>RXID01014292.1:600000-1177539 GCA_005019695.1 Trichopus zeylanicus subsp. travancoricus | reverse complement strand
TGACAGTCACTCTAATGCTCAATTCGTTGGTAGTCACTCTAACACTCAAGTTAGGAAGAATCCCGTTGGTTCTTCTTTTAGAGAGTGTTAGGGAGAAATCAAGAGAGGTCAAGAGGTCAAGGTCCCTTATCTTCATGAGTTATTCTTTATTTTATAGACTGAAGAATATTTCTGTAGATTCGAAACACTATAATTTTTATCTTCATTATACTGAACTCTTCTTATTTGATTAAAATCGCTCTCGGATTCTATGCTAAAGATTTTCTCAGAATTTTTATTCCCTCGTTTCCTTGAATACCTAATTGTATTTGGATGCGGGTTGAGCCCAGTATATTTATTTGTGTTCGGGGAAATGTGTTTATAGAACATTCGTCAATTGTGCATTCAAGCCAATTTTGACCTCAATAATATTGCCTTGGATGTTGTGCACCCAACTCTATTTTTTTAATGGACGCTTTTCTCCCGGATTTGGTCCTTATGGGTTATGGGTTTGTTCGGGACCGTTTCGAGTTGGGCTGAATTGGACCGACCCTAATGACGTGGCGGTGGAGACCAGCCGAATCCAGTTGGAAGCAGGTTGCAGGCTCTACGACCCTGCGAGCCAAAATTTTTCCCGTCATCTGCCATGCAGAAGCGAATCCAACCGCGATTCGTGCTGGACCCAACACAGATCGCAAAGCTAATTCCCTTTCCCTTTTTCACTTGCTGATGTCACGTTGAAATCAAGGTTTTAAAATTCAGTCCAAACATTACGATTTTGACCGATTTAGTTTCAGTTTTATTTATATAAGTCCTGATCTCTTCATCCGCGTGCTCGCATCGATTTCACGCTTGTGCTCGTGCCTTTTTTGGCTTGACCCCTATCCTACGCCCTTCCACAGGCCTCTGGGGCCCACACCTGCATGCTCGCATTGACCTCGCACTTGTGCTAGCACCCTCGCCAGTCTGATGCTTGCGCCTACGCCGACCTGGGTCTCGTGCTGGCGTGCTCGTGCCTTCGCCGGCCTCTAAAAGTAGAAGCCGTATTAGAGCGGACAGTAGAGCCAGAGGAGCAAGCGGGAGGTTTGCATGGACTGTTTTACGTGTATGAGTTCTTGCATGGGTTGCACGTGAATTTTTGCATGGACTACTAAACTACTGAACAATTGAGATGATGCCTCTGAGTTTGTCATTTAGTTTTGTCATACAAATTTACCATTAGATTTTGACCCAATCATATAGGTTTATCATTTAATTTAGTTTTTTTGCTATTTTTTAATTGATCCATGAAAAACAATTTTTTTAAATTTTTTTTACTTTTCTAAACTTTTTTGATTTTTTAAATACTTTTTTAAAAATATTATAATATTTTTAATTTGAAGTTAAAGAATAATCAAAATAAAGTTAAATTTTGGTCAAAATATAATTAACAAATAAAAAAAATATTTTAGTTGAAATCAAAACGGAAATAGTTTCAACCGAAACGTATCAATTTTTCTGAGTGTCAAAATCGTTTTCAAAATCGAAATCGTTTTCGAAATCAAAACTCAAAATCTTAATTAATATATAAAAGCTGAGCGTCGAAACATTAGCGTTAGAATTAAGGGATGATTACATTTAATACCCTATAATTTTTACTATTTACATGCAAATTATTTTGAATATTTATTTTTAATAAATTTATACAGAGTCCTAAGAGTTAATACTACTAATCAACTAAGGTTGGTATGCACTTAGTCATTAAATACAAATATAAATTATTCAAGAAATTTACATGAAATCAAATTAGAATCATATAGACAAAATTTTTTTAATGAATTAAATGTAATTATTATTTTTAAATTTAAAGGTTAACCTATTCACTAAGTGATTATCTATAAAAATTAATTAAAATTATATTTTCTATTATGATAAAATTATTAATAATTTTTTCAAATTTTTTTATTTTTTAAAAATTTTAAAAAATTTATCATATTTTTAATTTAAAATAAAAATATAATTAAAATATAATCAAATTTTAAATAATATATAATTAATAATTAAAAAAAATATTTTTATCGAAACCGAAAGAGAACAAAAACGACCCAACCGAAATCGAAATGACCGGATCGGTTTGGGGTCGCCAAAATCGAAAATTAAAAGATTGGTTGAAAGCGAATTCGACACCTCGTCTCCGGATCGAGGCTTCTTTCTACCACACTGTGCCGCGAATCCTAAAGCAGATCAGAGCGCCTCTGGCTTTCACCTCCCACCGCCCTCCGTTTCCTCTTCCCCCCCGTACAATCTCTATCTTCGAAATCAAATCATCTCCATGGTCGCCGTTGGATTCCCGTCGCCGCTGGCGAGCCTCTGCCTTCATCTCCGGCTTCCCCGCTCCTCCTCCATTCCCCTACCGAGGCGTCTCTCCTTCCGGACTCGGTGCTCCGGCGAGGCCTCCCCGGGCTCCGCAGACCAGGAAAGCGCCGCCGCCTCCGCCACTGCGACACCTCCTCCTCCGCCGGAAAGTTCTGTGGAGCAGATCCTTCTCTCATCTCCGCCGCTAACGTCCAGAAAGCGCTTCCAGGGATAGGTAGTGGCAAAAGATCTCAACTTGGTTTCAGATGTTCCTCGGTTTCTGGATGGCTTCTATTTCTTATTGGATAAGAGCCTATTGGAATCCCTAGTTTGAAAATTTTTAGGTTTTTCTTCTTTTGATTGTTTTCTTGGAAGATATTTGAGCAATCAGTGAAGGAATGAGAGATCGTCATTGAGCGATTGTTTGGTTCGATTCCTGAAACTCGGAACGGGGAGAATTGAAGGAATTGAAAGTTAATTCTCTATATTAGTGATCGTGTTTCACCGCATTCCGTGCTCGATCTATGTCTCCATCAGTGATCGAGCATGCTCAATGTTTGTCGTGCTGGATTTGCGACTTTTGTGGTGAGCGACGCCGACTGTCGGTCTTTTGTGGTTGATCTGCGCCTGCTGGAAAACGATTTGTGCCTTTTGTGATTGATTTACGGCTGCTTGGACGCACCCTGTGCTTGACTGTGCCCCATCCTCGACTGTGCTGGTGGTCGTCTGTTGGTATGCGTTGTAGGAAAGAAGGGAGCAGGAGCAGCAGGAGAAAGAATGGTATGGGTTTTTGCAAATAACCGGCGAACTTTTCACTATTTTTTTTATTAAACTTATCCCATTGCAAATACCTCACGGTTTTTCTAATTTTGTTCTATTTCTAATTTTTTGAATTCTCAGAATTATATTTTGCAGCTTTTAATTCATGAAACCTGTAAATTTGTTGTACATATATTGAAAGTTGTCGTCTTATTCAAATTTTGTTCTACTTATAATTTTGACTTCGCAAGTTATATTTTTTCAATACTGATCCATGAAATATGGCTAATAAGAATGTTTATATTGAAATTTTGCATATAGACACTCGTTTTTATTTATTAAAAATTATTTAACATGAAAATAATAATATTATATAAAATAATAATAATTAGTTAATATATATTTATAACACTCTTTGTTTGTGTAACTCATTAGAAAATTTTATTAATTATAAAAATTAAATTACCAAATTTTATATTAAGTTTATTATATTTTTGTATTAATTTATATAGAAATTATTATTTTGTGTAATATGCTAATTCTCAATTTCTACATCAATCAAACACAAGAATTTAATAAATTAATAGAATTGATCAATTCTATTTGTAAACCAAATAACGAAATTTTAGAATTTATAAATTGGCCAAATTCCAATTCCATACAGGAATATTCATCCAAATATTGAAATTATCTAATTCTTTCAATTCTTTTAATTCCCTAAAATCACTTAATTCTCTTGATTCCACAATTCTAAATTCGGAATCGATCCAAACGGCCCTTAGAGTAAACCGGCCAATGTTCAATTTTTTTGTTTTTTTTTTCCGGGTTTCCTATGATCAGTCAAGCACTAAAAATACTTACTTGTATTGGTTTCCGTATTTTATTCCCAAATTTCTTGTATTTTCCTTTTCTTTTTGATTTGATATTTCTGTTTTTTTTTTCTTGATATGTTAGTTTTCAAAATGTAATATAGGGAGTCTAATTAAACTAACACCAATCGAGTCATGCTGCTCAGAATGTCAACTTATTTTGTTGCTGATTTTCTTTTATGGGCAGAAGTTTTATCGATTATTAAAACTATACGTTAGGTTTATATTTGGGATGTGATTAAATGATGGGCTTTTGGTGTTCTAGAGAGCAGCGATAACAGATGTTGATCATTATGGAAGACTCGGTATGGCTGGGAGCACTTCCTACGATGAGGTACTGAAATTCTCAAACCAATCTTTTGGTTTCCATGTTCAATTGCTTGTTTGTAGATCATATTGTTGGCTTAGGTTGTGCTCAAATTGCATCTTCAGGTCTGATTGGGAAGCATTTTGGTGTCAGTTGGTCCTTGTGCTGTTTATTTTTCATGAAATTACTTTTCCCTTTTGATATGCTTCATGCGGGTTTGTGGATTATAGTCAAGCTAGGTCAAAAATTATTGAGATTGTCATAGCTCATTGTTTTCCTACTTTGTAATGATTGCACTTGGATGAGTATATTATGTTAATAATATACTTTTCAGTTGGCTGGTCTCAAAGTGATTTAGCACTTGCTGAGGGTTTTTAGTTTTCACCATTTCCATTGCTGGCTGGAAACCATGGGCCACCATATGACATCCCAAAGTGCTTCAGTTTCAGTGTTCCTACAATTGAACCATTAACCTTGGATTATATGCTAGATAATGTCTTTTTCTTTTTGTTATTCAGTGAAATAAAGAAAATATATGCTACAAGTATCATCACATGAGTTATTATGGCAGTATTGCTGAGAATCATTATCGCCCCATTCTACTCTTTGGTCTTAGATCTCAGTAACATACATTGGAATAGTTAGTTGACATCTTACCAAAAAAATTGTTAATTGATATCAGTTTTAGCTCTGTGAGCTATTCCTGTGGATTCCAGTGTTGTGAGCTATTCCTGCGGATTCCAGTGTTCTTCTGAATTCTGTTTTCTTCATATAGAAAATGTTGCTATGAACTTCTGCATCTGTTTAGTTATTTTATTAATGTTTTTTTACGGGCCCCTGCAATATCGAGTTAGCAACACTGTTTTGCACCAAATTAGCTATCTTCTTCTGTATCATAATATGGTTAACTTAAGGCAGGTTACAAGAAAAAATGTGAAGAGCTGATGAAAAACGACTAGATGAAGGACAAATCAACAGAGAACTAGAAGTTCTGAAGGTTTGTCCTTCTTTTATGAGGTTCTTGTCACTACAACATTTTTTATTTTTGCCAATATTTTTCTTGCAGCGGCCGCGCAAACGCCAGCCATTCCCGGTGTTTTTCATCGAACACTGAAAATTACTGGTGTTTTCCAGACAAATGCCGGGAAATCCCCCGGCGTATTAACTCAAACCATACCACACACCCCCACACCCGCAAGCTGCTCCCACCCATCTGCCGCCCCCACCTGCTCGTTGCCCAGTCCTGCCAGGTGCTCCAGCCAGCCGCGCTGGCCAGCTCCTCCCGCCAGCCGTGCCCTCCCTCCTGTTCAAATTTGCGGCAATTTGTATCTCAAATGGCTGCTCGCGATCACTCACGTTGGTGGCATTGCTGCTCTGCTTAATTATAGATGGGTGAGTTGAATAGAGGAAAAAAATCTTCTCTATGAATAAAAACCAAACTGCAAGATGAGATTAGAACTCTATGAAAACATTGTAACTCCTTTGAATTTGTTTTTGCAGAGCTTTGAAGAGGCAAGATCAGCCATTGAGCTTGTAAGCCCTGTGATGTTGGTTGTGGATGAAAGTTGCATATCATGGGCTTTGAAGCTGCAAAATAGCAGCCACAATCCGTCTCTAAGGCAGTACGTTCTTATTGGAAATTCTACTTCACCCAGTTACAGAAATGATGGAAATGATGAGGAAGTGTTCTGTCTTGACCAAATATTATGGTGATAATTAAACATAAAGCTGTTTTGATTCTTTCAGTTTGTTGTCAAACATGTACTTGTCTGTAGTAAGGTAGTAAATCGACATTGATGTGAAATAGTCAAACCAAATATCTAACTACACTGGCAATCGCATTTCCGACGTTTTTTGTAATTAAATGCCAGGAATTTCACAGCATTTTTGTCCAAAAACACCGGGAAAATTCCGGGAATGTTTTCTTTTCTCCGACATTTTTTGAATGTCGCAGAAAATGTCAGGAATAATTTTTTCCAGTATTTAAAAAATGCCAGGAAACATCCTGACAGTTTTTTTTCTCAGCGTTTCTGCAGTGCAGGAAAAATATTCCGGAAAATTTTTTTCGCCATTTTTTACACTTTTTGGGGCATTTTTGAAACACCGGTTATACCCAGAATATACCCAGAATTGTTTTAGTGTGTCTTATTCATTTTTAAAGAAAAATGGAAGAAACACCATGGCTAACTACTTTATTGACTGCAATGTCTCGGACTTCCAAGTTTAGAGCCTTAAGAGAATATGAGCGGACATTAGGTATAGATGCACTCAGATACAACTGCATTATGTCGATTTATACAAAACATAGAAGAATGCACACGGAGACATACTACAGATGCAATCGTCAAAGAGCATCATAGAAGCATCATCAATGCATGCCAGCATCATCATTTATCAGCCCTTTCACATCATGAATCTTCAATTCCATAAATGCATCCAAATTCTGGCTTGGAATAATGTATAGCTGGGTCATCTGTTTACAGTGAGGTATCCCTTAACCCTTGTATTTTATTTTTGCTTCTGATCTGTAAGTTTGATCTAATTAGTTTAGTTTAGCCGCCTTGTACTGAATGCAAATTCAGACAAGAAGTACGAGATGCTCAAATATGTGCTTATAGTTTTCATTTTGGTATATTTTTATCAAGTTATAATTAGTAATCAATGCTTTAGATGCTTTTAGAATTTCTTTCGTTTGTAGGGCAGAATTTGCATAACCTTGTCTTCAATGAAACATGCTAATTTATGCATTCATATGCCAAACCCCAACCTTGTCTTTCATCTCTCTCTCAGCAATAAAATCCAAGCTAACAAATCACACCTACCCGAAGTCTTATTCAACGAGAATTGAAGTGATTCATTACTGTGATGTAGACCACCGAAAACTTTATGAATGTGAGTATGGATAATAATTTTATCTTTATCATAAGAGCATGGCCAGCAAGCAATTGGAGGGGGACCATGACCTAATCCCAAACTAATGCAATAATAATTGGATTGGATGCTGAACAGGTGTTGCTGTGAGTCTGTGACAGAACACTTAGAGCTTGGGATTGCGTTGGCATTTGTCGAATGCTGCTTTAGGTTTTTGGCATATGTCTCCTTTCGCTCTCTCTGCGTCAGTTGCAGGGACACATTGCTGAGCTAATAATGTGGCCCTCCTCTTTTGATTGTACTAGCATTTGTTATTGATGATGAGGAGATATCGTGCTGCAAGTGGGATCTTGTTTATGATAGCTAGTGGCAATGCATTCGGAAGAAGGCATTGTTGTTATCCAATAAATTCGTCTCTCGTCGGACCAGTTGTTAAATCGTTGCAGGGAATACGATTGAGTTGCAGTTGCCTCCGAGGTATGAATATTTCTTTCTGGAACATTAGGTTTGTATCTGTTTATCAGCAGATCTGACGTTTTCTCCATCAACCCAGGTCTATATGATGTTGTCAGTATGAATTCCATTGCAGAAATTGTTTGAAAATAATGTTTCGCTTAATTGTAATTAAGTATCAATATTTTTTTTTTTGCATTTATTTGCATATTTTCGCAGAAAAACATTTGATGAAAATTATGTCATATGTCTTTTTACATTTGTAATGTTCTGCCCTACTTGGAACAGTTGGGCGGCCAGGGCCATGGAATGAATGGTCCTGATTTTTCCATCATCTAACACGTGCATAACATACGGTTCTTGGTCTTCTATCCCACATGGAGACTGTCTCTTTGCTAGCATAAATGAACGTGGCCGGGCTTTATTTAGACTAATAATAGAAGACTAATGTATAATAATCGGACTATTAATCAAAGTCTGGTCTTTACAAAATAAGGAACTTTTACATGTAACCCCTTATAAGTTGGAATAATTATATGCAAACCCTCGTATCTTAAAAAAGTTTTGCAAAAAAGGCTTCTACTCCTTTTTATTTTTGTCGGTTAGTCATCCCTAACGCAGGGTTAAAGTAAACAATGGTTAAGAAGCCTATGTGAAGTCCCTCAAAGTGAAAAATTCAAATCCTTTGGCCACATTATAAGCTTGATAGTTTGTAATATTTCTCCAAAGGGTCTTTCACTAAACCTCATAAAATCTTAGAGGATTATATGGAATTATGACAATTATATGGCTGTTATATGTGAAATTATCTGGTAATTATTTTCAAATTTTCCGAAAGTTAATAATATTAAGATCAAGTTTTCAATGTAACAACAAAAAAGAAGCTATATTCCAAAAATCTGACTGTCAAAATCTAAATCCAAATTTGAGTTTATTGGTTAACAAATAATGTAGATCATTAAGATCCCAATAACATTTTGCAATTTAGAGTTTTTTTTGAAAAACCTCATAATATTTTATTAGCTTAAATTTTTGGGATAACGTGATATTTGATTTACTATATCAATCCGATTCGAGATTTTTAAATTCTCTCGGTACTTTTCAGCCAAGTAAATTCTATTTTTAGTATCCATTTATTATATTGAAAGTTTTGCATTAAATCTAAACCATTGTCCCTAAGAAACAAGCATTATAAAAGTACCTAGATTCATTCGATTGGAAGAGTATATTTCTGATCAAGACTTCAGCATGGTCTCCATTATGCCTCATATTTAATTGACTCGAAATGACTTTCGATAATTTTTTTCATAACTTTTTTACAAATTAATAAAAAAAAAACAATCTAATTGATCGTGATTCCCAAAAACCTTTCAAATTAATGCTAATGTGAACGGGACTCCCACAATGAATAGTATCTAAAAACGGCTGCTAATAAGATTTGGACTATCATAAAACTTATCTTCCTTCAAATTATCGAAGTTACTAAATGATTATAAATAAGAAGCTTATGATGATTAATATTTTTAATTTATTTTACATGGAGATTTCCAAGCTAAGTACGTAGGAGGTGATAACCAAGATGGAGCCCCCACTGAAAGCCCAAAATAGCCCCGTCACGTCAACGCTTTCCTCCCAGTCCACCACCTGGTCCTTTCTTCGAAGGAAGCCACTTAAGGCAAAGATTCCTGCGGAACACATGACCGCGACCCACCCCAAAATATAAATTTCTGTTTTCCCATTATGCCCCTGATTTCTCCCCCGAAATACACACACCTCCCACAAAATTAAGGAAATATAAATCAGATGCCTAGGGTTCATGTGAAGCGCATGCAATGCTCACACCACCAACGCTAGGGTTTGACCTAATCTTTTTCATGAGGTAATATATTATTTTTGGCTAAGTAAGACAACCATTCATCCAACCTAAAATAAGTTTATCGAAGGCAATCAGTTGGCCTTGTTCATTTTTAAAGTCGTCGCCGTAATTTATTATGAAATAATTAGTCATATATTCACCGAATTTTTTTATCATATTAGTTAACTGATTGACCTAATTTGTGATCGGGTTAATCCATTTCATTAAAGAAAAGCAATTAGTCCTATTCATTGAGCTAATAATGCTAAGGATCTCCTAACCGCCTTGTACTTGCTAATTGTTGTTCCCCATGTTTAACGAAATTTTAGAATTTATAAATTGGCTAAATTCCAATTTCATACAGGAATATTCATTCAAATATTGAAATTATCTAATTTTTTCAATTCTTTTAATTCCCTAAAATCACTTAATTCTCTTGATTCCACAATTCTAAATTCGGAATCGATCCAAACGGCCCTTAGAGTAAACCGGCCAATGTTCAATTTTTTTGTTTTTTTTTTTTCCGGGTTTCCTATGATCAGTCAGGCACTAAAAATACTTACTTGTGTTGGTTTCCGTATTTTATTCCCAAATTTCTTGTATTTTCCTTTTCTTTTTGATTTGATATTTTTTTTTTCTTGATATGTTAGTTTTCAAAATGTAATATAGGGAGTCTAATTAAACTAACATTGGCCTCGGCCTCCGCGTGTGAGTGCGCGGGCCTCGGCCTCCGTGCCCGGCACGCGGGGGCGGAACGGCCTCAGCCGTGGCCGTCCGCGCCCGCGTTTCTGCGCTCCGGCGCCCTGGCCTCCGCCTCCGCTCCCGCCCGCCCGGCCTCCGGCTCCGCTCCCGCCGCCGGCCGCCACCTTCGCTTTCGCCACCGGCCGGCCTCCCTCCCTCCCCCCCACCACCCCCCCCCCTCAGTCCCCGCCTGCGCGACGGGGTGTTATTTGCAAAAATCCGAATTTTTGGGACTTTTTTGTAAATCGGAATAATTTCGAGGTGTTATTTGCAAAAATCCGAATTTCGGGGATTTCTCTGTAAATCGGAACAATTTCTGGGGGTTTATTTGCAAAACTTCGAATTTCGAGGACTGTTTTGTAAATCTGAGTTATTTCGGGGTATTATTTGCAAAAATCCGAAATACAGGGGGTTAAATATAAAAAAAATAAGTTTTTAGGGGTGTATATATAAAATAACCAGGGGTAAAATCGAAATTTTTTGGCAAAATTTTGATTAAATAACAATCAGGGGGTGTGAGTAAATATTTGCGAATTTGAAGGGGGTGGGGGTAATTACGGAAATTATGGGGGGTTTAGCATAATTAAGGCTAATTAGGGGGTTCTCCGTAATTATCCCTATTTATAAATATTTTTACTGGTTGTGTGTAAGAGAAGTATTAGCCATTTAGATTTAAGGCTATTTGAGTGGTTATGTGTAGGAGAAGTATTAGCCATTTAGACTTAGGGCTATTTGAGTGGTTGTGTGTAGTAGGGGTGAGCAAAAAAACCGAAAAATCGGTTAACCGAACCGCACCGGTTGAGAACCGAACCGGAAAATCGGTTCCCAGGGCAAACCGGTACGATTCCGGTTCTGAAATTTCACAGAACCGGAAAACTGGTCCGGTTCCGGTTCACGTTTTCTGAAAAACCGGTTAACCGGAACCGTTGTATATAAAACCCTAACCCTAACCCAACCCTAACCCTAATTGCGCCGGCTCGGCCTCGCCTCGCCCTCGCCTCGCCCCTGCGCTCGCAGCAACGCGCCGATGCCGCCGCCGCCGCCTCGGCCTCGCCCTCGCCTCGACCCTGCGCTCGCAGCAACGCGCCGACGCCGCCGCCTCGGCCTTGCCCCCGAGCTCACAGCAACGCGCCGACGCCGCCTCGGCCTCGCCTCGCCCCCGAGCTCGCAGCAACGCGCCGACGCCGCCTCGGCCTCGCCCTCGCCTCGCCCCCGAGCTCGCAGCAACGCGCCGACGCCGCCTCGGCCTCGGCCTCGCCCTCGCCCCCGAGCTCGCAGCGACGCCGCCTCGCCTTCGCGCTCGCCCCCGCGCTCACAGCCACGCCGCCTCGCCCTCGCCGGTCGTCGCGACGCCGGAGATCCGGTATACCGGTTTTAGAACCGGTTTAGAACCGGAACCGAAAAACCGGTTCTTTACCCAAACCGGTACGGTTCCGGTTCTCAATTTTTTGAGAACCGGTTCTGGTTCTAAAACGAGCAAAACCGGTTCGGTTTACCGGTTTTGCTCACACAGGTGAAGTATTAGCCATTTAAACTTGTTTCAGCGGTTGTGTATAGAAGAAGTAGTAGCCATTAGGCTTAAGATTCTTTTGAGTCTTTTACATCACATTACTCCTATGTTGTTTTATATCTTGTCACATTATAATTTTTAGTAATTGTGTGTATAGAACTATTAGGCATTTCGTATTTTGAGGTGTGAAGCTTCAAGTTCACATAAAACTGAGGCCTGCCCATGTTCAGTCGATTCACCCTCTATAAATAATGAACTTAATGTTGTGTTGTTCAATCATGGCTTTTTTCAATTCTCTTCTGCTCATAGGCCTGTTGGTGTTCTCAGCAACAACATTAGTTGTATGCTATGACTACTTTCATTTGGTGCAACAGGTTATCTTCTTACTGTTGTTTTGCAGAATGTTTTGTTTCTGTCAAAAAAATAAATCACTGCTCTTCTGCTTATCTTTCTATTTTACTTGTGTAGTGGCCTAAAGCCTACTGCGAACAGCAACCTTCCGGAACATGTGATGGTAGTTTTACCAAATTCTTAATACATGGATTGTGGCCTGAATGGTACAGCAGCAACAAACCTCCAAAGCCACCAGGCCAATATGATTCAAGCATCATGGTATGTTATATATCTTAATAGTATTATATCTCACTAATTATATGTAATTAACAGAGATGCTTTATGCAGCCAAAAACTTTGATATCCCAATTGTTGCTGGATTGGACAGACTTGATGAATGTAAAAAATGGAACTGGATTTTGGCAACATGAGTACGATAAGCATGGGGTTTTCACACAAGCTCAAATGGGCCAGCAGTCTTATTTCCAGACTGCACTGAAATTATATGCCAAAGTTGATTTAATTGCAGTCTTGAAGGCTGAGAAGATACTGCCCAATGGCTCTGACTATAATACACAAGATTTTGAGAACGCTATAGTAAAGCACACGAAACTGCAGCCGGTGTTGAAGTGCGATCCAACAGGCCAAAAACTTCAAGAAATATTTCTGTGCGCTGACAAATTAGGGGTTGGCTTGTTTCCATGTAAGAATGCACGGCCTAGAAGATGCCAACAGAAGGTCATATTCCTCCAGCCTTGACAGCCCAGCTATATTGGCCAAAGTGCTTAAATAAATAAAACTGTCATTTTTATTTCCTGCAAGACATTTCTTTGTTGCATGTGATATTGGACCCAAATCCAAATTAAAATATGATTCTGAGTCAGTTCCGAATTGAATTATGTTGAGTTCATTTGAATGGTGTAATTCTGAGTCAGTTCTTGTAGCCGACTGGGTACACACCAGGACTGGTAAGTAAAGTAGATCCGATAAGAGCATTGGGATCCAATAGAAAAACAGTAAAAGACAGGACAAGAAAATCCGATTAAGTAAAACCGCATAATAATAATAAATAAATAAATAAATAAATAAATTCAAAGTCAGCTTCCACCAGATCACCAAAAACAACCTGGATCTATCCAGAGAATCAGAAAATCGCGGAGCAGAACAACCCAAAAAAAAAGTTGATTCCCTCCGGATCTGCCGCTGACTGCCCTTTCCTACGCTCGCCCGCACCGCCGTCAAAAGTCTGCACCGCATCGCGCTGCTCCGCCTCCGGCTACCGTCACCGGCTCCACCTTGCTGCTGCTTGCAGGTCAAGTCCGGGACAACTGCTGGGGGTGAAATGGACAGGCGATACTGTTGTTGATCGTGGTAGCTGGGAAGGAAGAGACGCATGGCAGCCACGTGGGCTGTTCTGGGCTGCCAGAAAACCAAAGGAGAAAAAAATTTGCTAGAAAATTAAAGAACAGTAAATGAAAAAAAGAAAATTTCGTTTTTAGCCCTGACAAATAGTTTATTTTCAGGTTCAGCTCCTCTCATATTTTTCATTAGCGGTGAGCAGAACTGAATAAACCGACCGAATTGAACAAAAATTTTGAGGTTCGGTTCAGTTAATTCAGGTCGATTTTGTTATAAATATTACAACCAATCGCTTTTGGATTCTGGTTTGGTTTTTCCAAATTGTAAACCGAACCGACAGAAAAATCAATTTGTATACAGAAAATCTAAACCAACCATTCCACTGCCCCAAATTCGCAAATCGAAGCCCACGCCCATCTCCAGCTCCGTCTCGTCCCATCCACTGATCCTCTTCGTCTCCCAACTCCACGCCTCCTCTCCTCCTTCCTCGCCAGCGACGCCTTCTCGGTCCTGTCCTCCTCGACGTCTCCCTGATTGCAGGCACCCTTTCTTCTTATCTCGTCCTCTTCCTTTCCTTTCTCACCGACTTCGTCAGTGCAATCTCGGAACACCCCACCTCCTTCCGACTGATATTCATTGCTGCTTCTCCTCCTCGCCTTTCTTCTCATCACGTTCATGGTCACCTGCCCCAACAAACTTTGAATCATGTATTTCTCGGAGTTGCTCAAGAGGATATCGGGCCAGGTTCGAGATGTACGGCTGGTGCTAATGCTGGTCTCTGCGAGAAGTTGGACGCCGGTGGTTGAGGACGCCTTGGCTGAAAACTTATCGGCTTTTCGTTCGGAACCAAACCGAACCCAATTATGCTGGTTCGGTTTGTATTAGGTTTTTCTATTATGTTCGATCAGTTTAATTATGATTTCTTGAAATCAAAAATTTGGGTCTGATTCAAAATTGGCTCAGTTTCGACTGAACGGATTGAATGTCGAACCCTATTTTCCATTCTTTATCAGCTCTTCCTTTAGTCCTATTAGAATTAGTGTTAAATTCATGCTCTACACTCTTTTTGGCTTGATTTTCACATATAAAATGCTACAATTATTCGGTTCAAAGTTTATTATTTTCTATATTTCCCATTTTTTATCATGTTTTTCATTTTTCTTTTATATGTGATCCTTGACTATTCATATGGTATTGGAAGAAGGCAATTGTTGAGTTGCATATAATTTGATCCCTTTCTTTTTAATATATGCTATTGCATTTTGCATATGTTCAGTCTGCGACTTGTGTTTTACTTATTTAAAAGTTTTTTTTTTTTTTGAGAATAACATATTTAAAGAATAATAACTTTGTGATTATGATACATCCCTTGTGATCGCATTCTTCTCGTAATTAAGATGGAGAAGAACAGAAACAACAGGGAAATTTCAAGAAACGGACTATTTTCCCCCATCTTTTGTGACTATTCTATTACCCCAATAATGCGGAGAGCATTGTTAGCAATATAGTGCTCATGATTTGGCTACATGCACAGCACACTTCTTTAGTTCCATAGGAGCCCATTTAATATAGCCTAGTGTTCATACCATAGGTTTAATGCACGGGAATCCAACAATTGACTTACAACTAATTCTTTTTTTTTTTTTGTGGCAAATGTGTTGGTATCTTTATCTAGTTATAACTTCAGGATACCTAAATCATCAATGCATGCCAGCATCATCATTTATCAGCCCTTTCACATCATGAATCTTCAATTCATTAAATGCATCCAAATTCTGGCTTGGAATAATGTATAGCTGGGTCATCTGTTTACAGTGAGGTATCCCTAACCCTTGTATTTTATTTTTGCTTCTGATCCGTAAGTTTGATCTAATTAGTTTAGTTTAGCTGCCTTGTACTGAATGCAAATTCAGACAAGAAGTACGAGATGCTCAAATATGTGCTTATAGTTTTCATTTTGGTATATTTTTATCAAATTATAATTAGTAATCAATGCTTTAGATGCTTTTAGAATTTCTTTCGTTTGTAGGGCAGAATTTGCATAACCTTGTCTTCAATGAAACATGCTAATTTATGCATTCATACGCCAAACCCCAACCTTGTCTTTCATCTGTCTCTCAGCAATAAAATCCAAGCTAACAAATCACACCTACCCGAAGTCTTATTCAACGAGAATTGAAGTGATTCATTACTGTGATGTAGACCACCGAAAACTTTATGAATGTGAGTATGGATAATAATTTTATCTTTATCATAAGAGCATGGCCAGCAAGCAATTGGAGGGGGACCATGGCCTAATCCCAAACTAATGCAATAATAATTGGATTGGATGCTGAACAGGTGTTGCTGTGAGTCTGTGACAGAACACTTAGAGCTTGGGATTGCGTTGGCATTTGTCGAATGCTGCTTTAGGTTTTTGGCATATGTCTCCTTTCGCTCTCTCTGCGTCAGTTGCAGGGACACATTGCTGAGCTAATAATGTGGCCCTCCTCTTTTGATTGTACTAGCATTTGTTATTGATGATGAGGAGATATCGTGCTGCAAGTGGGATCTTGTTTATGATAGCCAGTGGCAATGCATTCGGAAGAAGGCATTGTTGTTATCCAATAAATTCATCTCTCGTCGGACCAGTTGTTAAATCGTTCCAGCGAATACGATTGAGTTGCAGTTGCGTCCGAGGTATGAATATTTCTTTCTGGAACATTAGGTTTGTATCTGTTTATCAGCAGATCTGACGTTTTCTCCATCAACCCAGGTCTATATGATGTTGTCAGTATGAATTCCATTGCAGAAATTGTTTGAAAATAATGTTTCGCTTAATTGTAATTAAGTATCAATATTTTTTTTTTTTGCATTTATTTGCATATTTTCGCAGAAAAACATTTGATGAAAATTATGTCATATGTCTTTTTACATTTGTAATGTTCTGCCCTACTTGGAACAGTTGGGCGGCCAGGGCCATGGAATGAATGGTCCTGATTTTTCCATCATCTAACACGTGCATAACATACGGTTCTTGGTCTTCTATCCCACATGGAGACTGTCTCTTTGCTAGCATAAATGAACGTGGCCGGGCTTTATTTAGACTAATAATAGAAGACTAATGTATAATAATCGGACTATTAATCAAAGTCTGGTCTTTACAAAATAAGGAACTTTTACATGTAACCCCTTATAAGTTGGAATAATTATATGCAAACCCTCGTATCTTAAAAAAGTTTTGCAAAAAAGGCTTCTACTCCTTTTTATTTTTGTCGGTTAGTCATCCCTAACGCAGGGTTAAAGTAAACAATGGTTAAGAAGCCTATGTGAAGTCCCTCAAAGTGAAAAATTCAAATCCTTTGGCCACATTATAAGCTTGATAGTTTGTAATATTTCTCCAAAGGGTCTTTCACTAAACCTCATAAAATCTTAGAGGATTATATGGAATTATGACAATTATATGGCTGTTATATGTGAAATTATCTGGTAATTATTTTCAGATTTTCCGAAAGTTAATAATATTAAGATCAAGTTCTATTTTCAATGTAACAACAAAAAAGAAGCTATATTCCAGAAATCTGACTGTCAAAATCTAAATCCAAATTTGAGTTTATTGGTTAACAAATAATGCAGATCATTAAGATCCCAATAACATTTTGCAATTTAGAGTTTTTTTTGAAAAACCTCATAATATTTTATTAGCTTAAATTTTTGGGATAACGTGATATTTGATTTACTATATCAATCCGATTCGAGATTTTTAAATTCTCTCGGTACTTTTCAGCCAAGTAAATTCTATTTTTAGTATCCATTTATTATGTTGAAAGTTTTGCATTAAATCTAAACCATTGTCCCTAGGAAACAAGCATTATAAAAGTACCTAGATTCATTCGATTGGAAGAGTATATTTTTGATCAAGACTTCAGCATGGTCTCCATTATGCGTCATATTTAATTGACTCGAAATGACTTTCGATAATTTTTTTCATAACTTTTTTACAAATTAATAAAAGAACAATTTAATTGATCGCGATTCCGAAAAACCTCTCAAATTAATGCTAATGTGAACCGGACTCCCACAATGAATAGTATCTAAAAACGGCTGCTAATAAGATTTGGATTATCATAAAACTTATCTTCCTTCAAATTATCGAAGTTACTAAATGATTATAAATAAAAAGCTTATGATGATTAATATTTTTAATTTATTTTACATGGAGATTTCCAAGCTAAGTACGTAGGAGGTGATAACCAAGATGGAGCCCCCACTGAAAGCCCAAAAAAGCCCCGTCACGTCTAGGGGTGTGCACTATTCGGTTTTAACCGAATCGAACCGACCGACTGAAACCGAATAACCAATTCGGTTCGGTTTATTCGGTTCTCGGTTCGGTTTCGGTTTTGAAAAAAAAAAAATTTAAATTTCGGTTCGGTTTCGATTTCTGATTTTCGAAAACCGTAAAAACCGAACCGAACCGAATTATATATATATATATCTATATACTGCGGTTTTGGTTTTGGTTTTGGTCTAATTGGCTCGAACAGACCGGACCGCCTATATAATCTCCGTTTTCAGCAGAGCGGTTCGCCAGTCACCACTTCGCCGAGCCGACGCCTGCTGTTCTGCTAACCCTAACCCTCTCGCTCTCGCCGCTCTCGCTCTCGCTCTCGCCTCTCTTGCTCTCGCCGCTCTGGCTCTCACCTCTCTCGCTCTCGCCGCTGCGGACCTGCGGTGCTGCGCCTTCATCCCTCCAGCTTTCGTCCACCCCCGGACGCCCCTGGCCCTCCTCCTCTGAGGACTGAGGCTCTGAGTCCCGACGCGGCGACGCCTCTCTCTGGTCGACGCTCTGAGTTTCAATCTCTCATTTTTCTACGAGTCTACGACGGATTAAGCTGCAAGGTGAGGGTATTTAGGGTTGATTTTTTGTGAAATTAAATTAGGATTTTTTGATTTCATACGATTTTATTGTTAATCCTTTCATCCACGGTCCACCCCCGGACGGGCCGGACCACCCCCCTCCTCTTCTCCTATGAGGCTCTGACTCTCAGTCCCAACCCCTCAATATCTCTCTGGTCGCGCTCCGAGCTTCAATCTCTCATTTTTCTACAACGGATTAAGCTGCAAGTTGAGAGTATTTCGAAAATTATGAAATTTAGGATTGATTTTTTGTGAAATTAAATTAGGGTTTTGTGAAATTAGGGTTCTAGAACGGCATCATCGGGATCAAATTGCAAGGTTAGGGTTGAATTTTGTGAAATTAAATTAGGGTTTTTTGATTTCATACAATTTAATATGTAATTCTGTATTTTTCTATTGACAGATGTTGAACCAGGATGACAGTCAGCAGCTTTCAAGCACAAATCCAGTTATTCCAAGTCCAATGCCAATTTCTGCCTCGCAGGAAAGTTCTGCGCCTATGGCTATCGAAGTTGCAAATGAGGGCAATGTATCTACGTCTACGTGCAGTACAAAGCCTCCAATTATTATTTTGCAGGAGCAGCCAAACAGGTTGATGCCTGAGGGGAGACATCTTCGTTTTTGATGATGCATTAAAGTCATCTGAGCCTCTTGAATTTTTTGTTTTTATTTGAGGTTTTTTTTGTCTTTGGTGTTTTGATGCGGAGGTGTTCCAATGGTCCCCTACTCTGGTTTGGTTCGGTTTGGTTTTAACCGAATGCACACCCCTACTTGTAGCAATGGCATGGTTGTTTGGATGGCCTGTGAAGGCAACCACTACCTACCATTCGCTCACGGGGACAACCAGAGAGGGAATATGACAGTACGACCCTCTTGGAATTGTTTTATGGTTTTTTTAATGATATTTGTTAAATTTTTCATAAGCTGTTTGAGGCGATGAAGATGTTGAATCATTGGCTCATTGCCATATGCTATGCTCGCATATGGGCAAGTGACTGATTGGACGATTGTCTCATTCTTTGGCTTCACCCTAGTAATGTTATGCTGCTTGGAAGTTGGAACTTCTGGTTCTAGGCCTTCTGAGTTCTGACTTCTATTTTGTTACTTCTGTACACAGGACTACAGGAGATTTCTCAAGTTTTTTTCTTAATGGATCATTTGGCATGATATAATCCTTCAAAGTTAAAATGCTAACTGATTACTGATTGATCATATTTATTCTGAACCACATAATTATAGTTGGTCATATTTATTCTAAACCACATAATTGTTGAAGTGTTCTGCAGCAGTGCAGCTTGCCAGCTTCTGATACTATACAATATACATGCTCCTGCTGCTGTGCTGCTCCTGCTCCTATGCTGCTCCTGCTGCTCTGCTGACTGCTGCTCCTGCGACTTGAAGTCTTGAACTATCTTGTTGCATGAATTTGAGCTGTTGAAATGTTTTGCAACTTGCCCGCTTCTGCTAGACTGCTAGTCTGCAACTATACATTGTCCTGCTGTTGCTACTCAGCCTTCTCTTAGCCTCCTATTGTGCTGCTCCTGGCTCCTGCTGTGTTGCTCCTGCTGCTGCTGTGTTGCTCCTGCTGTGTTGTTGTTGTTGCTACTGCTCCTAGCCTCCTGCTTCTCCTGCTGTGTTGCTCACTTGCTCCTGCTGTGTTGCTCCTAGGGGTGCTACTCCTAGCCTCCTGCTGCTCCTGCTGTGTTGCTCCTGCTCCTGCTGCTCCTGCTCCTAGCCTCCTGCTGTGTTGCTCCTACTGTGTTGTTGTTGTTGCTGCTGCTCCTGCTGTGTTGCTCACTTGCTCCTGTTGTGTTGCTCCTGCTCTTGCTGCTCCTGCTCCTGCTGCTCCTGCTGCTCCTAGCCTCCTGCTGTGTTGCTCCAGCTCCTGCTGTGTTGCTCCTGCTGTGTTGTTGTTATTGCTGCTGCTCCTAGCCTCCTGCTGCTCTTGTTGTATTGCTCCCTTGCTCCTGCTGTGTTGCTCCTAGGGGTGCTGCTCCTAACCTCCTGCTGCTCCTGTTGCTCCTAGCCTCCTGCTGTGTTGCTCCGGCTGTGTTGTTGTTGTTGCTGCTGCTCCTGCTGTGTTGCTTGCTTGCTCCTGCTGGCTGCTGCTGCTGCTCCTAGCCTCCTGCTGTGTTGCTCCTGCTGTGTTGTTGTTGTTGCTGCTGCTCCTGCTGTGTTGCTCACTTGCTCCTGCTGGCTGCTGCTGCTCCTGGCCTCCTGCTGCTCCTGCTGTGTTGCTCCTGCTGCTGTTGCTCCTACCCTCCTGCTGTGTTGCTCCTAGCCTCCTGCTGCTCTTGCTGTGTTGCTCACTTGCTCCTGCTGTGCTACTCCTAGCCTCCTGCTGCTCCTGCTGTGTTGCTCCTGCTGCTGCCTGCTCTTGCAAATATGACAATTATGTACATTATACTTCAAGTGCTGTTGCTGCTACTCCTAGCCTCCTGCTGTGTTGCTCCTGCTGTGTTGTTGTTGTATATCTTGTACTAAACTTTTTCCCCCTTAATCCCTTATACAAATGACCAGATTCAAACCCTGTCAATTTCGGTTTTGCAATTCGGTTATAACCGAACCGAACCGAAATATTTCGGTTCGGTTCTATTACTGTTCGGTTCGGTTCGGTTTTGGTTTTCGAAAATTTCAGAAAATTCGGTTCGGCCGGTTCGGTTCGATTTTAACCGAATGCACACCCCTAGTCATGTCAACCCTTTCCTCCCAGTCCACCACCTGGTCCTTTCTTCAAAGGAAGCCACTTAAGGCAAAGATTCCTGCGGAACACATGACGGTGACCCACCCCAAAATATAAATTTCTGTTTTCCCATTATGCCCCTGATTTCTCCCCCGAAATACACCTCCCACAAAATTAAGGAAATATAAATCAGATGCCTAGGGTTCATGTGAAGCGCATGCAATGCTCACACCACCAATGCTAGGGTTTGACCTAATCTTTTTCATGAGGTAATATATTATTTTTGGCTAAGTAAGACAACCATTCATCCAACCTAAAATAAGTTTATCGAAGGCAATCAGTTGGCCTTGTTCATTTTTAAAGTCGTCGCCGTAATTTATTATGAAATAGTTATTCATATATTCACCGAATTTTTATCATATTAGTTAACTGATTGACCTAATTTGTGATCGGGTTAATCCATTTCATTAAAGAAAAGCAATTAGTCCTATTCATTGAGCTAATAATGCTAAGGAACTCCTAACCGCCTTGTACTTGCTAATTGTTGTTCCCCATGTTTATCCTTGTCTCCAATCTCCATTTTTGTTCCATGTTCTTGTCCCTACTGTTATTTTGTATGCTCTCCAATGACTCTTTGGCAATCTTCTCTCTTTTGTTCGTATCTCTTCTATTTTCTTCATGACATTGTGTTACCATAGTCATCCTCAACTCCCCCTCCATCTCTTGTTTTATTATAAAATTTTTCGGTGTATTTTTCTTCAATCTCATCTTATTTAATCCTTCTTATGTTGGTAGTTTGCTATTTGGTCATGATGTTAGGGTAAATTGAGATCAATCCTGAAATTTTATGATAATTAGGGTTATAGTTATGATTGGTGGAAATGGTGTTTGGATTATATGAGATAGTTGATACTTTGATGCAATTTGATAGCAAATTCGGGCATGTAATTTATTTGTTCCTAAAACTCATTTTTTTGTATAATGTATTAGCTTATATTAAAGATGTTTTCATGAGTTAGATCATATGTATTCAGTTCTTAGTTCATATGCACCCATTATTCTATATACTTCTATTCATTTCTGTTTCATATCATATTCATTTGTCTGATATATAATATATACTTTTATTTGTTACATGCTATTATGTATTTAGAACAAAATTGTACATCTATTTTTCTCAATATCATGCAATCATTAATATTTAAATATCTGCATAGATGAAATAAATCATATCAACTATTTTTCCTCTTCAAGTTATGGAAACTACACTTCAAACTTTTTTCAAAATAAATCATAGCTTTATAGACTCCCATATAGAAATAACTGTCAATGTGAAGACACATTCCTTGCCATTATACCTTGTAATTGGCAACAAATTTTTCAATGACATTATCAAAATGCAATGAGGGAGATTAATATCAAATTTGAGCTAAAATGAAGAAGATGGGATTAGATCAAGAGTGGTCTAGGTCTCATTTTTATACACATATACACATATATATATAAAAATAAAAACATAATAGCAAGAAAAAAACATCAGAACACAGAAAATTGGCTTACATAAAAAAAATAATGATCTCCTTCCAACCTTCAAGCACCAGGCTGGTGTTAGACTCTATACATCATGTTACCACTTACCAGAGTCGTGTTTTTGATAAATAGTCACTACCCCCTAGTATGTGACGCTTTCTTAATCAAAAGATAGGAGAGCACCCCTTCTCCCAAAGTTACGAGGTCATTTTGCCGAGTTCCTTCAACATGATTCTCAAGACGTGCCCTAGTATACTCTACTTGTTCACTTGTGTCAGTTTCGGGTACGATCAGTTTACCGGGAGGATCACATAATAATAGAGAACATATAAAAGTTTATAGTATATATTAGACTAATGAATAATACAATATGAAACAAAAATGAATAGAAAACATACATAATAATGAATATATATGAACTAATTTATGAATAGATCTCTAATATAAGCTGAATATATTGTACAAAAAAGTGAACTGACATATTACATTTTTTAAATTTTTCATCGAATTGCATCAAAATATCAACTATCCCATATCATCCAAACACTATTTTCACTTGTTATAACTAAATATGTAATTTGTAGGTCTCCCAGGAATTTTATGCTTGGATGTTGTTGATAATTCGCCACCTATTCTATAAGACACATGAGATCTTCAGAAGTGATTGTAGGAGTCCCCCTACTAGGCTTAGGATATATTTTGTTGGGGAGCCGCAAGAGTGTCAAATCAGATTCATATAGTGATTCAGACACCAAACCATTCCAAAAGCTCAAGCTCATGGGATATGGGTCTTTTTCACTATATCTATTGAACTCTATCTATTCAATATCCGATATGGGACTAATTCATCACACCTGACATTATAACAATCTCCCCCTTCAGGTGTGATTTGACCACATCAATTTAACACTCTTAATTAAGAACTCTTTTACTCGACCACTTTCACCGTGCGACTCATGTCCTCGCATCGGCCTTTGATGTCCGCGCTCTTACCGGCCTTGCGCTTGCGCCCTTGCACCAGCCTTTGGCGCCCGCGCACACGCCCTTTCTCCGACCTCACACCAGCGCCCGAACCCTTGGGCCAATCTTTGCCATGAGACTAATATGTGACTCAATCCAATCACATTATCATGGTAGTTTTAGTCTTAAGAGTTACACAGCTTTGAACCTGAAGCTCTGATACCACTTGTTGGGGAGCCGCAAGAGTGTCAAACCAAATTCATATAGTGAGTTAGACACCAAACCATCCCAAAAGCTCAAGCTCATGGGATATGGGTCTTTTTCACTATATCTATTGGACTCTATCTATTCAATATCCGATGTGGGACTAATTCATCACGCCGGACATTATAACAATATTTACCCTAATGGCTTGCAACTTGCTTTCATGTACACCTACAAGGAAAAGAGAAAAATTTTATGATTTTTTTGAAGTGCAACATGAAATAAATAATAAAAAAAATATGAGAAAATTGATAGAAGCTTATCCATTGCCTTGGTGGTCCGAAGGTCTCTCTAATCCCTTTTAGGTTTCCTAAGCAGTGAAACTATATGCTACTAGTTATGATAAATTTTAAATTATGAATCTAATATAGACGTAAAAGTAAAAAAAAGAAAAAAGAAAAAAAAGAGGGAAAGAAAGAACATTATGATGTCGTGCAACCTCTTTGCTATCCTCCCTAAGAGTGCCATCGTTGTAGAGTGTTCCATCTCCCTGAGCATAATTAGAATTGTAGACTCAAGCTTTTAAGTGTCTATAGTCACTATTGCCTCAATCTTGTATGATGAGAAATTCATGATTTTTAGGGAAGGAACTAGTTTGTTTATATAGGAGTAGTACTATTCTGGAATTTTTCAAATAGTCAATATTGGACTAATAAAATTGAGCTAATATTTGACAATTTGACGGTGAGGACTTGCTTAAAATTTGAAGTTCCGAGCACTGATATTGAGTTGGTAGAGTTTGGGTCTTGTTGGAATATTTTTAGGAATTTTCATGGGTTGTTGGATGATAAAAACTCAATGAAAATCAAGGGACAAGATTGAAACAAAAGAGTAAGTTGTGTGGCTAGTCTTCAAAGGCTGGGATTTAATAAGATTTTAAGGTCATACAGGATAGTTGATTGAGACTTAATCTTGTAGGAGTGAGGACTAGGTGAAAAAAGAGTGGAGCCAATGAAAAAGAGCACATAGGTTTCTAGCATGAAAACCACTCCACATACCAAAATCTTAGCATGTAAAATGACAAACGTGCAAGAATATTTTTAACGTGTGGAGTAGCCCACACACTAGAACCCATGCATGTTTGCTTATTATTATTATTATTATTTTTCAAAGAAAATGAACTGATTTTTGGATGAAATGTGGACTGATTTAGCTATTTTTTTCAAAAAAATGCAAATACAAGATTTTTAACAATAATTTTTAGTTATTTTCATCTCGAGTTAGCAGTGATTTTTTCAGCTAAAGTGATAGGGATTTTTGGCCAACTTGTATGAAATTTCAGTTAATGAAAGATGAAAATTGCAGCTTGATTGTCAAAAACATCTTAGATTTGTGCTAGTGGAAAAATGTATCTACTTGGGTTTATGTAATGAGGTTCAAAGGGATACAAAAAGATGAGTATCTATAGCTGCCCATCCTTTGGCGAGACATTAAAAGAAGTGACGTGCAAGCCAAAGGTAAAAAATGATGGTTGCCTTTGAGGATTAACTTAATTAGCTTTCTCCTAACCGACTTGTTAGCTTTCAAGGGGTTAAAAAATTTAATAAAATAAATAGTGGCTCGTTAGCTTATCTTCAACCATTCTGAGAGGTAGGAGATTATGGGAATACATCAAAGATTCTATGCTCTCTCATAGTTCAAGGATAGTTTTGAGGAATTTTGGGAAATATTTTTCACTACTATTCTTGCAAATGGTGATTTAGATGAAAAAAAAGGACTAGTGGGGACATACCAAGGATATTATACTATATTGTGGTCTAATAATAGTTTTGAGGACTTTTGGTGGAGTCTTTCCTATCACTTTTCTCGCAAAGAGGTAATTTTGTTTGAAGTTGGCAAATCAGTTGGGATTGAGAGATCAACTAATTGGGTGCTAGCCTATCCCTATTGAAGTGCCTTTAGGTTATAAGAGAGATGCATGTATGTTGGGGCTAATGTAATGTGATGTTGGTTCTAAAATGTAAATTTTTTGAAAATACAAGGCGGTCAACCATTGGATTGATGAAGGGGCCTTAAACCACCTTGACATTTTTTGGATGGAGGTTTTGGAAAGCATGTTCTATGTGGAATGAAATTGGTGTTGCTCTTGCTATGTTTCAAAGTCTTCTTCGTGGTGGAGGTGTGGTCTATATCACTATTATCATTGGTGAGACTATGGAGTTGGAGCAGCGGGGTGTCAGCTGGTGGCTGAGACATTGATGATGTAGCTATTTGATTTTTTTTTTTTGAATTTTTTTGTATACTTTTCTAGATTTTTTTCTCAATTTTTTAATTTTTTTTGGATTCTTCACTTCTGTATTAGGGCATTGCTCTTCTATAGGTTCTTCTTCATACATGAATAATCTAAATTCATCTAGATCATAACCAAAGCTTGTTCTCATTCTTCGTTTGGTCGATTCATCACTACTTTAAGTATAGTCTATGTGACCAACTTCTACTTTAATAGTCATGGTTGGTATTCTTCTATAAATCCTGTACTCATAAACGGACTAGTTATGTAGAACTTTTATTTACATATAAAAAAATTGTAGAAGTAGAGAAATTAATGGTTTTATTATTACTATTATTATTTTATTTTTTTGTCTGACCACTTAGGCTCAATTACTCTCTTTGTAACATAGGAACAAGCATGGTAGACGAGGAAAATACTGTTGTCTTTATTAAGAACTTCTTAAATCCACAAGGAATAGAGAAAATTCACTAAAGTAGAACTTTATTGAGAATAAAAGTGGTTCCCCGTCCATAGGGCTGAAGGCCTATTTATACAAATATCAGAAGTCCTATTTAAGTAGGTTTTTGACTTCCCAAGCTTAAAACTAAATACAACTCAGCTTGAACCCATTAATTGGGTTGGTAGAAGTTCTAAATAAGTTAACCTACAAAAATAAAATCCTAAATAAGAATTCATCCTTCCCAAGTCCTAAACTGAATGGGATTTAGCTCAAAATTAATCTTGGGTTGGTGGAATCCGAAAATAAGACCTAGTTGACTCATACTAAGAGAGACTCATGACATCATAATGAAGAGAATTTCAACATAGAAAGGTACTAAGTAAGATAAATCCTAAGTTTAAATAAAAGCGTAAATCAGATCATTTGTCATAGCCCCTTAATTTCTGAATTAGCTTCCTTTGACATTTCCAAACTTCCTTTGAGCGTCCTACATCAGTGTCCCCTTCTTGTAAAAAACTCATCCTTGAGTTATTTTGTTATAACTTGCAGTTCTTAGGTGCATGGTAGTCAAACAAATCTTGAACATTAAAAGTGTTTGCGATTCTCAAATTCTTCGGGAGGTCGATGACATAGACATTGTCGTTTATCTTTCTTAGTATCTTCAGTGGCCCAATTTTCTTCTGTTTTAGTTTATTGTAAGTTCCAGCTGGAAATCGTTCCTTTCTCAAGTGCACCATCACCAGATCTCCTTCTTGAAACTCTTTTGGACACTTATGAATGTCCGCTTTAATTTTGTATTTAGCATTGGATTTTTCTAATTTTTTCTTTACCTCAGTATGCACTTCAATAATTCTCTCCGCCATATTATCTGCAGCTATGCTTGTTCTTGGCAATTTGGGCAACACCACCAAATCTAGTGGGTGCTTTGGGGTTCTTCCATTGACAATTTCAAATGGCAATTATCTCGTGGACCTATTCTTCATGTTATTGAAAGCGAATTCAGCTTGTGCGAGTGCATAGTCCCACTGCTTTGGTTTGTCTCTTGTGAAACAATGAATGATGTTTTACAAGTGTTTGATTCACCACTTCAGTTTGTCCATCTGTTTGTAGATGATAAGCACTACTAAATTGTAGAGTATATCAAATCGCCTCCATAATATCTTCCAAAAGTGACTTAGAAATTTTGTGTCGCGATCAGAAGTGATGATCTTTGGTACTCCATGTACCCTTACAATCTCCTGAAAGAATAGATTAACCACTATTGTTGCATCTGCTGTCTTTTTATATAGAATGAAGTGTGTCATCTTTGAAAATTTGTCGACAACAACAAATACTGAATCTAAGCCTCGTTGAGTCCTGAGGAGGCCCAAAACAAAATCCATCGATAGATCCTCCCATGGGGCATTTGGCATAGGCAATGGGGTATAAAGGCCAGTGTTTTGAGAGCTCCCTTTGGCTGTTTGGCATACATTGCACCTTTGTATAAAGCGACCGACATCCCTCTTAAGTTGTGGCCAATAGTAGCACTCTTCAACTAGTACAATGCTCTTGTCACACCCAAGATGTCCTGCTAGGCCACTGCTATGCAACTCTTTCACCACCTTTTCTCTCAAGAAGCACCTTGGAATGCAAAGATGAGAACTCTTAAATAAAAAGCCTCCATAGAGATATAAATCACTTCTTTGTCTTGATTGGCACTTTCTAAACTCCTCTTTAAAATCTTCATCTTCAGCATATAATTCCTTCAAATAATCAAACCCTTCAACTTTGTTGCTTATATTTACCATCAAGGCTGCCCTGCGGCTTAAAGCATCCGCCACCTTTTTTTTTCGTCTAGATTTGTGTTTCAAAAGATAAGTGTATTGCTGTAAGAATGATGACCATCGACCATGCATGTGATTCAAGTCCTTATGGCTATCAATGAATTTCAAAGCTTGGTGGTTAGTATATAGAATGAACTCTCATTGAATTAGATAGTGCTTCCAATGACGAATTGCCTGTACAACCACATAAAATTCTAGCTCATATGTTGACCACTTCTTTCGAGCTTCCTGGGATAGAACGGCTCCAATGCCTATGTACGAAGCATTACAGTCTACCTCGAATAACTTCTCAAAGCTAGGCAATGCCAAAATAGGTGCAGTAGATAACTTCTCCTTGATCAATTCGAAGCATCTATTAGCTTCTTGAGTCCAGGAGAACTTGCGTTGCTTCAAACACTCAGTTATTGGTGCCATAATGGAACTAAAGTTTGTGACAAACCTCTGATAGAATATTGTCAGACCATGGAAGCTTCTAACTTCTAATACATTTCTGGGTATCGGCCATTCCTTAATAGCTTTTACCTTTTCTTCATCAACATGAATGCCTTCGGCACTTACCACAAATACCAAGAACACCAAGTGGTCAGTCATAACATGGCATTTCTTTGAGTTGATGTACAACTTCTCCTTCTTCAACACAGTAAGTACTTTTGCTAGATGCCTTTTATATTCTTCTTCATTATGACTATACACCAAGATATCATCAAAGAAAACAACAACAAAATGACCAATGAAAGGTTTGAGTACTTGGTTCATCAATCGCATTAAGGTACTTGGTGCATTTGAGAGTCCAAAAAGCATAACAAGCCACTCATAAAGTTCTTCTTTTATTTTGAAAGTAGTTTTCCATTCATCACCGGGTCTAATTCTAATTTGATGGTATCCACTCCTCAAATCTATCTTAGAGAACACCTTTGACCCTTCCAACATGTCCAGCATGTCCTCTAAGCGAGGAATTGGGAATCTATATTTTACCATGATTCGGTTGGTGGCTCGACTATCTATACACATCCGCCAACTTTCATCTTTCTTAAGTGTCAATAAGGCTGAAAATGCACATGGGCTCATGCTGACTTTGACCATTCCTTTTTTGATAAACTCTTCAACCTTGTCTTGTAAAATTTATGACTCTTTTGGACTCATTTTGTAGTGGGGCAGATTTGGTAAACTCACTCTTGGAACAAGGTTGATGTGGTACTGAATATCTCTCATTGGGGGTAGTTCATCAGGAAGATCATCAGGCATGATCTCCTTGAATTCATCTAGGAAGGGTTGCAAACTTTTTGGAGCTTCAGTGGGCATTGTCTCCATTCCTTTCTCAATCATAATAAATATTTGAGGTGTCTCTTTAGCCTCGTTTATAAAATTTTGCACAATTAGAAAGGAGTGACCCTCATCTTGTAAATTTTTGGGTTGACACTCTTCACCAATGGGGGTAAGGATAATTTTCTTTCCATCTTTGAAGAAGATGTAGCGATTGTCTCATCCACGATGTGTAGAATCTCTATCAAATTGCCAAGGTATACCAAGAAGGATATGACATGCATCCATCTCCACAACATCACAGGTTACCTCATCCTTGTAGAATTTTTCAATGAAAAAACAAATTTGACACCGTTCAATACCTTGGTTTCACCAATCTTTTTAATCTAGCCAATCTTGTAGGGAGAGGGATGTGATTCTGTTTTCAATTGAAGCTTATCGACCATAGTCTTGGGGATGATGTTTTCACTACTTCCCCCATCAATAATCATGTCAAAGATCTTGCCATTTACTGTGCATCGAGTGCAGAAGATATTGTGACATTGTAGGTTTTCCTCTTGCTTTGAGATGTACATCATATATCGAACTACTAAAGATAACCTTTCACCATCAAGCTCTTCGAATATTCCATCTTTATAGTTTTCTTGATCACAAGCTAGGTCATCATCTTTTGAGTCATGTAAATTGTCGGCCACAAAATTATTTTCAATTGTCAGGTTCACAGGTTATCGTATTGGACAAACATTAGAATGATATCCAAATTTTCCATAGTGATAGCACTTTAGATCAGAATTTGAACTTGGGTTCTTTGCTGATGAGGTGTTTCCTTATGGCCTTGTAGGTCTAGCTTCAAGACTCACTTGTGTGGGAGGTTGAGGAGGTTGTGTAGCTGCACCTCTATTAGGAATAGATTGTGCTCCTTTTGCATTCTCACCAATGGTTCTCCCCACTTGATTTATGATGACAGATCGCTCCAATTGGGACTCCACATGAGTTGCACTCCTCACAGCCTCATTAACAGTCCAAATAGGTTGCAAGAAAATCCTATCTTGGATGGTTGTGCGAGCCCATCAATGAATCTTGCCACTTGATGAGATTCAATCTCTACTAGGTTATTACGTGCTGATAGGTGATAGAACTCCTCAGCATATGTCTTCATACCACAATTACCCTGTAGATAATTTTGATATTATTGAAAGAGTACCTGGTTATAATCTATGGGAAGGAATTGCTTTTCGAGAAGAGCCTTTATCCGTGGCTATGCTCGAATTGGAGCATTATTTTGACGTGTCCTTTCCAACTGGATACGTTCCCACCATGCTGATGCACCCTCCTTGAGTCGGTAAGCAACAAGCTTCACTTTCTTTGAATCTGGAATCTCCATGTAGTCGAAGAATCGTTCCACTTCAGCAAGCCAATCGAGAAAATCTTCAATCTGAAGTTGGCCATTGAAAGATGGGAGATCAATCTTCAAGCAAAAATCATGATGTCTATCATGCTCAAAAACTAGTCGATGAAGGATGTCTTCAATTTCTTCATCGTTGGAGTTGTCAAGGATTTGTAAACCCTTTAGGTTCACTTGCGGAGCCTTTCCTCGACCAATTGGATCGCGAGTCACTTCATCGATCAGTCGACGTGGTTGATTCAGGCCTTCAAGTTGATCCATCCTCAGCATCAAGCTTCAAGTGAGTTTTGGATTGCCTCCATGGTCGAATCAAAATACTCATGGCTGATGTGATTACCCACAGGAGCACCATCCCTAGGGTTGCTGTTGGTTGCGTTGTTGTTAAACATTAAGTAAGTAGAGCCTCACTCTGATACCACTTGACATAGCAACAAGCATTGTAGATAAGGAAAACATCATTGTCTCTGTTAATAACTCCTTAAATCCACAAGGAACAGAGAAAATTCACTAAAGTAGAACTTTATTGAGAATAAAAGTGGTTCCCTGTCCACAGGGCTGAAGGCCTATTTATACAAATATCAGAAGTCCTATTTGAGTAGGTTTCTGGCTTTCCAAGCCCTAAACTGAATACAACTCAGCTTGAACCCATTAATTGGGTTGGTAGAAGTTCTAAATAAGTTAACCAATGAAAATAAAATCCTAAATAAGAATTCATCCTTTTTAAGTCCTAAATTGAATAGGATTCAGCTCAAAATTAATCTTGAGTTGGTGGAATCTGAAAATAAGACCTAATTGACTCATATTAGGAGAAACTCATGACATCATAATGAAGAGAATTTCAACATAGAAAGATACTAAGTAAGATAAATCCTAAGTTTAAATAAAAGAGTGAATCTGATCATTTGTCATGGCCCATTGACTTCTGAATTAGCTTCTTTTGACATTTCTGAACTTCCTTTGAATGTCCTACATCACTTTGGTTGTGTTCGTTTACTTGATTAGGATTGCCTAAGTTTTTTGGAAATTTTTTTATCTTAAATTGTAGCCTAGGTCGGCCACCATGCCTTTTCAAATACCTCCATAAGAAGCAATTCTTATGTTTCCATCGTCACCAACCCTACAAAATAAAACCTTTTCTTGCCACCCTATAGACCCAATTCTCCATTCTTTAGTACCCAATCTGTTAGACCTTGATAAACCATGGGACATTTCCTAAAGGGGACCCCCAAAGGAAGAGAAGGCTTGGGCTTTATATGGGAAGGATATAGAAAAGAAGATAGATTTCTCTCATCCGACCAGCACTTGCCACTGGCGTGGACCTTAAAGTCATATTTTACCAAAAAATAGGTTATACCTACCCACATCAACTGAATAGATGAACCTCATTCACGACTGACAAGGAAGACGACATCTCGATAAGGATCAACTAGCTATTCCTAGATTATGATCTTCCATTTTGCCTAAACTGATATGGCCTCCAATGACAAAACAAGGGGTGCCCTATACACCCATACGAGCAAACCCCTATTATAATTTAGATGTTTTTCTTTCTTTATTAACATATTATTATTGTGGGATGAAAAAGGAAAAAGCCAAAAATAGCATACCTGATTATGTTTTAAACGTGTTAAGGATAGAGAAACTTTTCTTCAAGGATTTGGAATGAAATGAGGGCATTATCTACCTCAATGAGCTTCATCCAAACCCTCACAAGGGGCCATCGAAAGACTCCTTTGGGTTCTATGAAATTGAAGACAAGGATGAGCATGAACCTGGTGATTCCATGGAAGCTTAGGCAAAAGATGAGCTCACTAATTTTGCTGAAGCATTGAGGAATTTGATGAAGAGACAAAGGCATCTACAGGACCTACAATGGAAATCAATATAAGGTTGTCCAAGAACCCTAGATCAATTCAAATGAGTGCAAACCAATCTAAAGATTTGGAAGCTCAACTGGTCTCAATCTTTATCGAGTACAAACATGTCTTTGCATGGACATATGAGGAAATGACAAAACTCAATAGGGGACTAGTAGATCACATAATAATGGTTGAAGATAGTGCAAAGCCAAAGAAACAGAAGTTGAGAAGACCCCACCATGACACTGCACTTAAAGTGCAAGAGGAGATTGACAAACTTCAAAAAGCCAAGTTTATATAAGTTGTACTCTACCCAAACTGGGTAGCAAACATTGTCCCTATCAAAAAGAAAGAGGCTGAGTAAGGGTGTGCAACTTTAGGGACCTAAACAAAGCATGTTCAAAGAATGTTTCTCTCTATCTCACATTGATACATTGGTTGACAACACTTATGGCCACAAAATATTATCTTTCATGGATGGATACTCATGATACAATCAAATACATCTTGCACTGTGACCCCTTGTGGAACCTATTGTTATATAGTCATGTCATTTGAGCTAAAAAAATATTGTAGGCAAGATACCAACATGTCATGACTGTGATTGTCCATGATATGATTCATAATTGGATTGAGGTATATTAGATGACATACTAGTCAAGTCCAAGACTAGCAAAGGACACCCTATAGCCTTAAGATGAGTTCTTTAACGAAGTTGAGAACATCAGCTGAGAAAGAACCCTAAGAAAAGACTTGGCAAACTGTTGGGCTTCCAAGTAACCTGCCGGGGAATTGAGGTGGACCAAATGTAAGCATGAGCCATTATAGAGATGCCACCACTAAAAAATATTAAAGAACTCTCTAATTGTAAGACTTCAATTCATCTAAAAGTTCATTTCACAACATTAAGAGAAATATCTAACATTCTACAAATTGCTAGGGATTGGTTTGGGGGGGGGGGGGGGGGGCGGGGGGAATGCTAAAAGGCATTTGACCGACTCAAGAAATATCTACTCAAACCACCTGTGTTGATGGAACCCATCCTACCTAGGGCACTCTTTAATTCTCTATGTCGCCATCATGGACAACCTATCAAGGTAATGCTAGCACAAGAAGATAGAGATGGAATGAAAAAGGCCATCTACTACCTCGACTAAACCATGTAGGAGTATGAGAAAAATTATTCAAAGATAGAGAAAGCCTACTTGGCAGTCGTCTAGGCCACACAAAAATTGAGACACTACTTCATGGCACACAAGGTTCTTATATGAGCTTACGTAGGGCCGATGTAATTTATTTTTGAAAAATTGGTGTTATTAGGATGAATCACAAGATAGCGTATGCTCCTAGTAGAAGTACATCACATGAAAGGAAGTCAAGGGACAATCCATGGCCAAGCAACTCGTTAATTTCTCCCTTCTAGGTATAGACTTAACTTAATAGGTTTTCCCTAATGAATCAATTTTACATGTTGGATAGATGGGTTGGCCTTGAATATGGGTCCTTCATTTTGATTATGCTTTAGATCAAGTAAGCGGTGGAAGAGGGATCATCCTGTTCACTCTTGAAGGTATAGTCATGTCAAAGGCCTATTGCCTTGTCTTTTCTTGCACCAACAATCAAGTAGAGTATGAAGTACTTGTTGTTGAAATGTACCTGACACTAACTTTAGCCATAGAACACCACAAATCAAGAGAGATTCAAAACTTGTGATCCAAAAATTATTGTGTCAATATCGAACCAAATGCTCCAAACTCTCTAAATACATGAGTTGGCTCTCTTCCTAGCCAAACAATTTAATGATGTTAGCATCACCCATATACCAAGGGGCAACAATGTACTGGTAGATTCTCTAACCTCATTTGGGTCAATGTTCCACAACCCCCATAGTGTCAATATGGACAAGAAACTCTACCAGAAAAACCCACTATCACCACTAAAGTCTACTAATCCCTTTACTCGAAGATGGAGAAAGTGATATGACCTCAAGAACACTACTCACATCCTCTTCGTGAATCTTTTGAACACCTATGACGATGGGAATCCTTGGTTCTTCGACATCAAAAATTTTCTATAGAAGGGCACTCTACTAGAATATGCCATCAAAAGTGATTGAGAGACAATATGAAGGATGGCAGCTTAGATCTTATAACAAATGCTTTACAAGAAGTCATTTGATGAAATCCTACTATGTTGATTAGATAAAAATGAGTCCACATGAAAGAAGCACACTTAGGAGTATGTGGAAGCCATGTAATTGCTAGAATGCTTGCCAAGAAGATCAACATAATTGGCTACTATTGGCTTATAATGGGAAAGGATTATAGAGACTTCATCCAAAGATGCTAAGAATGCCAAATTTATGCCGATCAAATCCATGCCCCGGTGTCTTCTCTCCATTCAATGGTAGCACCATGGTCATTTGCAATGTAGGCTATGGATATAATTAGGCCATTCTCAAAAAATTGTCTATCTTAACTGCAACAAAATATTCTACTATGTGGGTTTATGTAGAATGTTTTTAGGAGGTAAAAGCAACAAACATGGTTAAATTCATTAGTCACAACATCCTAGCATTATTTGGAGTACCCAAGATTATTGTCTTCAACAATGGGCCACAATTTCCATCACAATAAATGCAAAATCTATGTTTCCCAATTGAACTTCACCACTCATCCCCTTATTACCCTCAAGGAGATGTTCAAGTGGAAGCTACTAACAAGACCTTGACCAAAATCATCAAAAAGATGAAGGAGACCAGCAAGAAGTCAGACTAGGTAGATAAATTCAATGAAGCTCTCTAGGCTTAGCACACCTCTATACACACCCCCATGAGACAAATGTCGTTCAAACTAACATATGGCATGGAGATGGTAGTACTATATGAGATTTCAATTCCATCATTCAAGATTGTAGTGCATAATAGTTTAAACCTAGTAGAAATGCAAGAGACACTTCTTAGCCAACTTGAGTTACTGGATGAAAAGCACCTAAATGTGGCCAATCACGCACAATAATATCAGTGACGACTATCACGAGCCTATCAAAAGAAGGTGATTAAATGCAAGTTTGAAGTTAAGGTCTTGGTGTTGAAGCAGGCTACCCTATTGAAAGACAAAGGGAAGTTGAAGCTTAGCATCAAGGGGCAGTACGTGGTCATGGATGTCTACCATGATAACACTTATCAATTAGCCAATTCTGCCAATAAGGTATTTTGTGATACTTGGAATACTATGTATCTAAAAAGTTATTTTTCTTAAAAAATAATTTCGGCCTCTCTCTCTCTCTTTCTTCCTAGGAACATGCTCTTAGAAAGACTAATGACACAAGAAATAAGAAAAGTTAGTGATGGAATCAAAGTAGCATTGGAGCCCTCATGCCCTTTGATCATACTCAAAAAGCTAAGTTAATCGTAGGAGTGCAAGCTCAAAAAGTAAGATTGTGGACCCTAAGTAGCTAGAGGCCTATAGGAAAATCACCTCCTTGGCTAAAGGTAGAGATCAAAACATAATCCCTTGGAAGTCCATCCTAGAGACAAGATGACGCATCGAAGAAAACATTAGGCCTATCTGGAAAGCTAAGCCAAAGGAGGCGAGTTCAATGAGTAAGAATGGTTGGAATTTGTGAGTTTGCAAACCTTAGGTCCATAAAGAGAATAAGATCACAAAATACAAGAGGCCAAATGCCAAAAAAAGAGAGAAATTTTGATCATCTGTCAAAACTAGGATAAATTTATCCAACCTCATCTTTGTGTATTACCAAATAAGAAAGACCACTTAAGAGTAAGTACCAATGATATCTACAAGTGAGTAAACCGATTAAGATTAAGAGGCATCTAAAAGTCAAAACCCAATCAAAGGAGATTAATCAACTACAGGAGCATAGTGAAAAGAAAAAATAGCTTGAAACGAGATCCCAAGAAAGGCATTGCACGCTAATGAGATTTTGAAACAAGGACCAATCATTCAACCACCCATAATTTGAGAAATACACCTCCAAAGCTCAAGTTGATCTAGTAAAGTAAGAGAGGATGACCAAGAAAAAAAAATTTTAAGCCCAGGTGGGAAATTAACATGAAAATATTAAAAGAAAATTGCTAAAACTCTTTTTTTTTTATACAGACAAAAGTAGTACTTAATCATTTCTCCTCCTAAGATATAGAATACAGAAATCACAATGGCAAAAGGAACATTAGTCATGATGATTATAGGAGGATCCAACCAAAGAGTACGTATGAGACTAACAGTAGAAGGAGTGCAATAACGAACTTGAAGTGGACCAGCTCTCTAGAAGGACCCCAAGTATGTTACACATATTATCAACTCATCCACATTATGCATCAAATCTGGGCTTGGTAAAAGCTAATCACATATCTCCATTTTTGGCCTCCAATCACAAAAGAAAGTGGGTCATCATACCTAACATAACCAAGTACAAAAGAGTAGTAAAAACCTACTCCATGCAAGCCAATCAAAGGTCAGGAAAAGGGCATACAAAAAAACACTAAAAAAAGTCTTGTTTAACTTGATTTTTGCCAAAACCAAATATATTTTACAAATAAGACCTTGTATAAAATTTTCTTACAAAAAGGACTCTAAATCTTTAAAATTTTATAAGCAGGTCTATTTTTCGAAATTCAAAAAATTATTTTTTGTCTAAATTTTCCAAAAAATTTGCAAATATCCCCTAAAAATTCAATATTCAAATATGGTACAAATCTTGAATCTCTTCATTAGGGAAATAAATCCCAATCAATGGATTATATATCAATCACAAAATATGGAAATCTAATCTAATTAATAATCACAATTCAACAAAATTCCAAAATCGAGCCAATCAAGGATTTTATTTCAGATCCTCTTGAGGCCTATAAAAATCGAGAAAAACCTTGCACAAAAAAAGACAAGGAAGATAGAGGAGAGGGATCAGTAAGGATCTCAGAGAGAGGTGAGAGTCCAAAATGACTCACATAACTTGGGAGGGATAGGCTAAAATTGGAGCATGGGGAAGGTTAGTATAACTTATCTTTCTCTTTCCTTAATCTTCCAATCTTCTCTTCTGTGTTTTCTCTCCTATCTCTATGAGATCCTATTGCCTGCACAATGAGCCTGATCACCCGCCCACTTGACATCCCACTCACTGCACTACTACCAAGACGAAGATTAGACCTCATTGGAACCTTAACCTTGCTCGCTATCCCCTCCATGCCCCCTCGACCACTGCTTGGGTTCCCTCTTCGATGCCTTGGACAGTTGAACTCAAGTCTAACTTGGTCTAGGGGATGCAACTACTGAAACCCCACCTCTTGTGCTCTAGCCAAGCTTTGATTGCTATCAATGGCCACCTCTACTCATGCCCGTGTAGGAGCCACCCTCCACCACCTCCTCGCTCACCTAGCCTAGTGCCAACACCGCAACCCACCGTCGATTGGTCTCTTCGCTATACCTATGGATTGGGTCACCCTCTGCCTCCTCCCTTGCCAAAACCCTAGCTTCATCAGGAACTAGGCCACTGTCGAATCCTTACTTTTTGCCTTATCCACAGCCTTCACCAACCTAAACCGCTACCACCCATGATGCACCCTACTACATTGTTCGCCCTTTTTGTTGGTTGTCTTGTGCCCTGCCTTCTCACTAAAGCACTGTTAGGTAGCTAGACCACCACTCCTAGGAAGTGCTCTGGGTCACCATGGCCTGATAAGGTTTCGTGAAGGAGAGAGAAGCAAGGCATGGGTAGGAAGGGAAGAAGAAGAGGAACAAAAAAGGGGAGTTATTGGCAAATAAAAAGAAAAAAAGAAGAGATTTTGGCCTCAATTTCTCCACTGTCACAATCGACCTACATCTAGCCCACGGACTTACCTGAAAATCAATTTTGGTCTAGGACCAGCTCATAAGTTCAGCCAAAAATCAATTTTGGACTAAAGTCAATTTGCGAACTTGTCGAATGTCCACTTGGACTAAGGTTAGTTTACGAGCTCACTTAACATTTATTCGGACTAAGGCTTAGCCCGCGGCTCACCAAATATCTATTTGGACTAAGGTCAGCTTGCAAGTTTGTTGAACATCATACTAAGGCCAGCTTGTGAGCTCGGTAAATATTTATTCGGACTAAAGCTAGTTTGGAAATTCACCAAATGTCTACTCAGACTAAGACTTATCTGTAGACTCGCCTAACATTTTTTTGGAGAAAGGTCAACTTGCAAGCTCACCTAATACCTATTCAGACTAATGCTAACTTACAAACTTGCCAAACATCTATTCAGACTAAGGCCAATCCATGAACTCACCGAATATGTATTCGAACTAAGGCTAGTCTATGGGTTCACTGAATATTTATTTGGACTAAGGCTAGCTTGCGATCTCACTGAATATCTATTTGAACTAAGGTCAGCCTACGGGCTCACTAAATGTCTATTCAAACTAAGGCCAGCCCATGAACTCATTGATCATCTATTTAGACTAAAGCTAACCTGTGAGCTTGCCAAATGTCTATTCAAACTAAGGCTAGCCAGTAGACTTGCCCAAAGTTACTATAATAGTTTGAGGGCTCTCGAACCAAATTGATTAATACAAATTGAGTAAGTTAAGGTAACTCAATCACATTGAACTCAAGATAATTTAGCTGGAACAAATCAACAAAACTAACTTGACTCAAAAGGACCATCAAATGGATCTAAATATTGAGTTCTAAACTTGAGTTCTAAATATGGATCTAAATATTGATCTGAATCGAATCAAACTTGATCCAAATCAAGTTTTGCACATTACATTAAATTAACTTAGACTCAAATTGAAGTCGAGTCCCAAATATTGAATTGAATTAAATCAAACTTGATCTAAACCAAGATTTGAACATGAAATTGAATCAAGTTAGACTCAAATCAAAATTAAGTTCTGAATATTAAACTTAATCCAAACATGATTTAAGCCAAACTTAAACCCAAACCAACATTAGTTTGAATATAAATAAACAAGGTCAAATTGAGTTCCATTGGGTATGCTACAAAAAACTTTTGGCAACACTCCAAGGCTTCACCCAATTGTACAAGTAGTGGGTAATGCTGTTTCAAACTCATGAAGTTATCATCTATGGCTCATTGGCTATGTAAACACTTCAAACTTATAAAGTTATTTTTTATGTCTCATTAATTATGGAAATACTTCAAACTCATAAAATTATTACTTATATCTTATTGACTACGAAACACTTCAAACTTATGAGGTTATCACCTACACCTTATTGGTTACAGAAGCACTTCAACTTATGAAGTTATTACTTACGCCTCATTGGCTATGAAAATACTTAAAATTCATGAAATTATCACTTACGCATCATTAGTTATGGAAACACTTCAAACCAAGTGATGTTATGCTTCAAATCTTGAAGTTAATACCTGTTCCTCATTGGCTATGGAAATACTTTAAATCTCAAAGTTATTACCAAAGTCTTATTTGCTATAAAAATACTTCAAAATTTGAAGTTACCACCTATGTCTCATAACTATGGAAACACTTCAAATTGATGAATTTGTTACCTATGTCTTATTAGCTATGAAATTACTTAAAACTCATGAAGTTATCACTTATGCCTCATTAGTTATGAAGATATTTTAAAATTTGAAGTCAACACAAAGCCTCATTAGCAATGAAAATACTTCAAAACTCAAAGATATCACCAACATCTTATTGGTAAACAAAAATACTTCAACCAATGAAATTATCACCAATGCTTTATTGGCAAATAAAAACACTTCAAATCAAATGAAGTTATCACCAATGCTTTATTGGCAAATGAAAATACTTCAAACTAAATGAAGTTATTGCCAACACCTTATTAGCAAATAAAAATACTTCAAACCAAATAAAGTTATCACAAATACTTTATTGGCAAATGAAAATAATTCAAATCAAATAAAGTTATCATCAATGCCTTATTGGCCAATAGAAACACTTCAAATCAAATGACGTTATCACTAATTTCTTGTTGACTAATGGAAACACTTCAAACCAAAAAAGGTTTTCACCTATGTTTCATTGGCTATATAGAAATACTTCAACCAACAAAGTTATCACCGGTGCCATAGGGCTCATGAAAATACTTCAACCAAAGAAAGTTATCACTAACGCTGCAGAGTTAACAGAAATACTCCAGCCAATAGAAGTTATCATCAAAGTTCAAAGCTATTGGAAATACTTCAAATCCTTCTCATTTCCTTCTATGTCCCACCGGACGATGCCACCAAACCAAATCATTGGCAATAGCCAAGGATCAAGTCAAGATCCATTCGAGTCAAACTCCATACAGTCCAATGCATGAGAGTGGGGAAGCAACAAATATCAATGTTTCTTTCTCATTTCTATCTCTTTCTTTTATTTTACTTTCATGATCTTCTCATTGTAAAGTGAGGGTATACTCTTTCTTAAGTCATGTATTATTTTTTAAAATCAATTGAATACTTTCTTCTTTTATTTTTTGTGTCTTTATTTTCTTAGTTAGTTTCTTACTTTAGGAGGTTTTTGATAATTGTTGAGATAATTAACAATAAGAGCTTGTATCTATTAGAAGTCAATATTTTCACAATACCTGATAGTATATTTTAAATTAATAAACTTTAATTTGTGCATTGAGGTCACACCTCGGAGTCTCCACCACTCTAGGCCATCGAAATGAATCCCATAAAACTTTCTTAGAACTTTGAGTAAAAAAATCCGTACCACACAAAAGATGCACCAATAGTGTTGGGATTCGCAGCGGAAGATTCACGAATCACCTTGTTTTCAAACAACACAAGAAACTAGAAGTAATGCAAGATAAAAGAAAATAACAAGAAAAGATAGCGAAGGATCCACTATCACAAAAAGGCTTTACAAGAGTTTAAAAGAAAGTCTGCACTCTTTCTTACTCAAATAAACTCTTTTACCAAGTCTCGGCAATGCCTCCACCTCGAAGAGAATCTCCAATAGAACACCATGAGGAACCACCACGAGAGACCACCGAGAAGCACTAGAAAGACCCACACACGAGAGTCGACAGTCTCTCTCTTTCTCTTTCTCTCTATTCTCTCTATTCCTCTCTCTCTCTATTTCTCTCTAGTTCAACCTCAATACTACACCACACCTAAGCCCTATGTATTATAGTATATTTATAGACTCTTATTGAGTCTGAGTTTTACTTTAAGTATAACTTCTAATATTACAAATCAATCATAAGTCTAAATCCAAATTGGATTCCTACTTTAACTCAAACTCTAATTCAAGTTCGAGACACCTAAAACTCAACAATCTCCACCTTGACTTGAACTCGTATGCGCCACCATCACAAATCTTCAGCCATCATCTCTCATCCAACCCCTATCCCTAGGCTACTAGCTTATTTAGCTAATCTCAAGGCGCGAGCTCAAGCTAACCTCAAATTCGTTCTTCAAGTCTATAGTCCTGTACTTTTGGAAGCTTTTCGGATGACCTGTATCTGCTATTGCAGTAAAAGTAATTCGAGGAGAATGTTCATTTCCCATTAAATTACTCTGAGTATCATGCTTCCTCTTGACTATAGTAGCCATCGAAACTCCACCTACAATGGTGTTCCCTATTAATCGATAAACATTGTCGCACTTCTCACCTTTCATCAGGATTCGAATACCACGTGTCACCTTCATGACTCCATCTCTTATTGAATAATTACAGCCTTTTGAGTCTAATACACCAAGTAAAATTAGATTCCTTCGCATCTTGGGGACATGCCTCACCCAAGTAAGAGTACAAATCGCTCCATCAAACATTTGGATTTTGACTATTCCCACACCAATGATCTCACAGGCTAAATTATTACCCAACCAAATAGTATCTTTTCTCTTATTCTCCTCATAAGAAGTAAACCAATTCTTCCTAGAGCAAATATAATAAGAACTACCGGAATCTAAAATTCACTTACCAAAAGTACCCATTTTTGCGGATACTGCTAGAACGTCTCCAACCACACTTTTCTCAGAAGTATCATCTGCTATTACCGTTATCATATTGGAGGACTCTATCTTCCCACGTTCAGGGCAATACTGTCTAATGTGGTTATACTTCTTACATGAATAATATTATACTTTTGTCTTCAATTTTGATTTGGACCGTTGTTTGTCTTATCCATGTTCTCTTAATCTTCCTCTTTCGTGAGCCACCAATCTTTCACTAAACTCCATATTAATATTGAAGTTTCTCCTTTTCTCATTAGAAAGAAGACTAGTTATCACAATTTCCATCTTGAGAGTTTCTTTACCATAAAGAATTGTGGTCATAATATGATGGTACAAAGCAAGAAGAGATATCAGGAGAATCAGTGCCTTATTCACCTCTTCAAACTTCATATAAACTTTCAACAAATCATTGATAATCTTATTGAAGGCATTCAGGTGATATAATATAATTGTACCTTCACTCAAATGCAGTCCATACAACTGTTATTTCAGGTAGAATTTGTTCATGAGGCTATTTGATATGTATAACTTCTCACATTTTATCCAGATGTCCATTGTTGTTTTTTCATCAATGACATTATACAAAACCTCATCAGTCAGGCTTAGAATAATTAAATTCAATGTCTTTTGATCTATCTCCTTCCAGTCTTCATCACTTATTTTGACCAGCCTCTTTTTCTTACCGTCTAAGGTCTTTTGCAGACCTTGACAAGTAAGAACCGCTTTCATCTTCTTCTACCATAAGGCAAAATTTATCTTGCTGTCAAACTTCTCCACCTCGAATAAGGACTTTGTCATCTTGGTTGTTTGCTCCTAAACTCCGATACCAATTTTTGGGATTCACAGTGGAAGATTCATGAATCACCTTATTCTCAAACAACACAAAAAATGAGAAGTAATGCAAGATAAAAGAAAATAACAATATAAGACAACAAGGGATCCACTATTAAAAAAAGTCTTTATAAGAGTTTACAAAAATGTTTGCACTCTTTCTTACTCAACGAAACTCTTTCATTAAGCCTCGATAACTCCTCCACCTCGGAGAGAATCTCCAAGAGAACACCACGAGGAACCACCACGAGAGACCACCGAGAAGCACTAGAAAGACCCACACACGAGAGTTGATAGTCTCTCTCTTTCTCTTTCTCTCTATTCTCTCTATTTCTCTCTAGTTCAACCTCAATACTACACCACACCTAAGCCATATGTATTATAGTATATTTATAGACCCTTATTGACTCTGAATTTTACTCTAATTACAACTCCTAATATTACAAATCAATCATAAGTCTAAATCCAACTTTGGATTCCTACTTTAACTCAAACTCTAATTCGAGTTTGAGACACCTAAAACTCAACACAATAGTCCACTTGACAATCTATGTCCCATTACATAGAAGACTCGTTAGCTCCTCCCAAAAAAGTTTGGAGTATCATTACCAACATACTTGCACCAACATCCTCACTAATAAAGTTTGCATCTCACCATCAGAAGATCCTGTGGAGTTGAAATCGATCACCCGAGATAGCTAAAGAACATAGGGAGCAATTTTGAAACAACAAATGAATTTGAGGGTGGTTTGAATGCGCAATCAGGTGTTGTGAAAATATGACTTTCGACATGTGCAAGCCCTTGTTATTAGTTAGTATGACAATTGTCAAGAACCTGCTAAAATGAGAAACCTAGATAATAAAATAAAAATATAAAGAAAAGAAAGCATAACTTGATTAATTTTGAGAAAGAATATATAGCTTAAGTAAGGGAATACCCTCACTTTACAATTTAATGAATTTAAATTTATAATATGAAATAAGAAAGGAAGTGGGAAAAAGCTTAATGCTCGTCATTGCCTCAATTTCATGAACTGGACTAAATGGAATTTGGCTCGCACTATAGCATTATAGATCATTTTCGACATTCTTATAGCATTGTTATTGGTGTAACTAGTGGCAAAAAAAAATTTCAATACTAATTTGTGGCACTAATGAAGTGTTGCATTAGTAGCATCGCCAAAATTGGTGGCGCTAAACTAGCACCATGAATAAATATTCTTGGCATTAATATTAATGTTCTTATTGAGCATAATTAGCACAACTAAAAGGACAATTGGTGGTGCTAATATTAGCACCATTAATGTAAAATCATTAGCAGTGATAAATTAGCACTTCTAATGCAAAGTCCTTAGTGTGGTGCTAAGTTTATTGCCTCTAATGTTGTCACATTAGCGGTGCTAATTGTAGCACCATCAATGTAACACCATTAGGGGCACTAATGCTAGTGTTGCTAATGACCCCTTTAGCATTCCCAATTACCAATTGTTAGCATGCAGAATACCTATTAAGTTTCAAACTCTATTTTTACAAACTCAAAATATGTGCAATACAATTTTACTTAACAAGAAATAGAAAATTTTAAAATACAAATACTAGACTGGAAAATAATATTCAAATACATGCATATACAATCTCTAAATGCATGATATGAATTTGTAACACAACACAAAGCATCCACTAAAAAAAAACATCACTCCTTTCCTGTGTCTATCTAGCATGCTCCCGGATGGTGGCTCGTAGATGATCTCCTTGTATAAATCTAAATGAATACAATATCAAAATTAAATAATATAATTCAGTTCCTTGATAATTGTATTTTCTATATTTTACAAATAAGAGTATTATTCTATAATTCATCAGTATCCAATGTACTATTTTTGCTTAACAGGAAGCAAGAGAAAAATGGGATAAAAAAGAAGCAAAAAGAAAAAACAATAATATGTAGCGAGAAAAGAATCTACAGTTTATTACCAATGCCTTTATGCCATCTTCCCTCCTAGTTTCAAACTCAGGAAGTGCAATGGTATCAAATGCATTCAAAACATTTATGAAGAAAAACAAGATTTTGATAACCTAAAGTGAGATACGTATTGAAAATATAAGTGAAGAAACCGAAACTAGTGCTTATGACAATAGCATTTTAATCTCAACTAATATCAAGATGAGTAGCTGCAGGTTTTGTGCACAAGACAAAAGAAACAATCATTAAGAGTTGGAAGAGTTATTGGATGCTACAAGAGTTATTGAGAGTTTCCAAAGGAGGAGTTATTGGATGCAGTGAGAGTTAGTTTCTAGACCAAATTCTTGAGTTTTGTGATAGTTCAAAACCTAAAAATCCATTATTTGATGCTTTTAGTTTTACTTTTCTTTTGCCATATCATCTTTTCATCCCCTCAGACATCTAATCATTTGCTTGGCAATAGCCTGCACTCTTTTATGGTATCTTTTGATGCATATTTTAGGTCTGATTTTTAGATTATCATCATTATTCCTTACTTTATAAGATACTGTAGCTGTTCATTCTTTTGGCTTCATGAGCTAGTCTAACTATTTGACTTCCAATTATAGGTCCTTTTGAAGATTTCCCGCAGCCAATTGGCTTGGTGAGAAAATAGATAGGTCCTCAATATTAATTTCCCCACTATGAGCATTTTGGTTTGAGGAATAGTCTCCACATTCTTTATGCTTCTTTTCATTAGCAGAATGAGCTATCTTTTGGCCTTTCAGATCAACCTGAATTTTTAATCTATTTTGATTGTCCCAAAATGATGATATAAATATAAGATACTAGTAAGTCTATAATTCAAAGAAGAAAGATTAATGTCCAAAAATACAAGAACTCCAAGAGTATGGATGTATGTTAAACAAACAAAAAATAAATAAACAAAATTTGAAATTAACTCAATTAAATCATTGAAATAAAAAATGGCACACAACTTCAAACAAGCAAATTCTTGGAGACAGTAGGAACAAAAAAGGAACTACCCTTTTTTATTTGGTAAAAAAAAAAGTTTGGCCTATTAGAGCAACAAAGGAGATCCAAATATATAGAGTTCAACTTTGTTTGTTGAATAGCTCACTTAGCAAGAAAATAATGAAGAATGCATTGCGCTCTTTTTTGAAGTAGTAGGCATTAAGGCTTTCATCTCATCAGGCACCTTAATACAAAGGAAAGATAGAAAACAGTGAGCAACTCAATGCGTGCTTTCAACATTATTTTAAGAAAAAGATTAATGTTGGAGAGAGTAGATTCCAAGATGCATGTAATGTAGAGTTGAGGACAAAGCTGCAAGTACCATGTGTGCACAAAAGAGATGATGCATAAATTTCACAACAAGAGGAGTGGAAACAACAATTTTTATATCGTATGCCTCATACATAAATTATGCAGAGGGCAAACCAAGGGCACTAATAACTTTACACAAAAAGTCATATTGCAAGCATTTTGCAAGTAAAATTCATATCAAACAATTCACAACAGAAGTTGAATTCATAATAGAAATAAATAAATATACCCAAGGAGTGTTTGAAGTGGAAGAAGCTTCTCCAGAACTAGTTTCAATACCTCCACAAATGACATGCTGTTGTGTTTTAGCACCCAAAACCTTATAGTATCCATAAAAAAAATATATTACTCTTATAAGAAAATAATATATATTGATATACAATTATACAAAGTAGATGAACATGAGATTTGATCCATATGTTATGCTTTCCTAGAGTAGGGAAAAACACGGTATGGGAGGAATTATCAAATTTCTCCTTCTTCAATCTCTCTATTGCAGAGCCTACCTTGGCCTATATCATAACCTGCATTTAACTTTAGGTGTAGAGAAGAGGCTCACCTTATTATAGTCTAGATGATGAGCCAAATAGAGATATAGACATCGGCCCCATACCAAAAATCTGCATTTGGCCATATTTGTCGATACCGAACACCTAATCATGGATCACGCTGTAGGAAGCCATATCCAAAATAGTGTTCTTCGGCTGAGTGTGTCTTAGCTGAGTGATCTTCTCCTAGAATACGTTCAAAAAAAATATTACTATTATTTCATTAGAACAATATTGTCAAGAATTAAGTTAACTACTTATAATGGTGGCGGTAGATGCAACATCTGTGGGATCAATTTTGGCAATCTGGGAGTGACAAAGACCTTGGAGAATGACCTCGATATATAAATCAAAGTTCATTTTAATTTTAGTGCACTATCAGATATTGTGGAAACATTAACTTCCAACAAGTGCACATTTGTATTATTAATTACCTTAAAAATTATTACGAACCTTCTAAAATGAGAAACCTAGTTAATGAAATAGAGACACAAAAAGAAAAAAGGAAATCAATTGATTGATTTTAAGAAATTGTACATGGTGTAAGTAAGGATATACCCTTACTTCATAATGAATTTCAATATGAAGTTATAGGAAATATGAAAGAAGCAAAGGGAAAGAAAGAGTAGAGAAGAAACCCTGATATATATTGCTACCCCACTTCCTTATGCTAGACTATGTGGCATTTTGACCCAGATGGGTCTTGACTTGATTCTCGGTAGATGTTGGTGATGTAGTCTAATGGGACATGGAAGGAGAATAAGGGGTGAAGTATTTATGATAGCTTGAGCATTGAAGATCATTTCTTTTGGTTATTGGTGATAACCCAGAGGTTTGAAGTATTTCTATTAGTCAATGAGGCAAAGGTGATAACTTCATAAGCTTTGAAGTGTTTACATAACATGTGAGGCATAGGCAATAGCTTTATTTGGTTTTGAAGTATTTACAAAGTCAATGTGGCATAGGCTATAACTTTGTAGATTTTGAAGTATTTTCACAACCAATGAGGTGTAAATGATAACTTTATGAGTTTGAAGTATTTTCACAGCCAACAAGGCATAGGTGATAACTTCATTGAATTCAAAGTATTTCTATAGCCAATGAGACATAAACAATAACTTCATTTGATTTGAAATATTTCGTATAGCTAATGAGGCATAAATAATAATCTCATTTGGTTTGAAGCGTTTCTATAGCCAATGAGGTATAGATGATAATTTTATTAGTTTGAAGTGTTTCTATAGCCAATGAGATGTAGGTAATAACTTTATTTGGTTTGAAATATTTCTATAACTAATGAGGTATAAATAATAACTCCATTGATTTGAAGTGTTTCTATAGCCAATGAGTCATGAACAATAACTTCATTTGGTTTGAAGTGTTTGTATATCCAATAATTATTTAGTTTGAAGTGTTCCCATTACTGATAATACATAAGCAATAATTTCATTAGGTTTGAAGTGTTTCTACAACTAATGAGGTATAAGTAATAACTTTATCTGATTTGAAGTATCTTCATAGCTAATGAAGTGCAGATGATAACTTCATTGATTTGAAGTGTTTCTATAGTCAATGAGGCATAACCAATAACTTTATTAGTTTGAAGTATTTCTATAGCAAATGTGGCATAGATAATAACTTTATTTGGTTTGAAGTATTTGTATAGCCAATAAGGCATAAACAATAACTTCATTTGATTTGAAGTGTTTTCATAACCTAAGAGATGTAAGCGATAATTTGATTTGATTTGAAGTATTTCCATAGTCAATGAGGTATAAGTGATAACTTCTTTAGTTTTGAAGTATTTCTATAGTCAATGAGGCATAGGGGATAACTTTTGTTAGTTTGAAGTGTTTCTATAGCCAATGAGGCATAAGTAATAAGTTCATTGATTTGAAATATTTCTATAACTAATGAGACATAGGTGATAACTTTATTTATTTTAAAGTATTTTTATAGCCAATAAGGCATAGGTGATAACTTCTTTGGTTTTGAAGTATTTTCATAACTAATGAGGCATAGATGATAACTTCTTTTGACCTGAAGTTTTTCTATAGCTAATGAGGCATAAGTAATAACTTTATTGATTTGAAGTGTTTCTATAGCCAATGAGACATAAGTGATAATTTTATGATTTTTTGAAGTATTTTCATAATTGATGAGGCATTAGTGATAACTTAATGAGTTCAAAGTATTTCTATAACCAATAAGGCATAAGCCATAACTTCATAGGTTTGAAATATTTTTATAGACAATGAGGTGTAAGCGATAAACAAGTTTGAAGTGTTTCTATAGCCAATGAGGCATATTTGATAACTTCTTTGGTTTTGAGGTATTTGTAGCTTGTGGGACATAGGTGTTGACTTCTTAGAATTTGAAGTGTCTTTATAGCCTATGGGGCATAAGTGTTGACTTCATTGAATTGGAATATTTTTGTTAGCCAACAAGGTGATGATAATTCCATGGATTTTAAAATGTTTTCATAGCCAATGTGGCATAGGCAATAATTTCTTTTGTTGAAGTGGTAGAACGAGGTACCTTTGCTGACAACTAAGTGAGGTTAAGCCCATCTTATCCTACTTGGTTTGGAAGAATGATCAGTATTTTTGGATTATGTTAATCAACAGTCCACCCTAGCTTGTTGATTGGGTTTGAGGTGTCATTGATGGCTTTTGTTTCATACTCAATAGGACTTTGTTTGACTCTATTTAGCTCAATTTGAGCTAGTGTTAGTTTGGGTTAGGATGACAAACTCACCCACTGCTCATGGGGTTGGTCATAGCCTTGGAATGTTACCAAACATTTAGCACACTCAGTGGAATTTAGCTTGACCATATTTTAGTTCTATTCAGACTTGTCTTGGATTTAGTTTGACCTAACTTGAAATCCAGACTTGGTTTTGGTTTTAGTCTAGTTTAGTTTAATGTTCAGAACTTGACCTAGACTTAGGTCTGATTTAATTTAATTTGATATTTGAAACTTGATTTGGCTCAAGTTCAATTTGATTCAATTTTCAGAATTTGGCTTGGGTCAAGTTTGATTTGATTTAATTTAATGTTCAAAACTTGACTTTGATTCGAGTTTGATTTGAAATTCAATTTGAGTCACTTTAATTTAATCAATTTGCTTTGAAGGCCCTCAGGCTATTATAGTGACATAATAGCGAGCTCGCAAGATGTCCATAAGTTCAAGTTGACCTTTAGGTAAGACCAAAGGTTGGCTCTAAATCAATTAGTTGTCGAGCAAGGCTGTAGACTAACCCTAAATCATTTTGATTTTTAAGCTAGATCACAAATTGGTCCTAAGTTGATTAGTTGTTAGGTGAGATTACAGGCTGATCCTAAACCATCTTGAATTTTGGGCAAAATCATTGGCTGGTCTTAAATTGGTCAGTTATCGAATGAAAGGCTAACCCTAAATCATCTTGCCTTTTGGGCGAGAGCCAAGCAGGCCCTAAGTTAATTGGTTATCAAGCAAGACTGCAAGTTGGCCCTAAGCTAATTGGTTGTTGCACGAGATCAAAGGTTAGCCTTAAACCATCTTGACTCTTAGATGAGATTGCAAGCAGGCCTAAACTATCTCGTTATGATATTTTATTATTATTTTTTTGTTGTTCTATTTTGTTCTTATTCTTGCTTCCTTCTCATTGTCAATTCAAGAGGTTCTTATCATCATTTCTTCTTTGATATGATGTCATGGTGATGAATGAGGCCACAGGTGATTGCGATAGTCATGGAGATTTGTTGGCATTCTAGATTGCGAGTGGCTACAGTGTTGGTGGAGATCCACCATCATATAGAGGACCATGTGTGGCTGCAGCATTAGAGTAGATTTGTCATCATACAGAGGGCACAAGTGGCCATGGTGTTGATGGAGATCGTTTGTCAAATGGAGGGCCACCGGTGGTCGTGGTGTTGATGGAGATTATTGTCATACGGAGGGTCATGGGTGGCCATGGCATTGGTGGAGATCCACCATCATATGGAGGGCCATGAGTGGCCACATGATTGGTGGAGATCTGTCATTATATGAATAGCCACAAATGGTTGCAGTGTTAGTGGAGATCCACTAACACAAAACCACGGATGGTCATGGTGTTGATGAACAAAAGCGATGCCCGTGATGGGATTCAGATGTCCAATTCTTTTAGATTTAGTTGTCCTAACTCAGGCTGTTGAGAACATATGATGGTTGGTGGAGATCGAGGCAGCAAGTGGCTGCAAACCTTGATGAAGAGGGGGCAGTAGCAGTAACAAGGGTGAGAAAACAAAGACCTCACAAGGGACAAAGAGAAGAGGGGGTAATGGAAGAAGAGACGAGAAAGAGATGAAATCTTATATCTTTTTTATCCCTTTTTGATGCCTTCTTGTTCTCCTCCTAAATGTCGAGCTCTTCCTCAAACTTCTTCAATTTGTGCAAAATTTGCCCAAGGATTGCCTCTCAATTCCCTTTCTCTTTGTGTGCCCTAGTCCCCTTTTTATAGGACATTGAGAGGATCTTCAATTTTAATTATTGGGATTTTATTAGGATATTTAATGAGTATTCTCTTGCCATAAACCTCATATTTGAACCTTAGATTAATATTCTCTGAGATTATATCTTCCTTGTTGAAATAATTGGATTGATTTTGATGGATTTCAAAAAAAAATTTCATTTCTATTTCTACAAATTATGATTGAATTAGATGTCCGATTGGAAACTAGATGTCTGATAGTGAGCAGTGTTAATGTAATCAGATAGTATCAGACATTTGGTTGAAATCGGATATTCGACTGTGAGCAATGTTTATACTAATGGACAAAATTAGACAACTAGTTGATAATCAGGTGCCTAATTGCAACTCAGTTTAGATTCTAGGCCTAATTTTCAAGCCCTTTTCTATTTCAAGATGGCCTTAATCATCCTAAATCAAGCTCGAAGTCTAACTCGAACACGAAGTTGGGGTCAGGTTATAAAAACTACCTAAATAAAGTATCCTCATTCATCCACTTTGTGAGTTTCCTTGGCGAGGGGAGTTGATGCAAACCATAGTGAGCTCTTGTCCTCCTTTGTTGCTTTTACAAGTGTTTGAAAGGTGAGGATCTCCACCTTCTCTTTTTCGGCGGCTTGTGATAATTTCTCCTCTTCTTTTACTTGTTTATCTTTTTTTCTTTTTTATTTTCCTTATTTTTTAAAAAGGTGTTATGGAGTCTCTCATAATTGAGAGTTCGATATAGAAAGGAAAATAGTTTGGCCCTACATCACTTTCTTCTTATCTCAGGGACTGATGCTAAAGTGGTCATAGCATACCGATCACAGGAGCATAAAAAATGAGTGTGGTTTGACAATTACTAACTTTTTGCTCATTTTTCCAAAGAAGGAACAACATGTGCATATGGGGTAGGCAAGTCCTTCATGTTGGAGCCCATCAAGCATTTTAGGCAATGAGAATCTTCAAAAATCTTGGGGTTTCATATCTTAAATAACCTTTCTCCTCCTTAGGGATGACACTTCCCACCTACTTGAGTCATGCCAGTCTTGCTGAATTACTCAGAGTGGGATAACAAGGTGATATCTCAATTTTCAGTTCATCTTGTCGATCTTGATATCTTGGGAGAGTGATAGCATCTAAGTTTTAGTATGTGTGACCCCCAAAGATTTTATGTAGCATGGTCAAGATGTGGAACCATGCCACAAACACTTTTTATACTCCATATGGCGAAGTTGGTATCTCTTTATGGGACATACAACATGGCAAAGTTCGTAATATTGAGCAGGAGGTAAAGATTCTTTATTTATATGCTACAACATGGTTTAATAGCATAGGAAGGCAATTCCACATTAATCTAGAATTTTTGTTTAGGAGTGAGTTTGGTGCACACAACAAGGAAAAGTAGGTGGTGAGCAGTAGAGGGTCCAAGAGAACTAGAAGACCCTGACTCATAAGTTTACTCATCTTAGGCCAAATAAGGAGAGGTCCATCCCCCCTTGTAAGATCAATGATGGTCATTTTTGAGGTAATGCAAGTCTCAGATTGAATCCGAGGTGAGAGGCATCTTGATTTGCTTGTGACTCTCTTATTTCTAGTGCATTAGGGTTGACTTTACCTCATGCACCATCTCAAACTTTGATTTCTTCATTTTGCATGATTGACATGAAAATGGAGCCCGGGGCAACCCCTCTTTCATCGACACTAGTGCACCAATCTTTTGACATTGATTTGGACAGCATAGTCTAATTAGGCTCTCCATCGTCAAATGTGAGCACCCAGAGGAGGATAGAGTTTCCATGTATTGGTCATTCCTCCACCCCACATTTGCTTCCCCTTCTCTCCTTCTCTCTAGCTGAAATCATATTCTATTTCAGGCGAACTGGACAAAGATTTTGGAGACCCTCCCGATGATATTTTAGACTCAGATGGTAAGAGATATCTAAAGTTTTTCTAGGTTTTGCATTGTGTGTATATTGATTTAAGTCTTTGTTACAAATGTGGTTCCCGAATCATGCTTTAGTTAAGGGATGTTTGCACTCATAAGTATTTGTCCACCATTTCCAGAATCAAGTGATAGTCTGCCACCTCCTCCTTCCCTTCAGAATTTTCTTTCCCTTTTATTAATATGGCATTTGCTTTCTTAGGTGATGGTGGAGAAGTGTGAGTGAGTGGCTATTGGGTTGTCACAATCGTTGAAAAGCATCACTTGGCTTTATATATCTTAGAACTATCATTATCTTCTTTATCTAGATCACTTATTTTCTTTCTTCCATTTTATTTAGAAATATCATTATTGCTTTATGGAATTTCTTTGCATCAAATTCTATTTGTAATTTTGTCTTCCCTGCATCTCAATCCCAAAAGATAGGTTTTTTTATGGACTTAACTTGTCATAGGATGATAGACTCATCTTATTACATGAGAGTGGACTTGATTCACCACGTAGAATAGATTTAATTTACCACAAGGAATGGACTATATTTGCCACAAGAAATGAACTTGATTTGCTACCATGAGTGGACTTGATTTTCCATAATGAGTGGTCTTAATTTTCCACACATGGTGGACTTGATTCACCACAATGAGCAAACTTGATTTACCATAATGAGTGGACTTGAGCCACCATAAAGAGTGGACTAAAGTTGTCACATGGAGTGGACTTGGTTTGCCATGAAGAGTGGACTTGAGTTGTCATGAAGAGTGGACTTGAGTTGCCACAAAGAGTTCACTTGAGTTGCCATGAGGAGTGGCTTGATTTGCTACAAAAAGTAAACTTGATTTGCCATGAGAGATAGACTTAATTTTCCATGAGAAGTGGACTTAATTTGCCACAAGGAGCAGACCTTAATGGGGGCATGGACTCTATCATCACACAAACTGGGCAGGATTTTGTGTCCATCTTTTGCCTCAAGAAACATGGAATATATATTTGACTAGACATTCTCTCTTGAGGAAGTCAGGCATTCCATCATAGATAAAACATAGATAGTTTTCATTATTATTGTTATTGCCCCCAAAGGCTTAGCCATAGTACCTCTTGAGAAATTGGGTGTTGGTTGGTGGTATAGGCTTTTCTCCTTTATCACCAATCAGTTGGTAGGATACCCCTTCAAATATCCTTTTGACAATATAAGGAACTTCCCAATTAGGCTCAAACTTGCCATTTTTTTGCTTCAATTTGGAATTATGGGTCTTCTCAAAATTAAGGCCATTTTTTCTTTCTAAAAGAATCTAAGCCGAGTCATCTTATTTTAGGCCTCGAACATTTATGCTCGATACATTTTCAAGTTTTGTTAAGCTGCGAGTCTTATTTTGTCAAAGGAGTCTAGCTATCAAGGCAAAGATGAATGTTGTCTTCTTTTGTGATTTCTTCTTGCAAGACAATTCTTAGAGAAGAAATTTATACTTCCAGTGATAAGACTGCCTTAGTCCCAAACACCAATGCATATGATTTTGATTAAGTAGGGGTTTGATATGTGGTGCAATAGGCCCACAATGCTTTTGAAAGTTTCTGGTGCCAATCCTTCTTATTTCTAGCAATAACTTTCTTTAGTATCTTGGAAAGGATTTTGTTGAATACCTCAATAAGAAATTTTGCCCTAGTATTGCAAATAGATGAATACCTCTAATCTATCTTGTGATATTGTGAATTATCTTATCTTGAAGCTTTTGAAAGATGGTCTATTTTTAGAAATGATCTTTCGAGGAATACTAAATTGGTATAGGATATTTTCTTGAAAGAAGTGGATAATAATATCTATTTTTACCTTTTTTTTAATTGAATTTACCCAGCCTACTGAGAGAAATAGTCAGTCACTACTAGTATGAAGTGGTGACCTATGGAAGAAGATGGTTCAGTTGGGCTGATGATGTCCATATCCCATATTTTAAATAGCCATGAGGACACTATTGAATGTTGATAAATAAAATCCCCATGAATTTAGCATAGATGACACTTTCTCGTGTACTCGATGCAATTTCTCACCATCATGGGCCAATAGTAGCCTATATGCTTAATCTTCATCATCATTTTTAGACCCAATTGATGAGCCCTATAGACCCTAGAATGTACCTTATACATGAATTCTTTGGCTTCTTTATCTTAGAGTAGTGCAAAAGTAATTGATCGAAGACCTTCTATAAAGAATGTCATTGATAAGTAGGAAGCGTGCAGCTCTCTTTCTGAGTTGTGTCTATGTTGATTTGTCTTGTAGGAGTTCTCCTCCTTTGAAGTAGTTAGTAAATGGTATTCTCCAATCTATAGCCTCTTCTAATAATTTAGATTCAAACTTCTATGACTAATGTTAAAGACTGAGATTATCACTTGTTTGTTACAGACTGTGATTAGGATCAGCCATTTCTTTGACCTATTTGGCTAAAGAATCAACTTCTACATTGATAGATCAAGGAACCTTAGTAATTTGAACATGTAGGATTCGCCCCATGAGTTCTTAAGTCTTTCCATGGTATTTCAGAAGCTCAAATTTGTGGACTTTATATTCTCCTTGGAGGTGATTGATGACTAGTTATGAATTACCAAAAGCATATAGGTGAGATATCCCCATATAGAGGGCTATTTCTAGTCTTGCAATTAGGGCATCATATTCAGCTTCATTGTTTGTGTATGATTTTGAGAGAAAATAGGAATATTGTAAGATGCCCCTATTTAGAGTGACAAGGATGAGTCTAATGTCTATTTTGATTTGCAGAAGCTTTAGTCTGATCCCTAGTCTGATAGATGATACCCCATCGAAGTATAGTTTCTAGTAGGGCTCTCCTTCTTTAACAAGAAAGATCTCTTCATCAAGGAGCTCACAACTTAGTGGAGAATCGTCTAGCATGAGGTGAGCTGTAAGAAAATTAGCGAAGGCCAACCCTTTAACCGCCTTTTGGGGGTTGAACTTAATATTGTATTCCATGAGAATTAAAGCCCATTTTTTTAGCCTTCTAGTGAGTATAGACCTAGTCATCAAGTATTTTATAGGATCAATCTTTGATATTAAAATGATTTGATGAGAAAGCAAATAATGTTGAGCTTTTTTATTGCAAATATAAGAGCCAAATAATGTTTTTTGATGGGAGAGTAGTTTCCTTCTACCCCCACTAGCATTCTACTCAAGTAGTAGGCTGCATTTTCTTTGTCTTTTTCATTACTCTAGGCGAGACGTACCCCCAGAGACCCTTCCATTGTAGCCATATAGAGGATCAAAGGTTTATTAAATAAGGATGCTACCAAGATTAGTGGCTTTAAGTGATACTACTTGATCTCTCCAAAGGATCATTGGCATTCTTGATCCCAAATGAACAAGATATCCTTCTTGATCAATTTGAAGAAAGGCTTGTATCTTCTGAAGAGGCTTGAGATGAATCTTCTTATATGTGCAAGTTGGCCTTGTAATGACCTCAGCCGATTTAGGTTGTTGGGTGGTGGCATGTCCAAGATTGTTTTGATTCTAGATGGATAAATTTTAATTTCTTGGTGTCTAATAACAAATCCAAAGAACCTCCTTGATGATACCCTGAAGGCGCATTTCATAGGATTCATCTTTAAGTTATACTTTCTAAGATAGTCTAAAATCATTCTTAGATCTTGGATGTGCTTGTCTTTGGACTTGGTTTTGACTACTGGGTTATCCACGTTGAAGTCCACCACCTAGTGTATGAGGTCATCGAAAATTTGGTCATGGCTCTTTGATAAGTGATGCCTACATTCTTGAGCTTAAAGGGTATCACCCTGTAGCAGTAGATGCCAATTAGTGTTCTGAAGGATGTATGCTTCTCATCATTGAGATGCATCTTGATTTGATTGTACCCTAAAAAATCATCCATAAAGGAGAATGTTTCAAAGTTAGTTGTGTTGTCAATCATGATTTCTATTCTTAATAATGGAATGTCATGCTTTGTTCAAATCCCTATAGTCCACACAGATGCAAATTTAGTCATTCTTCTTCTTGATTAGCACAATGCTTATCACCCAATCTGGGTACTTTTCTTCCCTGATGAATCCTACTTCAATTAGTTTCTTTATTTCTTCTATCACCTTTTACTCTAGTTCAAGTTTAATCTTCCTAGGTGGTAATTTGATAGGTAAAAGTTTAGGATTGATGGCTAACTTATGAATTGCGACTTTAGGATTTAGTCCAAGCATCTCCTTGTAGCTCTATACAAAGCAATCAATGTACTCTTAGAGCACCTCTTTGAGTTGGATTTGGCTTTCCTTTAATAGTTGTGTGCTGATAAAGTTTGGCTTAGGATCCTCTTCTGAGCCTAGGTTGATTTCCATTAGTTCATCCACTGTGACTATGGCTTGCTCCTTGTCTTTCAGCTCTAGTGGAGTTTATTTTGGTTTAAGGATCATTCTCTTACCAAGTGGTTCCTCATATTGAGTGACATCTAATGAAGGTTCATCTAAGGGTGTTTTGACTACATCATGCCCCCTTTCTTTTGGTCTTGAAGGAATTTTGCTGAGGATGTCACTTTCTCATGGTGTATGGAGAGTCATAGCTACTTCGACACATGTGTCAAAAGGTGTTGATATTGTTTGAACATCCTGGATATTAGACAAAGGTCCAATAGTGACAATGATGTATGTGTGGATGTTTGAAGTGATATACCTCAACACTTTGGTATTATTGTTTCCTCTTCCAAGAATGTAAGCATGCCCTTGAAGTGGATTCCATAGATTTCTAAAGAAGCAACTCTCTCTCTCTCTTTGTTTTGTGGACATCCACAGCTGGATTTCTTGATTATTTGATGAAGCTGATCTAAAAAATATTTAGGCATGACTATTAGCTTATAGTCACCTTCATCCATTGGATCCTTAGTTCCCAAGATTTTACGCTTGCTGGGATTGCCTTGTAAAATAGTTTTTTTTTCTCCTTTTCCCCATGGAAGAATATAAAAAGTTATTAATTCTTTCACGATATTGATGCTCAACTCATCTAACAGCTTAAATAAGCCTTCTGGAACTCTAGTGATAAGAAGAGTATTTTCTATTTAACCTCTATTGTCATTTTTATCAAAAGTATAACTGTGTAGATAGACTCATGGGGCTTCCTCATCTGAATAGTCTAGGTTAGAGTTGCTTCCTAGGTGAGGAGGAGTGAAGATCATGCTAGTAATCTTCTACTTTACTTGCCTAATGAAAACAAATTCTCTATCAACATGAGACCTCTGATAATATTTTGCATTATCATAGTGCACCTTATAAATATCAAAAGGATGCATATCTCTATCAATTCAATATACTTCTCCATCCTTGAAGTACTTGAGGCATTGATGTAGGGTTGATGACACCATTTTCATTTCATGTAGCCACAACTTCCCTAGTAGTACTTTGTATGATGCATCGATGTTGATCACATAGAACTTGGCATTTATCATCAACTCACCTACTTTCTGAGGGATCGTTATAACTCCTAGGACTTTTTGTTTATTTTGATTAAACCCTTAGATGGCTATAATCTCAGACAAGAGGTGGCACACATCCAGAGTTAGAGCTCTTATAGTTCAGAGAGTCATCAAATTGACTGAGGAATCTAGATCAATCAAGATGCAATTGATCTTGATCCCATCACTATTCCCTATAACATACAACAGCCTATTATAGTTTGTTGTTCCTGGTAATAGATTATCATTTATGAAAGTGATGGTAGGAGCTTGATATTCATATAAAGGCTCCTTCATCTTCTCTTTAGTGAAGTATGCTTGGTAGTTGGCTGAATTTTGTAAGATGTGCACTAGTGTGTCCCTAAGTTCTTGCGACATCACTAGGGCATCAAACACACAGCATAGTAGGGATCTTCTTAAGGTGGGCTACTATGTTGCATTCCACCTTCTTGAGTGTAGGTTCAGTTTGCAATGCCTCATTTTATTTGAATTTCCTTTTCCTTGTCCTTGGAGGTGTTCTTGTCCCTAGGCATTGGAGCTTGTCTCAAGGGTAACACCTTCCCACCTCAGAGTTGTATATGGTTTGTATTCTTCAATCAAAATCTAGCATCATGAGACCAATAAGGTTCAACTTCGGAATCACTACTAAAGCTAATCATACGGTAAGAAGCAGTAAATCCTTGCCCCCAGTTGATCATTCCTTGGATGTTTTTGGAGGATGTGACTAGTTGATAATTGTCCCATTAAACATCAAAATTTGGCATATGGAGCTTCCTTGTAAAGAGATCCTTAGAGACACTTTGGATGAATCTTTTTATTTCATCTGTCGACAAGACTTTCTTTAAAACTTTATACTTAGGGCACTTCTTCTAGGGATGTTTAGATTGGCTTGATGTGGGAGCAAAATGAGCTTTATCATTAACCTACTTAATCCTTTCTTAGAATGCTTGCTTCTTCCTTTGGTTCTTGCTAGTGTAGGACCTCCTGAGGTAGTTATAAATTTGTTCTAACTTAGACATAGAGTCATATTCATCATCTATGCCTTATATGTGTAATTCCTCTAAAGTTTGTAGAGTACATTCTTCCATAGGTTCTAAAACTAGGACCTCACCAAACCTAGTGGATTGAGCATTTATCATTGGATTGTCCGATGAAGACTGGGATAGCTGCTCATCAGTATTTACATCATATGTATGAGTCATCATATGACAAGAGGTCTGAACTTAGATAATTGTCTTCGGTAGTGTCTAGCTTTCTTGACCCATCTCTAGAGTAAGTTGTATAAGTGATCATTTTGATCCCGAGAAGGGCTAGGAAGTGATTCTTCAACACCCTTGCAAGGTCTTTTGCATAGTTTTGCCTTCTCTACTAGCACCTCTTCCATCTTCTCGATTTCCTTATAGAGTGTGGTAGTCGTAGTTGACATACTTTCCAAGTGGGCAGTCATAGGCTACATGTATTCATTCAACATTTGCATTTGCCTCTTGAAAAGCTTCATGTTAGTTGTAGCTAGTTCTTTTATAGTATCTAACTGTAGTTTAAGCATGCCATAATTGTATTTACGGGTGAACCACTCTCTAAGATAATCATCTCAAAAGCAGCCCTTGCAGAGGCCTATGAGATCTTTCATTTCATTAGTAATATTTTTAATAAATCTATTCACTTGTTCTTGCCTTACATCCTGAATTTCATTATCATTGAAATGATGGGACAACTCTGATGGTTATCTTAATTGCAGATGTCCAATAATATAACTCAGAATTCTATGGCAAGGATAGTAGTTTGGGTGATTCTTTTCTTTGGCTTCGTTTAGCCTTTTGCACTCTGGCAGTTGAAGGCCTAATTTTGGGATATCCTAGAAGATTTTACCCATTCTCTTTCTATTGAAAGAATATTTCTTTTTGTGCCTTTATTAAAGACTATTGGATTGTTCCACTTCCCTATCTCCTCCAAGAGTTGATGGTTTCTAAGAATTACCCTTGTTCATGATGGGGTTCAAAGGTTTCTTTTGCTCAGTTGCTCTGAATGCCATCCTTATATTCTTGAAAGGTTCTTCATGCTTCACCTTGTCCTTTTCTAGTTTAAAATTTTGTGAACTAGGTAAGACTAGTGGGCAAAACTTTCATAATGAGGTCTTCGAAGGTATGGATAGAAGAAGCGCTCAAGTAAAGTGTCATCCACTCTCCCCTTATGTCGCCGAAAACTAGGTTCACTGCCCTCAGATTGGGTCAAAGATTGCTCGCACTTGATGTTAAGATTTCTACATCGTGTTGTATGGTTAAGGATCAATTCATTATCATGCTTTGGTATTGAGATAAGGTCTACAATGGTCACTTTGTCCCTGACTCCTTTAAACCTAATTTTGGAAAGCCTCTTTTATTTGTGCCCAAGTCTGTATGGATTCTAGCTGAAATTTGGCGTACCACTCAAATGTTACTCCTGCAGGCTTGTTGAAAATTAGTAGAGTAAGAATGAGAGATTATTACTTAAATCTCCACAAAGAGTCACAAAGTGAGATATGTGCTGTTTAGGGTTTCCCATGTCATTAAATTGCTTGAAGCTAGGCACTATTTATCCTTTGGAATATGGCACTTGATCGTGATGGCTAGGGTGTGGTTTGTAAGTATCATTTATTGTGCCTGTCTCACTTCCCCATCTCAACTATGCAACCACCATTCGTTGCACCTACTATTGTATGTATGTTGGCAATTCCATATTATATGGGATCTCCAAAATCAGAAATTGGGTATCCTTTGCTAAAGGAGGTGCTTATGAAGAGCTAGATTTTTTTGGATCACATCTATAGAAGATGTACCTTCCGTCACCTCTATTGCTTAAGATGATTGTTGAGATCATTCCAACTTTTTGAGCTTTTGGCTTATCTATAGAATTATTTCTATCAACTCCATGATCTTCTTTTGAGCTTCATCTTTCTCTTTGCCTTATTATCTTAATTGTTCTTATAGTACTTCTATGGTCACTTCCTGATTAGAGTTTCAGTTATGACCAAGGCCTCTGTCAAAACATGATGATCCATTTATTGAGAGTTAGGACTGGGCCTTAGGTTGGGGCTAACTTCTCTCACTAGTTAGGTTTCCTCATTCAGAAGCCTAATTCACTAACTCCTTCTTAGAAGATAGTGATATATTCCGATCTTTCTATTTCTAGAATCTTTGGTGAGTAGGGTCATACTGACACTTTATAGCATGACTAGGGGAACCATGTGAGACATCAAAGTGACTGAATGTTCAGTAATGAATTTAATCCACCAAGCTTAGCATCAACTTGCAGAAGAACATTCATCAAATACTAATCATTGACTCTAGTTGGAATGGTATTGATTTGATTTCAAATTTGATTCAATTCATTTCAAGATTTGGGATTTGATTTTGGCTCAAGTTTGATTTAATTTGGTTCAAGTTGAGTTTAACCTTGTGTTGGACCTTTATCGAGTTCTGGTTTGCATCTTGATGGACTTTGGTTCAAGTATAAATTAATTTTGTTCAACTTAGTTTCAATTTAGGCTCATCTTAACTTGGTTCTAATTTGACTTTGAACTCGCCTTTTTAGTTTGGACTTGATTTAACCCAATTTGGATTTGATTTGAGCTTAGTTCAACCTAGATTAGATTTTATTTGAACTCAATTTGATTTAAAATTAACCCATCTCGAGGCTGATTATGGTTGAGTCTGAGTTTATTTGATCTAGGTTAACTCAATTTGGATTTTTTTGGAGTCTAACTCGATTTAGATTTTCATCTATTTGCTTGATTGATTTAGGTCCATTTGACTCAACTTGGCATTTGTCCATTTATTTTGATGGAGTTTAATTTCAATTTGATCGAGTTACTTCATGTTAAGCATTTTGATTTGAGGGTCTTTGGCTGTTTATAATAATTTTAAATTGACCAGCCTTAAATGTGTGAACCTGATGGACTTAACTCTCAAGCTTGAAAACTGGCTTAGAGGTGCAAGCCTGAGGGCTAACTAGGTGTGAGTCAAAAGATTAGCCTAGATGTGAACCTGAAGGTTGGCTAAATATGAGCATGAATGCTAGCATGGGTACAAGCTTAAAAGCTGGTTAGATACGAGCTTGAAGGTTACCTTGGTGTGAGCCAGAAGGTTGGCTAGGATGCAAACCCAAAGGCTAGCTAAGTGTGAGCCCTAAAACTAGCTGAGGTGTGAGATTGAAGGATGGCTAAGTGTGGGCTGTAAAGCTAGTTAAGGTGTGAGCCCAAAGACTAGTTAGGATGTGAGCCTGAAGGCTAGCTAAGTGTAAGCTCGAATGTTGTCTAATGTGTGAGCCCTAAGACTAGCGAGTGTAAGACTGAAGGCTGGCTTAAATATAAGCCTGAAGGCTAGCTAAGTGTGAGCTCAAAGGCTGGTAGAGGTATGAATTTGAATGCTGGTTGAGTGCTAGCTCAAAGGCAAGCAGAGGTGTGAGCTTGAAAATTGGCTAAGTCTGAGCTTGAAGGCTAGCTTAGATGCGAGCTTGAAGACTATCTAGGATACAAGCCTAAAGGTTGACTGAGGTATCAACCTAAAGGTTAGCTTGGATGCAAGGTCAAAGGCTAGCTATATGCGAGCCTGAGAGCCTAATAGCTAGTTGAGTGCGAGCCCTAAGGCTAACTTGGATGCGAGGCTGAAGGCTGGCTAAGTGCGAGCTCGAAGGCTCTTTGAGTTGCGAAACTGAAGGCTAGCTGAGTGTGAGCTTGAAGGCTAGTTGAGTGCGAGCTTGGATGCTAGTTGAGTGCAAGCTCGGAAGATGGTTGGGTGCGAGCCCAAACACTGACTAAGGTGCTAGCATGAAAGGTGGCTAAGTGCAAGTCTGAAAGCTAGTTGAGTGTGAGCTCGAAGGATGGTTGAGCGTGAGCCTGAAGGTTGGTTGAGTGCAAGCTTGAAGGCTGGTTGAATATGATTTCAAAGACTAGCTTGGATGTGAGCACAAAGATTGGTTGGGTGTGAGCTCGAAGGCTGAATGTGTGCGAGCCTAATGGTTAGCTTGGATGTGAGCTCGAAGGCTAGCTGAGTGTAAGCCCAAAGGCTAGCTTAATATGAGCCCGAAGGCTAGTTAAGTGTGAGCCTGAAGACTGGTTGAATGTGAGCTTAAACTCTAGCCAAGTGCAAGCCCAAAAGTTGGCTTGGATGTGAGCCTAAAAACTAGCTGAGTGCAAGCTTGAAGGCTAGCTGAGTGCAAGCTTGAAGGCTAGATGGAAGCAAGCTTGGAGGGTAGCTAAGTGTGAGTTCGAAGGCTAGTTGAGGTGAGAGCCTAAAGGCTAGTTGAGTGTGAGGCCAAAAACTGGCTAAGTGTGAGTATGAAGGTTGGTTGAGGTGCAAGTCCAATGGCTAGCTGAGTGTGAGCCCGAAGGCTAACTTAGATAGGAGTAGTGTCAAGGGTTTGTTGTCTTTGAGGGAAGGACTGCAGGTGGCTATAGTAATGTTGAGGGTTCACCATCTTTAAGGAGCCATGTGTGGCTGTGAGCATGAAGTTGACAGTTGCACCATCTAGACATAATGGAGACAAGCGAGGTCGTGGGTGGCTGCAAACATGGGGTGAGACAATTCCTCCTCCTTCTGCATCTTCTCCTTTGATTGACCTCCTTTCTTCACTTCTCAATTTTTTTTATACTTTTTACAACTTAATTTTCATATCTCTCTCTTTTTTTAAATGGTCGAATTTTCCTTTTCTTTCTTTTTTTTAGCCAACAAACTCTTTTCTTTATATTTATTTTTTTCTTTTTCTTCACCCATCTCCTTCTTCTCCTATGTCTTCTTCCCTTTTTCTTGAAACACCACCAGGCCCTAGCGGCCTAGCCTTCTTCATAATTGAATTTGACCTGTCTTCTTGGGGGAAAGGTGGAGGAGACTAGTTGGAGGCCATGGTGGTGGTTGCAGGAGCTAGGGGTGTGGTCCACGGGAGAGAGGGGCGACCAGATGCAACTTGGGTGCTAGAGCACAGTGCATGGATGAGGGGTGGCTGGAGTCAGCTAGGGCTGCATGGAGAGTGGCATGGCAGATGAGGGACAATTAGGCATCTCTTCCCCAAGTCCACGGTTAGATTTGGTCAGATTTTGGCCAGATCCATCCACAAGAGGGGTAGCAAAGGGCTAGGTGAGTGGGCTGCATCTTCTCCTCCAGTTAGGCTATGGTTCTGATAAGGTGGACATAGGATCAAGTTGGACCTTGATGAGGCTAGCGGTGGAGAAGGATGGGAGTGGTGGTGGTTGAACCCGAGGTGGTGGCACTCAGTTGATGTAGCAGGAGAAAGGGCTATTGGGAATTGGTTCAAGGCTGATGGCTTGGATGCTAGGGAGAGCTGTGAGTGAAACTTGAGGAAACATGAATTGGACCAACAGAGAGGAGATGGGTTTAGGCAAATCAGTGGAGCTCTAAAGTGGGAGTGGTCAGCATGCAAGTGGACCTCAGTGTGGAGATGATGGTGATGAGATCCTTGCCAAGAGAAGCTAGGCTGAGAAGACAAACAAAAAGAAAAAGAATGAAGAAAGTTTGAAACCCTATATTTTAAAGGTTTATTTATAAATATAACTTTTTTGAAGAGTATATTCGCAAACCCTATATTTCATAAGGATCAAATTATAATTATTGATATTTTGTGGGGATTTATTTGCAAAGCATAAATTTTGTAGCACTAATTTATAATTTTAGGATTTTATTGGACTTTTCCATAAAATTCTTATTTCAATGACCTCTTTGTAAGAAAAATCTAACAAAAAATCCTTTTATAAAGATTTATTTAGTCCAAGAATTTATTTATAGAATTCTTATATTTTTGTCATTTTGATCTAGATTTTAGGTGAATTTTGGGCCTAATTTTGGTCCAAATATGAAACCCATAATTGAGCCATAATTTAGTGCATACGAGTCTCAATTTTAATTATATTTCAATTGAATTTGATTATGGCAAAAATCACCTCAAACAAATTGCCTACTTCACATCCTTTTTTAAGCTCTAATGAGAAGAGAGAGTGCAAAAAAAACTTGAGTATTTGACTCCATGTCAATGTTCCAAGGGTTGACTATATGGGTTTGAATTGTTATGCAAAAGTAAACTTAGATTACCATATGAAAGTAAACTTAAGCTACCACATGAAAGTAGACTTAATTATCACATGAAAGTGGACTTAAGTTATCACGTGAAAGTGGACTTGGTCTGTCATGTAGAAATTGACCTAAGCTTTCACATGAAATTGGACTTAGTTTACTATATGAAAGTAGATTTAATGTTGTCATATGGGAGTAGACGTAGTGAGTTATGGAATATCGATTTGCTCATCATGTAAAATGGATGGATTTTTATGTCCATGTCTTCCTAGTCTTTCTTGTTTTCAGTAATAGTTTTTTTCAAGATCTTGGGAAGGGTCTTATTAAATGCCTCAGTGAGCCTATTGACTCTCGAGTTGTAGTGGATAAATATCTCCAATTTATCTTGTGATGATGCATGAATAATCCTACCTTAAAGCTTCTGAAGGATGATCCATTATTGAAAATGATCCTTTGAGGAATATTGAATTAGTATAAGATATTTTCTTGAAAGAAGCAGATAACATTATTTGCTTTTACCGCTTTCAATGGAATTGCTTTAATCCATCGAAAAAAATAGTCAGTTACTACTAGTATGAAGCCATGGCCTCTAGAAAAAGATGGTTTGATTGGGCTAATAAAATTATACCTCATACCTTGAATAGCCATGATGATACTATTGGATATAGAGGATTTGGGTGTTGATGGATGAAGTCACCATGAAAATTCCAATAGCTTTCCCTTTTGTGACTGTCTAGATGAGATCTTCTTCGTCAATGCCTATGTTTGGATCTACTTTTAATTGTCCCCTATGAGGAGTTGGGTAAAGGTTGGCAAAAGCTGAGCTTCGTTTCAATCCTAGTCTTTGAAATACTGATATCCTTTTTGGCTAAGGTATGACTTTTAGCACTTCATCTGAACAATCTTTCTCATTAGGGATGACGATATTAGGCTTTCTTCCCCTTAATGGAAGGCAAGAAATAGGCTAGTTTTGCATGATGACAAACTTAGTCAATGCAGTAGTAGGTGTTTCTTGAACTGGATGGCCTCAGAGACGGTCTTGAACTTAATCTAGACTTTAGGGCACCGTTTGATTTGGGATCAAGCTCAAGCTCACGCTCAAGATCAAAACTAAAGTATAAAAAAATAGTTTCATCAAATTTTTGGCGTTTAGATACTAGTCTAGCTAGTGAATGGTTTAAATTTTTTTTGGACCTTTATGTCCTTAGATATATTATTTATTGAGGTTTGGATGAATAAAGGTAATGGTAGTATGGTGATTTACTTTTAAAGCTAAAGTAAAGATAGTGTGGCTATCTTTTTGGTGTTTGGATGGTAGGCTGATCAGGACAGGATAATCTTGATCCTGATCCCAAACCAAATGCACCCTAGCTGCTTCTATAGCAATCATTGACTGAGATAAATGCACAACTGATCCTGCCCTAGGATGATGGTTTGTCTTGGGGTAGAGATTTTTTTGTTGTTGCCATTTGATTCTTTCTTCGGTAAAGAAGAACATAATTGATCAATCTTCAATCGTAATTTTACCTTATCAGTGTCTCTATAGTATTAATTAGATTTCTACACTTGGAGGAGAAGTCAAGTCCTATCGGGTGTGCCAAAGTTTATGAGATAGATTTTGATGGTCCGTGATAGTAGAGACCCTAGAAACAACCTCGAATCACAAATCAAAATATATTTTAATTTGAAGTGCACTATCAGGTATTATGGAAATATTAACTTCTAAAAAGTACAAGTCCCTATTATTAATTAGCCCGACGATTATCAGAAACCTCCTAAAGCGAGGAACCTAGTTAACAAAACAGAGAAATAAAAAAAGCAAAATACATCATTTGATTGATTTGAAAAAGATGGTACATGACTTAAGCAATGGTATACCCTCACTTTACAATGAATTTCAATATGAAATTATAAAAAGCATGAAAAAAATAAAGAAAAAAAAAGAAAGAATGAGAAGGATCTTTGATGTGTTCTGCTACCCCATTCCCCTATGTTGGATTATGTCGCATCCGACTCAAATCATCTCGATCTTTGGCAATATTGATGACATCATCCAATGGGATATGGAAGGGAATAGGAAAAGTTTGAAGTATTTCCAATAGATTTGAGCATTGGCAATAACTTTATTTGGTTTAATGGCATCACCAATAGCTTATAAGATTGGATATAGCTTTAAAAACTACATTATCAACTACTTTTGGGGTTGAATAGTTTAAGGGGTGTGTCATCAACTACTCTTGGAGTTGACTGGCTTAAAGGGTATATTGTTAACGACTTCTGGAGCTAACTAGCTTGAAATATAGCCAATGGCTTTGATCATGTTGGTATTAAACTTCTTTGATTTGGTAGCATCACCAACGGCTTAGGCTATTGGGTATAGCTTTGAAATGTGGCCAGCAACTTTGAGCATATTGGCAACTAACTTTTTTCATTTGATAGTATCACCAACAACTTATGGGGTTGGGTATATCTTTGAAATATTGTTAAAGACTTTTGTAGCAGACCTAGTAAGGCTCAGTTTGACCTTATTTAGTTTTATTCGAACTAATTTTGATTTGAGTTAGGATGATAGCATCAACATTTGTTTACAGCCTTGGAGTATTACTAAAGGTTTAGCACACTTAGTGGGACTTGGTTTGACCCTATTTAGTTTTATTGGAAATAATATGGTTTGAGTTTGAGTTTAGCAATTCAACACTCAATTCAATTTGAGTCTGAAATTGATTCAACTTGATTTTTGTAACTTGATTGAAGTGTAATTCACTAACTCCTTCTTAGAAGATAGTGATATGTATTGGTCTTTCTATTTTCAGAATCTTTGATGATTAGGTTCGCACTGATACTTTATAGCATGACTAGGGGAACCATTTGAAACATCAAAGTCACTAAATGTTCAATAATAAGTTCAATTCACCAAGCTTAGTATCGATTTTCAGAAGAACATTCGACAAATACTAATCATTGACTTTAGTTGGAGCAATACTAATTTTGATTTAAATTTGATTTGATTTAGTCCAACATTTAGGATTCAATTTTAGTTCAAGTTTGATTTTATTTGGTTCGGGTCGAGTTTGACCTTATGTTGGATCTTTATCGAGTTCTATTTTGCATCTTGATGGACTTCGGCTCAAGTTTAAGTCAATTTTGTTCAATTTGGTTTCAATTCAAGCTTAACCTGACTTGGTTCTAGTTTGACCTGAGCTTGTCTTTTTGGTTTAGACTTGATTTAACCCAATTAGGGTTTGATTTGAGCTTAGTTCAATCTAGATTAGATTTTATTTAAACTCAAATTGATTTGAAATTAACCCATCTCGACTTTGATTAGGGTCAAGTCTAAGTTTATTTGGTCTAGGTTAACTCAATTTGGATTTTTGGAATCCAGCTCGATTTGGGTTTTTCTCTATTTATTTGACCAACTTAGGCCCATTTGAGTCAACTTGGCCTTTGTCCATTTATTTTGGTTGAGTTTAATTTTAATGTGATTGAGCTACTTCATGTTACGTAGTTTGATTTGAGAGTCCTTAACTATTTATGATTATTTTAGGTAGAGCCATCACCCGACCTTAAATGTGTGAACCCAATGTCTAGCTTAATTTGTGAGCTTGAAATCTAGCTTAGTGTTGTAATGTCGATGGTTGACTGGGTATAAGTTTAAAGACTGGCTAAATGCAAACTCAAAGGTTGGCTAAATGCAAGTCCAAAGGCTAATTTGGATACAAGCTCAAAAATTGGCTCGATGTGAGCCTAAAGGCTGGCTGAGTGCGACTTTAAAGGTTAGCTGAGGTGAAAGCTCAAATACTGGCTAAGTGTGACCCCTAAGACTAGCTAAGGTGTGAGCCCATAGGCTGGCTAAGTGTGAGCCAAAAGGCTGGCCAAGTGTGAGCATGAAGGCTAGCTTGAAGGTTGGCTGAGTGCAAGCTCGAAGGCTGGCTGAGTGCAAACTCGAAGGCTTACTAAGTGTGAGTCTAAAGGCTGGCTTAGATGCGAGCCCAAAGGTTGACTTGGTGTGACAAGGATTCACCATCTTCGAGAGAAGGGCCATGGGTGGCTATTGTAGTATTGAGGGTTCATCATCTTTGAGGTGCCGTAGATGGCCATGAGCATGAAGTTGATGGTCGCGAGGGCGTAGACATGATAAAGAGGAGTGAGGCTATGGGTGGTTGCGAGGATGAAGTTGTCGATCATGTGGGCATAGACATGACGAAGACGAGTGAGGCCACAGGTGGCCATAAGCATGGACCAAGCCAGCTCCTCCTCCTTCTACATTTTCTTCTTTGATTCACTTCCTTTTTTCACTTCTTGATTTTCTATATTTTTTTTTGTAACTCAATTTTTATATCTCTCTTTTTTCTAAATGGTTGGATTTTCTTCTAAATGTAGGCTCAAAAGCTAACTGAGAGTGCAGGCCTAAAAGCTAACTAAGTGCGAGCCTGAAGGCTAGCTTGGATGCAAATTCAAAGGCTGCCTACATGCGAGAATAAAGGATGGCTAAGTATGAGCCTGAAGGCTAGCTAGATGTGAGCTCAAAGGATGGTTGAATGCTAGCCTAAAGGCTGGTTGATTACGAGTCCGAGAGCTGGCTTGATGCGAATCTGAAGGCTAACTGAGTACGAGCCCAAAGGCTAGCTTGAATGGGAGCCTGAGGCTAGCTTGAATACGAGCCTGAAAGCTGATTAAGTGCAAGTTCAAAAGCTAGCTTGAGTGTGAGCCCAAATGTTATCCTGATTGTGAGCCCAAAGGCTAACCTGAGTGTGAGCCCAAGTGTTGGACTACGTGTGAGTATAAAGGCTAACTAAATATGAGCCTGAAAGTTAGCTTGGATGCAAGCCTTAAGGCTAGCTAGATGCGAGTTCAAACTTGACTAAATGAGAGCCAAAAGCCTAGCTAAGTACTAGCCCGAAGGCTGGCTTGGATGTGAGCCTAAAGGCTAGATAAGTGTAAGCCTGAAGGCTAGTTGAGTATAGCAAAACCATGGGTCGCCACGGTTGTGATGACATGAAAATTGAGCTAAGAGAATCCTACTAATCGAATCCTTTTTTTTTTTGCCAACAACTTTTTTCTTTTATTTTTCTATTTCCCTTCTTCTTCTTCCATGCCCTCCTTCTTCCTTGGGTTTCTTCTTTACTGACCGGGCCATGGTGGCCTAGGCTTCCTCTTGGCCGAATCTAACCTTCCACTCGATGGTAAGCACAAGGTTAAAACTGGACCGCATCTCCCCATCCTTCATAGTTAGATTTAGTCAAAATGGCTAGATCTGCTCCTTCTTTTGTCAAAATGGCAACAAAGGTCGATGATGGGAGCTCATCATGGTGGACCATGTTGGACCTAGAGATGGTGGTTTAGGTGGCTAGTGGACAGTGGGATCTAGCCTACGGCCATGAGGAGTGGCGGGAGCTTGTTATGGCTGGCAATGATCGTTGGAAGTGGTATGGTGGCAAAATGATAAGGGTAGGCTCCGACGGTGGTGGCTCCCACTTCTTCTGATTTGGAGCCGAATCTGTCTAGATTTTGGCCAAATCTAGCCTTCTCTAGTGGCGAATGGCTATGGAGGGTATCAGGTAGGCTAGCTAGTGACCAAGTGAGGTTTGAAGGTGGACAGCAAAGGCAAAGGCTAACGGGCTCAAGAATAGTCATTTAGGCGAAGTTAACGCCAGCACTGGCTAGGGCAGTGGTGAAGCGACTTAGGGCATGACTAGAGCAAACGTGCATGGGGCAACAGTGGCTAGCGAAGCATGGTGGCTAGAGCCTGGGTATGAGTGGTAAGATTGGAGAGAGATCGAAACAACACTCTGTAGGAGGTATTACTCAATCTGGAGATGTTACCTTGGTCGTCTTTATCGGTGACAACACCTAGCATGGAGGTCCGATCAGAGCAAGTTATAGCCTTGTACAGGCACAGTGTCATGCCAATGGTTGATGCCATGGGAGCTCGAGTTATGGTCCAATGAGGAAGCGAGGAAGCAGAGACGCAAGGAGGAGACTATAGTATATCAAAGAAGCAAAAAAAAGTTAAGTAGATAATGCTAACCTTGCTTTCTTCGTTGAATCTTGCTTCCTTTTTTCTCCCATGTTAATCCTCTGACCTCTCTTCCTTTTGATCCTCTTGCTCTCTATGTTTTTGTAGGTTTTCCATCACCTTATAGGCTTAGGAAGATTCAAAATCAAATCTTCAATTGGATCAATTTTGGAATGTTTGTAGGATTGTAATATCTTATACCATTTAGATCTTATAGAAATTTAGATCTTATACCATTTCTGGATAATGAATTTTCAGGAGGGATATTTGTAATTTTTTTGAAAAATTTGGACAAAAATGTAACTTTGTAAACTCCAAGGGTCTTTTTGCGAAAAGAACATATTTATAAAATCTTAAAATTTTCAAGTTCTTTTTTATAAGAAAATTTCAAAGAGGGGTTTGTTGTAAAATGCATTTGGTTTGGAGACTTATCTACGAAAATTTTGTATTTTTCATTTTGATTTAGATATTTGATGAATTTTAAGCTCAAATATCTGCCCCACTCAATCCATTTAGTTTGAGCTCAAATTTCTCAATAATTTAAATTCAAATTGAATTCAATTTTGATTAAATTTGACCACGATTTAAGTCCAAATGAGACCCACATTTGGATTATAACCCAATAGCATTCAATCCCATATTTTCTCTAAAATTTGATTAAATCTAATTTTTAGTCAAAATCGAATTAGAAAAATTTGAAGTATTCTTATAGTCAATGACGCATAGGCAATAACTTCATATGATTTGAAGTGCTTCTATAGAAATTGAGGTCTAAATAATAACTTCATTTGATTTAAAGTATTTTCATATCTGATGAGACATAAAAGATAACTTCATTTGATTTGAAGTGTTTCTATAGCTAATAAGACATAAGTAATAACTTCTTTTGGTTTGAAGTATTTTCATAGCCAATAGGGCATACATGATAACTTCATTGATTTAAAGTATTTCTATAGCTAATAAGGTATAAGTAATAATTTCATTTGATTTAAAGCATTTCTAAGTCAATAAGGTATAAACGATGACTTTATTTGGTTTGAAGTATTTTCATAGCCAATGAGTTTTAAGTAATAACCTCATTGATCTGACATGTTTCTATAGCAAATAAAGCATAAGTAATAACTTTATTTAGTTTGAAGTGTTTCTATAGCCAATGAGGCATAGCTATAATTTTATTTGATTTGAAGTGTTTCTATAACTAATGAGATGTAAGAAATAACTTTATTTAGTTTGAAGTGCTTCTATAGCCAATAAAGCATAAGTAATAACTTTATTTGATTCGAAGTATTTTTAAAGCTAATAAGGCGTAGGTGATAATTTTATTGATTTGAAGTGTTTCTATAGTCAATAAGGCATAAGGAATAATTTTATTAATTTAAAGTGTTTCTATAGCCAATGAGGCGTAAGCAATAAGCTCATTTGGTTTGAAGTGTTTCTATAACCGATGAGGCATAAGGGATAACTTCATTTGGTTTGAAGTATTTTCATAACCAATGAGATGTAGGTAATAATTTCTTTAGTTTTAAAGTATTTTCACCACTAATGAGCCGTAGGTGATAACTTCTTTTAGTTTGAAGTATTTCTATAGCCAATGAGGTGCAAATAGTAACTTCATTGATTTGAAGTATTTTTATAGCCATTAAGACATAAGCGATAACTTTATTTAGTTTGGAGTGTTTGCATAGCTAATGAGACATAAGTAATAACTTTTTTAGTTTTGAAGCGTTTGTATAGCCAATGAGGCGTAGGTGATAATTTTTTCTAGTTTAAAGTATCTATATAGCCAATAAAGTATAAACAATGACTTCATTGATTTGAAGTGTTTCTATAACCAATAAGATATATGTAATAATTTCATGAATTTTTGTAGTATATTCATAGTCGATGAGACATTAGTGATAATTTCATGAGTTTGAAGTGTTTCTATAGTCAATGAGGTATATACAATAACCTCTTTTAATTTGAAGTGTTTCTATAGCCAATGAAGCATAAGAAATAATTTTATGAGTTTGAAAAATTTGTCGTAGTTTGTGAAGCATAGGTGATAACTTCTTTCGTTTTGAGATATTTTGTAACCTATGGGATGTAGGTGCCAACTTTATTTATTTGTTGTTTCATGAATTTTCTCTATATATCATTTGGCTAACTCAATGACTAAAAGGCTTACAATAAAAAGATTTAAAGAGCACATCATTCACGTGGGGATTATCTTCTAGAAATAATATTAAGTTTTCATTATTGCTTGTAATGCACTTGTTCATATTTTGTTTAGCATTAAACTGCTAGTTTTCCCAATTGAAGTGATTCAAATAACAAATTTTATTTTTAGTATTCCAATTGAAAGATGAAGTCCTTATGAATACTATGAGTTACTAGATAGGTTGATTGTGATAACGTATATGAGAATCTAGGGTGTGTTTGGTAATGAACTAAGGCTAAGGTTAATGTTAGGACTAATGAACCATTTTTATATACTAGTATTTTTTTAATCAAAATTAACCTTATAATAATTTAAAGTTCAAAAAATTAATTAATTTTTCATAATAATTTAATTTAATGATAGTGTAAAATAATTAATATTAATTTTTTAGCAAAAAATAGTTAGCCGAATTAACTTTTTTTAAATTTATTATCAAACGATATCCTAGTGATCAAGTGAAAGTGATTCCTAAAACGCTTGAGATGAATAAAGGTAAATTGAATATTATATTCGTTTTGTATTACTTAGATGATGTACATGAGAACTTATCGGGTATTTTCAATAAAATTGTATATCTAAATAATATATTTTTGATAGAAGCCCGAAACAATTTGAGTCTTGGGGGACACCATGGATTTCTAGGTACACTTGCATTAGGGTCTTTTCACAAAAAAGCAAAAATTTGAGCTGTCATAATGTAAATCTCTCGAATTTTTCCTTTATATTTGTTTTAAATTAAAGAAGACAAAAATTCAGCATGAATTTGTTAAAATTTATAGAAAAAATCTCTGCCTTTTTTTTATTCTGAGAGATATACAAATTTATTTTGTATAATTATTTTTTTTTAATGAAGTTTTACACCAAAGATTGGACTTCTAAACTCACATATATGAAATTCAGAAAAAGCGGGGAAGAAAAATTGACATAATACTACAATAATTTACGAAACCTACCACGGACCCAAGATTCTGTTCTCTCCTTTCGAAGTTGTGCCTTCAAAAAATCAAACGTCCAGTGCGCAGACGAAAATGATCAACATTAGGCTTTGTTCAAAAGATCAGGGCAAATGAATACGGACAATCTGTTCGGAAAAATCGGGTTACAGCGAAGAATCTCTTAATCTGAAAGTACCAGGATACCCTCCTCTCTTCTCGCCCACCCAACCGGTAAAGACAACCCGGTTAATTTTGATCGTGCGATGTAAATCTGACGGTTGGCCTTTCAAAGAAAATTAAATAAATTGGTTGGGGTTTATGGTCAGAACATACGCAGCCAAAAAAAAAACAAAAGGGTAGAGGCAGACATCGATAGGATGGAAGGGACCGACGAGGATGAGGGCATCAAACGATTTGATCTCAAATCCTTCTTCTACGATGAGGATATCGACTTTCTTATACGCAACAACGGTGATCAGGTCCAAAATTTTCTCTTGCTTTCATTGTTTTACTCTCAAATGTATATATGGTTCCAATCTTGAAAAGTTGATTAATGGCTCTAAAATTTTGCTTTATTAATCTTGTTCTTCAAAATTCTCCTAAACTGTTTTTTTTTTTTCAGTTTACGACTTCCTTGTTCGCAACAACGATGCACAAGGTCCCCATTTTTTTAGACTTTTTACTACTCACGATTATGTTTTTCTCGATTGCAATAATTTTCCCTTTGATTTCGATTATTAGCTTGAATTTTCATTATTAACTTCTTTCGTCCTTGAAGATTGTTATAAAAATGTTTCTTTTTTCTTTATTGTTACTAAGTTTATGATTTCTATTGTTTTCTAGCTTATTATTTCTGATATACAATTCTCATGCATGCCCTTGATAGTTGAGTGTATTTGTTATCACCGGGATTTCTTTGATTTACCTCTCACTATTTAGGTATTTCGGATAAAATCCTTTTTTTTTTTTTTCTGTGACATTACTATGCAAATTTGACGGGTTACAGGTTGAAATAAGCAATCTGGAAGGCAAAATTGTTGGTCTCTACTTCGCTGAGTCAAATTGTGAGGAAAGTCTATGGTTCACTCCAGAACTAATCAAAGTTTATGAAGAAATTGCTTCCAAGGATAAAAATTTTGAGGTTGTCCTTATTTCAAGGGATGCGTACTTCTTGGAGATGCCATGGCTTGCCATTCCATCCTCGGAGCCTGAGGTTCAAGAAAGACTCCAAGAGCTCTTGGACGTGAAGAGGCCACCTTATTTGGTCGTCATTGATCCGTGCGGCGAGATTCTTACTGAAAATGGAATGGAGGCTGTGAGGGACTATGGCTCAGATGCATATCCATTCACAGGCAAGAAGTTGAAACAATTGAAGGAGAAGAGTCAACCTCTTCTACACATGCTTGCCACTGCCTCCCGTGATTTTTTGATTTCAAATGATGGAACAATGGTAACTTATGAATGTGTGGATTTGTTGTATAGATTGAAGTTTCTAATCATTGACCAACCTTTCCTCACTTTTCTTTGTAGGTACCCATCTTACAGCTTGAAGGAAAGGTTTTAGGTTTATTCTTCTGCAGTTGGTCTAATTGTTTTTGTATCGACTTTATCCCTTTACTTAAAGAAGTATACAGTGGGCTAAAGCAAAGTGGTGAGAAATTCGAGATTGTGTTGGTACCTTTAGATGAGGACGAGGAAGCTTTCATTCATGGGTTTGCAGACATGCCATGGCTTTCGATCCCCTTTAAAGATGAGACTTGCAAGAGACTACGATTTCAGTTTGCAAAATATGATTTGGACTGTGGTTGTGGGTATATCCATTTATTAGAAATTTCTGAAACCCTTGTGATTGTTGGTTCTGATGGTTCGATTTTAAATGAGAATGCTACTGAACTTGTGCAAAGGGATGGTGTGGAGGCATACCCATTTTCACGAGAGAGAATGTATGAGCTTTCTGAGAAAGAGAAAGAAAAGATTGAATCTCGATCATTGGTGTCACTTCTTGGTTCAGTAGAGCGGGATTTTGTCATTCGAAATGATGGTACTAAGGTATATTAATCAAGCACACTGCTAGTGCTTAGGATAAAAAGCTCACTAACAGACACACAATTATCATGACCAACTTTATGAAATATATGTTATTACATTCAAGCTACCAATTCTCAAATTTGTGATTGGTTTTTGATTTTCATCTTTTTTTTTTTACTACATGCCTGACTTCTTCATTTTTTTGGTTCATTATGCTTGTAGACACATAAATATTTACCATACACACAATACCTCAGTCACAACCCAAATTTCAAAAGAATGCCTGAACTTTATGAAATATTTAATAAGTTCTACAAAGCCCTTGACTTTTTGGGTGGTGCCTTTTCTGTTCATATTAACATTGCATATTTAGCCTTTAGTAGTGCTTGTTTTTTCCTTTATTTTGAGTGTTTGCATGAGTCTATTGTGGTCCCATTGTATTTTTATGACCTTGTATAATGAACTATAAGGATCAAGAAGAAGTTTGGCAATGAAAAGCACCTTAGAGATTTGTCTGTATTCACAAATGGGCTTATGGATTATAGGAATAAAGAACTAAATGTGGCAATGATCATCCTTTTAGAAATGTCTATTCCTCAATTTTGCTGCCCAAAATTGTCTATGTAGTGAATAAAAGTTCTGTCATGGATGTATGTATAGAAATTTCTTGAATATACGTTTGCTATCCAACAATGAAATCCTTGCCAGCTTCATATACTTATTTTTCGTTTTTCAATATTTGCACTTTTGCGCTTAGATGATGTTGGCTGGCATTGGAAACATATATTGATCTTTAATGTCAAACTCCACAGGTTAAGATAAGCAATTTTGAAGGAAAAATTGTTGCTATCTACTTCGCTGTTTATTGCAAGCCACTTGACAAGATGTTCAACCCAATATTGGTCGAGACTTACAAAGAGCTCGCTTCTATGGGTAAAGACCTCGAGATTATATTTGTTTCAAGAGATGACGATGAAAATAAATTTAAAGAGTTGTTCTCCAAAATGCTGTGGTTTGCTATTCCATTCTCTGATTTTGAAGTCCGAAAAAATCTAAGTCAGCTCTTCAAGGTGAAGAACTTTTGCCATTTGGTGGTTCGTGATGGGACTGGCAAGCTTCTTTGTGAAAATGCATATCAAGCTACAAGGGACCATGGCTCAAAGGCATATCCATTCACTATTGAGAAAATCAATCAATTGAAAAAGGAACAACCTTTTCAGAGCCTACTGGGGTCTAATAGTTGCAACTTTTTACTCACAAAGAAAGGAAAAAAGGTACCTTCTCTCTTGATTAATCTTAAGAGTTGTTTGTTATTTTGTGGTTTTTTTCAATCATTCCACCACATCTATTACCAAGTAATTTTTATGAATATTCGTTATCACTCCTTTTTCAAGCACAAACGTATAATTTAGTAGTGGCAACCTGCTATAATAGGCTAGTAGGTTGCAATCGATTTCAAATGCCAAAGTGATTGCCGCAACTTGCTTGTTCTTTTATATGGTTTTTTAGTCACTAACATATGCTTCCACTTAAACACAGGTACCTATATCTGACCTTGATGGAAAAATATTAGGTCTATATTTTGCAGACCATAGTTACCTTTATGCTATCCTATTACTTCAAGAAATGTATGAAAAGATGAAAGAGAGAGGAGAAGATTTTGATATTGTGTTTGTCTCAAATGGGAAAAATGAGATTGCTGGCATGCCTTGGCTCACAATCTCCTTGGAGGACAAGAACCGTGAGAAACTATTTGATCACTTTAACATGTGTTCCTCCAAATTGGTAGTGATTGGTCCTGATGGGAAAATCATGCATCCTGATGCTATGTTGCTTGTGGAAAAATATGGTGATGAATTATACCCATTTTCCCTTCAGAAAATAAAGGAGCTAGTTAAGAAGGATAAGATGAGAATTAGGCCAGAGTCTCTTCTTCTTTCTTGGCAGAGAGATTATGTTTTTGGCAAAGAAGGCATCAAGGTAAACTTCAGATAACTATATGCCTATTGTAGCACATTTTTCCATAGTCCATAACTAATAAGACTTCTGTGATCTGGTTAATGCTAATCATAGTTAATGCTCATGTTTTTGTTTTTTGCCTAGACATAAAGGAAACTTCTGGGTTGTTAGTGATACCTTACCTTTAGATATAGGGACTATCCAGGAAGAACCATGTCATAAATTGCTCACCATATTTTGAAATTTGCAACTAAATGCTTCCGAAGTACTGAAAATTCCATAAAGAAGGACAAGTATTTATGAACAAATGAGTGAACAAAATAATGAAAAAGACATCTGAAAATCACCAAAATATGCTTCACATTCTTCTCTACTGCTGGACCATTTTTACAATAAGTCAAATATAAAGATGCTACTGAGTAGTGTTGATATTTAAAAACCTTGAGCATAAATATGAACTTATCTTTATTTCTTTCTTCCTTGGTGTAGATTCCTGTGTCTAAGCTTGTTGGAAAGACCATTCTTTTATATTTCACCTTTATGCTGCGTGAAAGGGATAATATTTCTCCCTCCCTGCAACAACTCATCAGAGTATACCATGAGATCAAGGAGAAGCACTATGCATTTGAAGTGATCTGTCTGTCTGAATCCCCTGACACTGAACACTACATTGAGGTCACTTTAGGCTTGCCATGGCTTAAAATCCCATGTGATGATTTGAGGAAGCGAATATTGGTTGAAAAGCTCAACATTAAGTATCACCCTTTCGTGGCATTCCCTCCCGCAGGATGCAGTGTCACGAAGGGAAAGAGACTTGAAGACTCCATCATGACCTTTGGAGCCAGTGCATATCCGTTCACTAGACGACGACTAAGAGAGCTGGAGACTCAGAAAAATGAGTTGGAAGCACAAATTAATGGAAAGCCAAACATGATGGCAAAAGGTGAAACACTCTATTGAGATGCATGAGCTCATGCTTACCATAGTTACTGCATTTCCAACTGGTGCAACCGGTGTCATTAGGAAGGAGATAGGTGGTATTTTTTCTCTGAAAGCTTTGACATCCGTTTACCATAGTTACTGCTTTTCCAACTGGTGCAACCGGTGTCATTAGGAAGGATATAGGTGGTATTTTTTCTCTGAAAGCTTTGACATCCGTTTGCATGTGGATTGTACTTTAGTGAATAGTGGGATCTAATTTTAATTCTTCCCTGATTTCAATTTAATTTCTTAGGTTTTGCTTCAATGTGTTTGTTTAGCTTGTGCTGTATAATTCACTATGTTATCCTCATTTTTTTTCCATGTGAAATATGGAGAATATACCCAAGTTGAAGAAGCTAGTTATATATTTTTGAAGTAGCTTGTCACTAACTTGTGTTAGCGGAAAATATTTTTTAGATGGTGGCAAGATTTTCTTTACTGGTGAGGATGAGTTAGAGCAGCATTTTTGTTAGCTTAACAGTAAGTTATTTTTATCCACTCAAGGCTCCAGAAAAAAATACGAATGCCTGGTGCAATTTCTTGTTTTCTTTTCTGTTTTTTCTAAAAAAGTAATTTTATTTTTCTTTATGTTCTGGTGGAACAACAGAAATTCATTTTTGATTGTAAGGGTGCCAATGGATGCACTGTCCCCTTGTGGGAAGTTTGTTAGAATAGGACGCTCCTATGGCTGCCTTCAAAGCAAAAGCAAAGCATGAAAACCTGGCACTGTGAGGCCAGCTAGACAATAGTTCTGCAATTTCCGAAGGTAACATTGGTTGCGGATAGGTCAATAGCAATAGATACTTTTGACAGCCAAGTAAGCTCTGGACAATCCTCAGGGCAAATTTAAACAATAAACTATGCATACAAAGAATATTTTGATATAAATTCAGGAGAATGCAAATTATGAGAAAGTTTGCAGGTTAGATAGCTCTTGTTGTGTGCTGAATATAATGACTAAAATTTATTTATCATCATGGAGCAAGTCAAGTTGTTGGATGTCCAAATATCACAGGATGTTAAAAATCATGTTAATCCGTATTTCTGAAAACTTGCTCCATTTCAGTCTCTCATATCCTCATCTCGTTTGAATTAGAGTTTTGTTTTCATGCGCCTAACTTCATCAATCGATAATTTGGCTTATGATTACCCTCCGGCCTTCCCTCCAGCTTTGTTCTCGCCATGTGTGCTTTTTTTGACGCTTTGGTACACTTTCCTCTAGTCTTGTTCTTCCGATTTTTCTTATTCCCTTTGTTGTTCTCAATATTTTTCCTTGTCTCCGATCTCCATTCTTGTTCCATGTTCTTGACCCGACTATTATTGTGCATACTCTCCAATAACTCTCCGATAGTCTTCTCTCTATTGTTCGTGTCTCTACTATTTTCTTCATGACATTGTACTATCACAGTCATCCTCGACTCCCCCTCCATTTCTTGTTTTATTGTTGAAATTTTTTTGTATTTTTCCTCGATCTTGTCTTGCTTGATCCTTCTTATATTGGTAGCTTGCTATTTGGTCATGACATTAGAGTTAATTGAGATCAATTCCGAAATTTTGTGATGATTGGGTCTTTAGTTATAATTGGAGGAAATGGTGTTTGGATGATATGAAGCCGTTGATATTCTAATGCAATTTGATAGATTTCAAGCATATAATTTATTTGTACCTAAAACTCATTTTTGTATATAATGTATTAGTTTATATTAAAGATGTATTCATGAGTTAGATAATATGTATTCACTTCTTAGTTCATATATACCCATTATTCTATATACTTCTATTCATTCTGTTTCATATTGTATTCATTTGTTTGATAAATAATATATATTTTTATTTGTTACATGCTATTATGTATTTAGAATCCAAAATTGTACATCTATTCTTCTCAATATCATGAAATCATTAATATTTAAATGCCTACATAGATGAAATCAATCATATCAACTATTTTTCCTCTTCAAGTTATTGAAATTGCACTTCAAACTTCTTTCAAAACAAATCATAGCTTAACAAACTTTCATGTAGAAATAACTGTCAATGTAAAGACACATCCCTTACCATTATACCTTGTAATTGCTGACAATTCTTTCAATGGTATTATCAAAATGCAATGAGGAAGATTAATATCAAATTTGGGCCAAAATGAAGATGGGATTAGAGCAAGAGTGGTCTAGGTTTCATTTTATACACAAATACACATGAAAAGGAAAACATAATAGCAAATAGATAAATATTAGAACGCAAAAAATTGGCTTACATATAAAAATGATGAACTCATAATAATAAATAACACATAAAAGTTTATAGGATATATCAAACCAATGAATACAATATGAAACAAAAATAAATAGAAACATACATAATAATGAGTACATATGAACTAAAAAGTGAATACTTATGAGCTAATTTGTGAATAGATCTCTAATATAAGCTGAACACATTATACAAAAAAATAAATTGACATATTATATGCTTAAATTTTTCATAGAATTGCATTGAAATATCAACTGCCTCACATCATCCAAATACTATTTTCACTAGTTATAACTAAATATGCAATTTGTAGGTCTTCCCAGAATTTTAGATTTGGATGTTGTTGATAATTCGCTAACTAAATATGCAATTTGTAGGTCTTCCCAGAATTTTAGATTTGGATGTTGTTGATAATTCGCTACCTATTATAAGGTGCATGAGATCTTTAGGAGTGATTGTGGGAGTTCTCTCACTAGACTCAAGATATACCCACCTTAATGGCTTGCGACTTGCTTTCATATGTACCTACAAGGAAAAGAGAAAGATTTTATGAGTTTTTTGAAGTACAATATCAAATAAATAATAATAAATAAAATAAAAAAATTGGTAGAAGCTTACCCACCATCTTGACGGCCCAAAGGTCTCTCTAATCCCTTTTAGGTTTCCTACACAATGAAACTATATGCTAGTAATGATGGTAAATTCTAAATTATGAATCTAATGTAGATGCAAAAATAAAAAAAATAAAAAAGGAAAGCAAAAGAAGGAAACAAAGAACATGATGATGCCATGCAACCTCTATGCTGGCCTTCCCAAGAATGTCATTATTGTAGAGTGTTTTCACCTCCCTGAGTCTAATCAGATTTGTAGACCCGAGCTTTTGGGATTTTGTAGACCCGAGCTTTTAATGTCATTATGGAATCACCATAATATTTTGAATTGCTCTATAGTCTTGCACTTTTTTAGGATAGTTACAACAATTTTTCTTTTTTTCTATCATCTTCTTCTAGTTTTTCTTGCACCTAGTACAATTATTAAGGCATATTTGGAAAGTGAAACATGATCTCTAACTTTCTAATTATTACATATATTCCATTTGAATTTGCTATTTTGATATTTGATTTTTGAGTTTCGTCCATACTATTATTTTAGTTGTTATATAAATATAGATGACAAAAAATCTTATCTTGTTCATACTATTGTATATGCATATGCTTGAACCTAACATTTGTGTGTCTCATACCATTATTGTTATATTTGCATATGTTAGTAGTCATAGAATCGAATATGAAGTTAGATATAAAAAATACTCAAGTCTGGGGTTATGTTGTTATGGTTGTCATTTGCATTGTAATGTGCCATTTGCTTAATAAAAGGAAAAGCAGAATAGGATGTGTACCCTCACGCTATAGGAATTTGCTTAGAAAAAGTCATATGAATAATATTTTGCATAGTGGTATTGATCACTGTGTAGCTTACCTAAGGATGGATGTCCCTGCCTTTTTGAACCTCTCAACGATTATGCGAGACAGATGTCTTCTACACAACACAATCCATGTCTCGATCGAGAAATAATTGACTATATTTCTCCATATTCTTGGTCACAACAAGAAAAGTAGGATCATCAAAATCAATTTTTGTGAATTGGGAGAAACCATAAGTTACTACTTCAATGCATATCTAAAAGTCATTTGTACAATTAAAGATAAGTTGGTCACACAAGCTATCCCATCCACACCCAACATAATAAATTATCCATCTTATTACCCTTGGTTCAAGATAAGTATGACATCACCATGGACCAAAATGTATCATTAGCAATACAAATTATTTGCTAATACTGATTTATTCTTGTAGGCTTGAATCAAATTTGTTGATGGCACTCACATAGATGACATTATTTTTCTAGATCTAGTTTTACATTTCGCAATCGTAAGAGTGTCATTCAAAACGTACTCACAGTTATGGACACAAGTCTTAAATTTTTATACGTGTTATCTAGGTGGGAGGGCTCGACGAATAATTTTGTCATTCTTAAAGATGTCATATCCCAACCACCACCCTACGGGCTAAGGTTAATCGAATGTAGAGTTTGAGCTAGTCAGTCAGGTTTTTTCTTGTGTCTAACTAATAGTTTACTCATAATATTTTGTTTGAACCCCCATGGGTAAATATTATATGGTAGATGCCGGCTACATAATAATAATGAGATTTATTGCTCCATATCATGGTGTACGATACCATGGTAGATAGGGCTTTTGGCATTCTCAAAAGATGCTTTGCGGTTCTCCAGAAGACAACACAATTTCTTTTGAAAACCCACATTATCATGGTGCTTGCTTCCTGTTTCATTCACTATTATATCCTTACCATTGATCCTTTGGATGTGTTGCTGAATAAACCATTGAAAGATCATGAATACGAGTATATGGTGTTGGCTTCTATCCAAAGAGAGTAGAGGGAGGAGAATAGATAGTGGGTTGAAATCAGAGATGCTTTGGCTAAAGAGATGTTGAATGACTATATTACTTGATTGTATTATACTTTAATAAACTATTGCATTTTGATGTGAACTTAATGCTACTTTGTGTACTATTTATTTTATGAGATACCATGTGCTTATAATATGTCATGTGTTTACTCTTCATGATAATATACTTTATTATGTCTATTATATTATGTGTTTATCTTGTGTTATAATATTTGATCGAGATTAAATGTGAATAATTATTTGAACTAAATGCTATTTTGTGTATTATATGGCTAAGGATATGGAGTTCAATGATTCTCAAAGTGTATCAATGGCTGAATTGCTACATCCTCAATTCATCCAAGACATGAGTGCAGGGACCTCAGGCAAAGCAAAAAAGACAGTGACCCCCAACAAAAGATGGTCTTTGAGATGCTCTAAGTGCATGATTAACTTTCTAGTTGAATAAGCAATTGTAGGACTTTGAGTGGACAAGTCTTTGAAATGGGTTACTTTTATTGTATGTGTCACTTTGGCCAACAAATAGTTCAATGAGAATTACAGCATGGAACATATCGAGAATCACTATCACATACTTAAGAAAAGATATGTTACTATCAAAAAAGCTAACGATAATAGTAGTGCTGGATGGGATGATGTGAATAAGGTCATTAGGATAGAGCCTAAGATGACTTGGGCCTACCTGAAGGTATATAACTAGTTTGTAGTATCATAAACCATTTGTTATATTCATTCTCTTATTTTCTTATGTTTCTATCACTATGAAAATAATGACACCAAGCCTTACATCAATGAACCTATACATATGTATGATGAGCTAAGGATAATATGTGGTGATGATCAAGCCACAAGTTCTTTTGCTAGGACCATTTACAATAAATTTGGCATGGAAATGCAAGATCAATCTAATTAGAGGATGGAGGTGCAAAACTAGTCCTAATATGTTGTCATTGATAGTGAGAGTGAACCAAACCATGTGAAACTTGAGGCTAATAAAAGAAATAAAGGCAGTTATCTACTTTCTCGCTCGAGAAGAAAGCTACAAGACAGAGAAAGGTGATGTCATGTGGCACAATCTGCTGGAGGGTGTGAATCGTGTGGTTGTGGCAATTGAAGATGCCCAATACATGGCATGGAAGAAAAATCTCGCTCCTTCTGTTATCTCTCTAGAATCCCATGGATTTGCAAAGACAATGCTTGCATGGGCTTACAAATTCTTCTACCGTAAAAAGGATGAAGCAACGGCCTTTTTCTAGTTATGGATGAGAATATAAGAGTTGATTGGACGGTCTATTTTAAGAACGAGGAGATGGATTGGTAGAAGTGGGGGTACCTTTTGAACTTTTTGTATGATCAGTGTATTATAGAAGATTTAAATATTATTCCTAAACCTACGACTAAACTTATTACTAATGTATAACAGTAAATGATGTTATGGCTGCATGTATCTAGATTCTTTTTGTGTTATGGGATATTCTTTCATTGTTGTGAATTAAAGGATTATGTGCTTGTATGATGTTGATGTCTTTTATGTAGTATTACACGTATTACGAATTTATGATGATGAGTGATGGTATGTTTGGTTGTAATTTTATCCTCTTCTAATTGTGGGATACCCTTTTCTTTCTCCTAAAATGATAGATTGTATGTTTATTATTTAACACTACTTGTATTTGTAGATGAGTTGTTTCCCTTGTGCTATTTATTGATTTATATATTATTTACTTCATGCAAATACTTCAATAATAAAATACTATGTGGTGTATCATGGTTGTAAGCTAAGTGTTTATACAATATGGGATGAGTATCATGGGTAGGTACATGACTTTTTAAGAAATCGTTACAAGTCCTTTAAAACAAAGGCTACCGCATTATAGTCTTTTTTTTAGTACGAGTCACAGGTCGATGCATGTGTTAGAAGAAATGTAGACCCCTGAAAAAGCCAAATACAAAAAATTATTAAGCCTTTTATATTGTATTTTGCTCTATTTTAGTTACCATTGTGTTTTTTAAGTTATTGTATTAGCATATAATGTGTGGATTGTATAATATCTCAACTAATTGTTTTGTGTTTAATACCTAATGCAAGTGATGAATATTTAGTTAGTAAAGAATTTACCTTGTATTATTTTCTAAGCTACTAAAGCATTATTTGTTGTAATTTTTATTTTTGATTCAATTACAATATATCATGTTGTATGCATATAGGGTCTCTCACATTTTAACAAAAATTATGCCATTTTTTAAAAAAATTATTTAAAATATAATTGATTTATATACATACTACTCAAATAATATATTTGCAAGTATATCCACTATAAATTTGATTTTATTTATAAACTATAATTTTTAACTATAGTTTCTAAATTATAATTGACAAATTGTAATGCGTAAATATTATTATTATGTTCTAATGTATTTATAATTTTATAAAAATTAAATTTACAAATTATGAAGTGGGGGTAATCTCGCCTAGATTTATCACACCCCTACTTTTCTATAAAATAGAAATAAAACAAATAATGGAACTTAGGAGGCTCGAAAAATTTCAACTAAACTAAAGGCCAAAATGAGAAATTAGGTGTACGCTGCACTTCCATAAAAATACAACTAAATAACAAAATTTGTCAAATTCTAGAAATCCCTTTTTTTTAACTCTAGAAATCTCTCACTTCTCTCACTTTCTCTGCCTCCGGTGAACCAAACACACCCTAATACAATGTAGGCCAGAGCATACAGCGACTTCACTTTGCCTCCCATCCATATTACTCACTGCAGTCTGCTTTCACCATTAAAAAATCAAAATTTCTTTAAGCAAAAATCAGGAACTCACAAACCAAACCAACATACTATTTTCTTTTGATTTTTGTCTCCAAAGTACAATTAAGATTTTAGAAGCTGTTCTCTTCTCTTATGAAAACACTGAACTGAACCTTAAAGCTAGAAACCAGCAGTAGTAGTATGAGGCACAAGGAACGCATACAGATGAGATGAGGCAAGCCGCGCCGTGTGTGTTGCGGAAATGCATAACATGGGGGAGCAATCGGTTTGTTGAGAGATTGAATGCAATAAATGAGGCCTGCAGCAATGCATCTTCCTAGTAAAAAGCCTATGCTGAGTCAAGTCCATGGAAATTTCGCATCAACCTCTTCACATGCTAATGGCGTTCAGACCTGCGAGCAGCGCTTTTGAAGAAAATTGTGGGAGACAGAGATAGAGCTTCATCTACTAGCATTAAATTTTCACTCTATATAAGCATTTGGAAGTTTTGAATTTGCCGTGTTGGCTTTTGTTGGTTGGAGAAGATGGGGAGGTCTGTCATGGCAATTGCCATGTTGGTGCTTGTGGCCATGGCTGAGGACCAGGTGCTGGAGAAAGACAACTTCCTTGGTTGTGGAAGTGGACTTGGAGGAGGTTTTGGTGGTGGGACTGGTGGTGGCGCTGGTGGAGGCCTTGGCGGTGGCGCTGGAGGAGGCCTAGGTGGTGGTGCGGGTGCTGGTGGAGGCCTAGGAGATGGGGGTGGTGCTGGTGGAGGTCTCGTGTTGACTTAATTGTATTTCGAATCCGGATTTTTCGGGGAGTCTTAATTATATTAGGAAATAATTTAATGGACCTAATCTTTATTTGGATTTATCTTCTAATAGAAGACTTAAATTAGTAGAAGTCTTATTTGAGTTAGTCTTCTACTTTGACTTAAACACAGTTAAGCCACATCTATAAATACTCTACTAACGTAAGGGTTTCAATATAGAGTAAGAGATATATATGTATATATCAATATTCTCAATACGTCTTGTGACGATTAGGCTACTTAGTCTTTTGTGAGAGTTGGTGATATTGGAGTTTCATCTCCATCGTTATAATCTTCTCTTCCTCTTCTCATCGATACAATATCCTTTGCATCATCTTCGACACATATATCTCTTATGTATTATCTTTTCTTCTTTTCTATTCTTCTTCTACATCGTAAATTATGGTAGAAATCGATATTTTGCACTACAAGTGGTATCAGAGCTTGGTTCAACATGTCTACTACAAATTTCGATATAGAGAAATTTAATGGAAAGTAAGAATTTCCTATTTGGCAAGTAAGAGTTTGTGCAATTCTTACACAATAAGGGTTGAGAAACACATTAGAAGACGTCAAGCCTGAAGCTGTCACCGAAAGTTTCTGGAAAAATCAGAAGGCTAGTGCACATAGCACAATCATCATCAGTCTCACTGATGAGGTACTCTATCCATTTCTTGATGAAATATCACCTTCAAAGTAATGAAAAAAGCCGGATAAATAATATATGAGTCAGTCTATCTCAAATCGAGTTTACTTAAAGTAGAAGTTCTTCAATTTTCGAATGAGGGAAGATACGAATATAGTTGATCATCTTAATGCTTTTAATAAACTTATCTCTCAATTGTTAAGCATTGATGTTAAAATTGAAGATGAAAATAAGGTTATTATTTTACTATCGTCTTTACCTTCTTCTCTTGAGAATCTAAAAACTACTCTCATGTATGGAAAGGATTTGAAATTTGACGATATTTTTACTGTCCTTCTATCTAATGAATATTTGAAAAAGATTAAAGGGGATGTGTCACACTCAGAAGCATTAATTATCAAAGGTTGTACCAAAAAAAGATTAAAGACAGGTCGTTCTAGATCCAAATCCAAAGAAATAAACTACAGGTATTGTAAGAAGATGAGACATGTAATTAAAGAGTGTTGGAAGCTCAAAATAAAGAAAGAAAGAGAATCTCAATTTAAAGAGCAAGCTAAAGAACAAGTTTCAGTTGTTGAAGGGAGTTCTGATGATGATTTTGGTAATGTTCTCTCTATTAGTTCTAATTTTAATCGTTACATGATACTTGGATTCTTGATTCTAGTTGTTCTTACCACATGTGTCCTAATAAGGATTGGTTTAAAGACTACAAGTCCTATGATGGTGATTTAGTTTTGATGGATAATAACAATTCATGCAAAACTGTTGAAATTGGAACAATCAAAATTAAGATATTTGATAATATTATTAGAACTCTTACTGATGTTAGACATGTTCCTGATTTGAAAAAGAATTTGATCTCTTTGAGTGCTTTGGATTCTTCTAGTTATAAGTATTTTGCTGAAAGCGGAATTCTGAAGGTTGCTAAAGGCTCATTAATAGTGATGAAAGGCCTAAAGCATGGAATTTTGTATGAGTTAGTAGGAAAAATTGTTGAAGGTGGAGCAAAAATTTCTCAGGCTTGTTCTTCTCATATGACTCACTTATGGCATTTGCTTCTCAGTCATATGAGTGAGTAAGGTTTAAGTGAGCTCAACAAAAAAAAATTACTGAAAGGTCTCAACTCATGCAAATTGATTTTCTGCTAACATTGTCTCTATGGTAAACAATTCAAGGAAAAGTTTAACACCAGTACTCATTGCACTAAAGGCTTAATTGATTATATTCATTCTGATGTGTGGCCCTCTCCTATTCCATCAAAATCTGGGACTCGTTATTTTATCAGTTTTATTGATGATTTTTCCAGAAAAGTGTAGATTTATTTTTTGTATCACAAAGTCGAAGTGTTTTCTATTTTCAAACAGTGAAAAACTTCAGTTGAAAAAAAGATTGGTAGAAAAATCAAATATCTCAAAAGTGATAATGGTGGAAAGTACAAATCAACAGCGTTTCTCAAATTCTGTGAAGATGAAGGTATCAAACGCCACTTTACCATCCCAGAAAAACTTCAACAAAATGGTGTGGCTGAAAGGATGAACAAAATCTTATTGGAGAAAGCACATAGTATGTTAGTACAGTTAATTTTGATAAAGATTTTTGGGTAGAAGCAGTCAATATAGCATGCTTCATTGTGAATTGCTCTCCTCAAATAGCCATTAATTACAAGACTCCTGAAGAGGTATGGACTGATCAACCTGCAAATTGTTCTTCTTTAAAAATTTTTTGTTGCTCTGCTTATGTGCATATTGTCAAGGATAAGTTAGATGTATGTTCCAAAAAGTGTATTTTACTGAGTTATGCCAAAGGTGTCAAATACTATTGTTTGTGAAATCCTACTATTACAAATGTAATTATTGAGAGAGATATAGTATTTGATGAAAGTCTTATGCTAAAATCTCTCAAAAAAGGTCCCAATAATATAATGCAAGTGGAGGTGGAACAGGTAGTTCCTTTAGAAGAAGATATACAGGGTATGTCAAACTCAAGAAAATTCTAAGAATCAAATTTCTGATAATACTCCACTTCGAAGATCTCAAAAAATCATATAGTCACCTGAAAGGTATGGTTTTAAAGATATAGTAGCTTTTGCTTTACTTACTGATAATGGTGATCCTTCTTCCTATAAAGAAGCAGTGCAGGATAAGAATTCTTTTCAGTGGCAAGCTACTATGATTGAAGAGATGGATTTTCTTTAAAAAAATCATACTTGGGATCTGGTGAAATTACCAAAAGGTAAAAGAACAATTGGTTGTAAATGGGTATTTCGAAAGAAAGAGGATTTCTCTGAGTTAGATGGTGTTAAATTCAAGTCCCGTTTAGTTGCAAAAGGGTATTCACAAAAGGAGCGTGTTGACTTTAATGAAATTTTCCCTCCTGTGCTTAAACATACATTTATTCGTTTTCCACTTACTTTAGTTACTTTTCTTAATCTTGAATTAGAATAGCTTGATATCAAAACTGCCTTTCTGCATGGAGAATTAGAAGAACAAATTTTTATGCAACAACCTCAAGGGTTCATCTAAGAAGGCAAGAAAAATTTTGTCTGCAAGTTAAATAAATCATTTTATGGTTTGAAACAGTCTCTAAGGCAATGGTATAAAAGGTTTGACAGTTTTATGCTGGAACAAGATTTCATTCACTGCAAACATGATTATTGTGTCTATTTTAAGATGCATGCCAATAACTCATTTATTATATTACTTTTTTATGTTGATGATATGTTTATTACTACTCAAGAAATATCTCTACTGAATAATTTAAAGTTTAAAATGGAAAAAAAATTTGAGATGAAAGATTTAGGTACTGTAAGAAAGATTCACGGTATGGAGATTGATCGAGATCGAAAGTATGGCAAATTATGGCTCAAACAGAGCAAGTATTTTGAGAAGATTATTTCTCGCTTTCACATGCAGAATTCAAAACCCGTCAGTACTCCTTTGGCATCTCACTTCAAGCTTTCAGCTCAACTATGTCCTTCTACAGATGAGGAGTATGCATACATGAGAACATCCCATTTTCAAGTGCTGTTAAAAGTTTAATGTATGCTATGGTATGCACAAGACCTGATATTGTACAAGCAGTTAGCGTTGTTAGTCGTTACATGGCAAATCCAGAAAAAGAGTATTGACAGACTGTGAAATGACTATTAAGATATATCAAAGATACTCTTAATATTGGTTTATGTTTTGACAAGAATATAATTCAAGAGACCAAAATTATTGGTTACGTTGATTCAGAGTATGATGGAGACCTTAATCGACAACGATCCCCCATCGATTATCTTTTCACTCTTTGTGGAGGATATATTAGTTGGAGGTGTACCTTACAATCAACTGTGACATTATCTGTCACAGAGTCTAAGTATATGGTAGCTACAGAAGCCGTCAAAGAAGATCTATGGCTAAAAGGATTGGCAAGTGAAGTTGATTTTTCTTAAAATATTTTTCCTATTTTTTGTGACAGTCAGAGCGCCACACACCTTGCGAAGAACCAAATATATCACGTTAGATCAAAGCATATAGATGTCTGATTTTATTTTATTCGGGATATTATTAGAAATGGCGAAATTTTTTTTCAAACGATTCATACTTCAAGAAATCCTGCAGATATATTGACAAAAATGATTCTGATTGATAAGTTCAAGCTCAGTTTGAATTTGATCAATGTTCAAGGTCGTTGATCCTGCGCCATGAGGTAATAGTAAAGACATCTATTGAAGATTCAAATTCAGAGAATAAGATGATTCGAGCCAAGGTGGATTTGAACTTGATCAGTTTGAACTTGATCAATGTTCAAGGTCGTTGATCCATGTTCAAGGTCGTTGATCCAGCACCATGAGGTAATAACAAAGACATCTATTGAAGATTCAGATTCAGAGAATAAGATGATTCGAGTCAAGGTGGAGATTGTTAATTTAATTGTGTCTCGAATCCGGATTTTCCGGAGGGTCTTAATTATATTAGGAAGTAATTTAGTGGGCCTAATCCTTATCTGAATTTATCTTCTACTAGAAGACTTAAATTAGTAAAATTCTTATTTGAGTCAGTCTTTTACTTTGACTCAAACACAGTTAGATCACATCTATAAATACTCTATTGACATAAGGGTTTCAATATAAAGTGTGTGAGAGATATATAGATCAATATTCTCAATACGTCTTATAACGATTAGGCTACTTAGTCTTTTGTGAGAGTTGGTGATATTGGAGTTTCGTCTCCATCGTTGTAATATTCTTTTTCTCTTCTCATCAATACAATATTCTCTGAATCGTCTTCAATACATATATCTCTTGTGTACTATCTTTTCTTCTTTTTTATTCTTCTTCTATATCGTGAATTGTAGTGGATATCAATATTTTGTGCTACAACCTTGGTGGTGGAGGTGGTGTTGGCGGAGGGCTTGGTCTCGGAGGTGGTGCAGGGGGAGGTCTCAGTGGTGGCTCTGGTGGAGGGCTTGGTGGTGGTGGTGGCGGAGGGCTCGGTGGTGGAGGTGGTGCAGGGGGAGGCCTTGGTGGTGGGACTGGTGGAGGATTAGGTGGCGGTGCTGGCGGACGGCTTGGTGGTGGAGGTGGTGCAAGGGGAGGCCTTGGTGGTAGCTCTGGTGGAGGACTAGGAGGTGGTGCTGGCGGCGGTTCTGGTAGGGGATTTGGAGGTGGTGCTGGTGGCGGCGGTGGAGCTGGTGGAGGGTGTGGGGGTGGTGCTGGCGGAGGAGGTGGTGTGGGTGGCGGAGCTGGCGGAGGATTTGGTGGTGGTCCAGGCGGCGGGGGAGGGGGAGGGGGGTGGTTGGAGAGAAGTAAAGATGGGAGCTACGTGCATGATTTGCTTCTAAGTATTTACTATTGTACTCGCGCCTGAAAGTGCATGCGTTACTATGTTAATGGAATAAAGTACGAGTATTATATCCTTGGCTTTTATTTAATGAATTAAGGGCAAACAACAGGTTACAAGACAAGCAAGGTATCCTTTTTTTTCTTCTTCTTCCAAACTATAATTAGCCTAAGGCTTCCTAAGTCCAACCACTTTAATTCTCCTTCTCTTGCTTCTCATACATTAAAAAAGAGTTAATCCACAGCACGATATTCTTTTTTTTTTTTTTTGTTTCATAGAAGGGAAGGCATACTTGCCTGTCCCAAACTTCAATCCCAAAACACAATGCTACTAACCGACAACAAGAGGTGGTGTTTTAACTTATTCTCTTTTCTCATGAAACACTGAGCTAAATCTTGAAGCAAACTAGTCAAGGATTTCTCACTCATAGTAGTATGAGAACATGAGGCATAACATGAGGGGGAAATTGGTTTGGCGAGAGATTGAACGCAAGCCTGAAACAATCCGTCTTCCTGATGAGAATCTACGCCAAGTCAAGTTTTCAGGTATATCTCGCATCAGCCTCCTTACATGCTAATGGCTTTTTCAGAACCGCGAACAGAATCATAGAAGAAAAACTGAGGAAACAAGAGATAGAGCTCAAGCACAAATTTATGCTATAAGTACAAGTAAAGGGTATTACATCAAAACTATTGTTTGCAAGGCTGGCTAACACTACAGTCAGGCCTGCAACCAACTGACAAAAAGGAGAGACTAATACTATGTGAGTGTTATAAAGAGGTTATACATTAAGTTTTAATTCTATATCAAAAAAAAATGTCTAATTTAAACTAAATTTTTAGAACAAGAAGTAATTCCATCAAATTTATTTAGCTTCACGAATTTTTGACTTATAGCAATCTTGCAATTGATTCAAAACATCTTCAGTGGGCAAGTATGGTGGCAGCTAAGCATGTTCTTGTTGACAAACTCTTGAATTTCGTAGAGACATCAAACAGAATACCTTGAAGGATCATTTGTTTAGATGTCTTTTGACAGCGAAATATGGGGGAGTTCCTTGCTCTCCAACAATGGCAAACCATCAGAGCAAGCGCCAATCTAAAGAGAGTACCCAGCCTTTTGAAGCAAAGAATGAATGCATGAAAGCAAATGTGTGTCTTGCCCTGGCCAAAGCCGCGCGCATCTCCAAAACAATTGCTTGTGGAGCAAAAAAGCGAAAGGACACCTCAAGTACAAATGCTTATGGTCTTCGAGTGCGCTTTCACAAAATCTATATGAAGGGCAGTCTCGCCTTTGAAGGACATCTGCTCTGAATAAGTTGTTCAGAAGAGCTCTCCAAAGAGTGAAAGCATCCACGGGAATTGCTTTTGAATGCCAAGCTAAGCTGCACCGACAAGTGTCAAGGATGTAATGACCATTTATAGAAAAGTCCCTATAAGTTTTAGAAAAATGTTTTAAAGATTAAGACTTTCAAAAACTAAAGAGAAAATTTTCTCCAAATGATGGAGACTAATGGAGAACGGTTTGCTAGACCGATTCCAACTAAGTCAGCAATTTTGACATGTCATCGTCTTGCATACAAAAGCAAACACCCGAGAGCTGGACTGCCACGTGGCTACCGTACTACTATCAAATTAGTAGCTTAATTTGACTCACACGGCTCCTTTACATTAATAAACCATTACCGAAAGACAATTAACATCAAATATTTAATACCACAATCAATACTTTAATATTTATGACCAGCATTTAATAAGAAAATTTTAATTGTAGATATCCAACGACAAAGTTGAACTACTCAACAATAACAAAATAAATAAAATAAAATTATAATTTTTGAAAAGTTAAGATAAATACCGTACTTCAATCATAAGGCATCTGTAATATAGTGGATATTATTGGTTTTGACGAGTCAAAAATGAAACCAACTTCGAAATGCAGAATGCAAAACAGACACCATATTCACGAAAATTATGGGCGCATCTACGGAATTCTGGCATAAGAATTATGACGTCCCGGATGACCCCAAACTCGTACTCGATGTCGACCTCTCTGTTGGGGCTGATCCGACCAAGACTGCATCTAGGATACCCACGAAAAACCGATGCTGCAGGATGGAGAAGAGCAAGGGGCAGGTGGATTTCTCCAGCCATCTCCTCGGTATATCTCCAACTTTGTCGACGTTGACGTCGAGAAGAGTGGAAAAAGGGAAAGAGGTTGTGCTTAAAGAGGAAAGGAGCAAACGAAAGACAAACAAAAACGAGGAGATCACGTATTTGTCATTAAAAAAGATCTTTTAGAAAAATAAGATGCAAGAGCTTGTTTGATGAAATGCCGGAAAGGACCATGCTTTCTTGGACAGCAACGATTAATGGGTATACAAGATCGGGGCAGTGCAGGGAGGCGTTGGAGCTGTTCAAAGAAATGCAGGTTTTGGAGAATGACGTTGATAAGATTACGCTGACGACTCTGCTCTCACCTTGTTCTGGATTGGGTGCTCTCGATGAGGGGCGTTGGATACACGCTTTCATTGACAAGGTCGATGTACATCTTTGCACTGCTTTAGTCGCCATGTATAGAGCCCGGAATGTCTTTGAACGATTTCTGAACTGAAAGGTGTTCTCGAGAAATGCTATGCTGAATCACGAAGGAAAATTTTATTCTTTGTTATCTAATTAAATTTTTCATTAAATTTTGATGATATTTTTATTTTCAAAAGAGAATTATTAGAAATTATGGTGAGAGACTCTTGATAAATATTAGAAAGACTCACATAAAAAAATCAGCATACTTTTTTTTTTCTGTTTATTCTTTTTATTTTTTTTTTCATTTCTCTCTAAATTAACCTTAGTATAACACTCAAATCCTATATATTAACAAAATATTTATAAATTATTGTTAAGTCTGATTTTTACTCTAATTGCAACTCACAATATTACATAATAAGTATTAAAAATTAGATATAAATTTAAATTCAACTTTAAATTTTTATTTTAACTTAAACTCTATTTCGAGTTCAAGATATTCAAACTCAACAATTTTCATCTTCGCTTGAATTCAGATGTGTCATCATCATGAACCTTCAGTCATCATCTCTCATCCAGTCTCTCCAACTAGGCTACTAGTTTGTTTAATTAATCACAAGACATAAGCTCGAGTCAGCACTAAATTTGCTTTTTTATGCCTACAACTTTGTGTATTTGGAAGTCTTCCAAAAGACACGCATTTGCTAGCATAATAAAAGTACTTCACGAAGAATGTCTATCTCCTGTCGAGTCAATCTGAGTGTCACACATTTTTTCATTGTTATAGCCATCAAAACTCTATATATATAATAGTATTTCCTACTAATCAGTAAATATTTTTGTATTTTGCTCCTTTTATCAAAATCTTAATCCTACATGTCAACTTTAAAACTCCTCTCTTATTGAATAACTACAAACTTTTGAATCCAGTGTACCAAAAAAAAATTAGATTTTTTTGCATTTTAAGAACATGCCTCATCTTAAGAAGAATGCGAATCACTCAATCAAATATTTCAATTTTGACTATTCCCACACCACAATTTCACATGTCAAATAATCAGCCAATCGAATACTATCTCTCTTTTTATTCTCCTCATAATAAGTAAATTAATTTTTTCTGAAATAACCAAAGTAAAAACTACTAAAATCTAAAATTCACTCAACATAAGTGCTAATTTTTGCTAATACCACAAAAATGTTTCTAGTGGTATCATTCTCAGAAGTATTATTTGTCACTACTGTTGTCATATTGAAAGATTCTATCTTTCCAAACTCTGGACAATAGCTCTTAATGTGACCATACTTCTTATACGTATAATATTTAATTTTTGCCTTCAATTTTAATTTGAATCATTGGTTATTTATCCACATTCTCTCGAACTTTCTCTTATGTGAGTCATCAATTCTTTATCAATCTCAACGCCAACATTAAAGTTTTTCTTTTTCTTATTAGAAAGGAATTAACTATTAGCTCCTCCATCTTGAAAGTTCATTTACCATAAAGAATTATAGTTATAATATGATTATACGAAATATAAAGAGATATCAGGAGAATTAACACTTTGTTATCTTCTTCAAACTTCAAATCAATTGTCAACAGATCGTTAATAATATTATTAAAGGTATTTAGGTGATGGAATACAATTGTATCTTCACTCATACACAATTTGTATAATTATTGTTGCAAATAGAACTTGTTTAAAAAATTTTCGATATATATAATTTTTCAAATTTTATCCAGACGTCCACCATCATTTCTCCATCAATGACATTATACAAAACCTTATCGGTTAAACTTAAAATAATTAAATTCAATGTCTTATACTCTTATCTCCTCTCAATCTTCAACACTCATCTTAGTTGATCTCTTTTCTTTACCTTCTAACATTTTTTGTAAGCTTTAATAAATAAAAATCACTTTTATCTTCTTGTGTTATAAGACAAAACTTATCTTATCATTAGATTTTTCCACATTGTGTAAGAATTTTGTCTTTTTAATTACTCTAATGCCAATTGTTATAATTTACAGTGAAAAATTCATAGATTATAAGAGTTTACAAAAAAAAATTTATTATTTTTTATTCAACTAAACTTTTTTATCAAATATCGATAATGTCTCAACCTTCAAGTAGAATCTCCAAAAAAATACCACGAGAGACTACTGAGAAATACTTCTTTACTAGAATATTTATAGGACTTTATTGAATATGAGTTCTACTCTAATTACAACTTCTAATATTATATGATAAATATTAAAAATCATATATAAATTTACATCTAACTTTAAATTGCTATTTTAACTCAAATTTTAATTCGAGTTCGAAACATTCAAATTCAATACTTTTTTGGAGATGTTGGACGGTCAAGTAAAACCCAATAAGATCAGCTTTGTATGTGTTCTATCAGCATGTAGCCATTCAAGGCTCATCAATGATGGGCTACAAATATTTTGGAGAATGGCAAAGGAGCATAAAATTGAACCTAGCGTGGAACATTATGGATGCATTTTCAATCTACTCGATCGAGCAAGTTTGTTTGATGAAGCAAACAAGTTTATCGAAGCAATGCCCATGAAAGCAGATGGTAATGCATGGAGAGCTTTGCTTGGAGCTTGCAAGCTTCATAGATGTGTTGAACTAGGAGAGCAAGTAGGAAGAATTTTGCTGGAGTTGGAACCATATGAAGATGAGTGTTATAATGTCAGGTATGATAAATTAGTTCCACATCGGATATTGGATAGATAGGGTCCAATATATATAGTGAAAAAGGTTCATATCCCATGAGCTTAAGTTTTTGTAATGGTTTAGTATTCGGCTCACTATATTATTCCGATTAGACACTCTTTCGGCTCCCCCAAGAAATGGTATCAGAGCTTTAGGTTCGAAGCTGTGCAAACTCTTAAGACCAAAATTACCGTGATGGTGCAACTGAATTAAGTTACATGTTAGTTTCTCTTAAAAAATTAAAAGAATGAGACAAAAATCCATTGGTATGAGTCACACGGTGGAACTAGTCGAGTAAAAGAGTTCTTGATTAAGAGTGTTAAAATTAATGTGATTAAATCACACCCGAAGACGAAGATTGTTATAATGTCAGGTGTGATAAATTAGTCCCACATCGGATATTGGATAGATAGGGTCCAATATATATAGTGAAAAAGGTCCATATCTCATGAACTTAAACTTTTGGGATGGTTTGATATTCGGCTCACTATATTATTCCGATTAGACACTCTTTCGGTTCCCCCAACAGATGGGAACTATCAACTATGCATTTCTATTCAATGTTTATGCTAATAAGGACAAGTGGAAAGATGCTGCCAAGTTGCGGAGAGAAATAAAGGAGAGGAGAGTAAAGAAGAAGCCTAGATGGAGTTGCATATAACTGGATGGAATTGTGCTCGTATGTTTGTTGCTAGAGATCGGTCTCACTCTCAGAGTACAGAGTGTTGGGGAGCCGCAAGAGTATTAAACCAAATCCATATAGTGAGCCGGACACCAAACCATCTCAAAAGCTCAAGCTCATGGGATATGGGTCTTTTTCCACTATATCTATTGGATTCTATCTATCCAATATCCGATGTGGGACTAATTCATCACACCTGGCATTATAACAATCTCCCCCTTCAGGTGTAATTTGACCACATCAATTTAACACTCTGATACCAATTATTGGGATTTGCAGCGAAAGATTCACAGATCACCTTATTCTCAAACAACACAAGAAACGAAAAGTAATACAAGATAAAAGAAAATAACAAGATAAGCCAGCGATAGATCCACTATTAAAAGATAAAGGCTTTTACAAGAGTTTACAAGAAGGATTTCACTCTTTTTTACTCAACTAAACTCTTTCTCCAAGCCTCGGCAATGCCTCCACCTTCAGAGAGAATCTCCAAGAGAGCACCACGAGGAACCACCACGAGAAACCACCGAGAAGCACTAAAAAGACCCACACACGAGAGTCAACACTCTTTCTCTTTCTCTTCTCTCTATTCTCTCTATTCCTCTCTCTCTATTTCTCTCTAGTTCAACCTCAATACTACGCCACCATAAGCCCTATATATTGTAGTATATTTATAGACTCTTATTGGGTCCTAGTTTTACTCTAATTACAACTCCTAATAATATAAATCAATCATAAATCTAAATCCAACTTTGAATTCCTACTTTAACTCAAACTCTAATTCGAGTTCGAGACACCTAAAACTCAACAATCTCCACCTTAGCTTGAACTCGAGTGTACCACCATCACGAATCTTCAGTCGTCATCTCTCATCCAGCCTTTGTCCCTGGGTTACTAGCTTATTCAGCTAATCGCAAGACGCGAGCTCAAGCCAACCTTGAATTTGCTCTTCATGCCTATAGTCTTGTACTTTTGGAAGCTTTTCGGATGACTTGTGTCTGCTGTTGTAGTAAAAGTAATTCAAGAAGAATGTTTATCTCCCATCAAATTACTTTGAGTATCATGCTTCCTCTTCACTATTGTAGCCATCGGAACTCCACCTACAATGGTGTTTACTATTAATCGATAAATATTGCCGCACTTTTCACCTTTTATCAGGATTCTAATACCACATATCACTTTCATGACTCCATCTCTTACAGAATAATTATAGCCTTTTGAGTCTAGTATACCAAGTGAAATTAGATTCCTTTACATCTTGGGGACATGTCTCACCCCAATAAGAGTACGAATTGCTCCATCAAAAATCTAGATTTTGACTGTTCCCACACCGGCTATCTCACAGGTTGAATTATCGCCAAACCAAGCAATACTTTTCTTCTTATTCTCCTCATAAAAAGTAAACTAATCCTTCCTGGAGCAAATATGATAAGAACTATCGAAATCTAAAATCTATTTACCAGAAGTGCTAATTTCTGTAGATACTGCAAGAACGTCTCCATCCGCACTATTCTTAGAAATATCATCCGCTATTACCGTTGCCATATTAGAGGGCTCTATCTTCCCACGTTCAGGACAATACCGTCTAATGTGGTCATACTTCTTACATGAATAGCATTGTACTTTCGCCTTCAATTTTGATTTGGACCGTTGCTTGCCTTCTCCACGTTCTCTTAATCTTCCTCTTTCGTGAGCCACCAATCCTTCACCAAACTCCATATTAATGTTGGAGTTTCTCCTTCTCTCATTAGAAAGAAGACTAGTTGTCACATCTTTCATCTTGAGAATTTCTTTACCATAAAGAATTGTGGTGACAATATGATCGTACGAAATAGGAAGAGACATCAGGAGAATCAGCGTCTTATCGTCCTCTTCAAACTTCACATCAACTTTCAGCAAATCATTGATAATCTTATTGAAGGCATTCGGGTGATGTAATATAGTTATACCTTCGCTCATACGCAGTCCGTACAACTGTCGTTTTAGATAGAACTTGTCCGTGAGGCTTTTTGACATGTACAACTTCTCAAGTTTTGTCCAAATGTCCATCGTCGTCTCTTCGTCAATGACATTGTACAAAACCTCATCAGTCAGTTTTAGAATAATTAAATTCAATGCTTTTTGATCTATCTCCTCCCAGTCTTCATCACTTATCTTGACTGGCCTCTTTTCTTTTCCCTCTAACGTCTTCACAGATCTTGAAAAGTAAGAACCACTTTCATCTTCTTTTGCCATAATCTTGCCGGCAAACTTCTCCACCTCGAGTAAGGACTTTGTCATCTTAATTATTTGCTCCTAGGCTCTGATACCAATTATTGGGATTTGCAAGAGTGTTAAACCAAATTTATATAGTGAGCCGGACACCAAACCATCACAAAAGCTCAAACTCATGGGATATGGGTCTTTTTTCACTATATCTATTGGATTCTATCTATCCAATATCCGATATGGGACTAATTTATCGCACCTGACATTATAACACAGAGATATATACTTTGTTACATGGATTAACCAAGCAATTTTGTTGTAGATTAGGTTTTGAAATTTGTTATGTATGTCAAAGAATACAATAGGATGATTCTGTAAAGTAACGGGAGAAAATGTTTTTGTTATTGGTGTAAATAACGTGAGAAAATATTTCTGGATCAAACAAAATGGTCAACTGCATTATACATGGAAAATCTGTCCTGTAATGTAGATTTTGTGAATAATGCAAGTTAACATGGACTAAAATTTCTTGTAGTGCTTGAAGCTGGAATTTGAATGAACATTTACTGCAACCAGTGGTAGGTATTGCTTTAATGCCTCTGAGCACATGAAAAAGCTATGCTCATACTTGCACTTGTCAAAAAAAATGTGATAATTACCTATAGCCTCCTTTTCGGAATTACCTACACCCCTTTTTCTCAAAATATTTATTTATACCCCCTGATTATTATTTAATCAAATTTTTTTCAAAAACTTTCAATTTTACCATCGGTTATTTTTATAATTAAACCCCTAAAAACTTATTTTTTATTATTTAACACCCCGAAATTCGATTTTTTGCAAATAACACCCTAAAATTATTCCGATTTACAGAAAAATCTCCGAAATTATTGCAATGACAGCGAGGGTGGCGGCGACACCGGAGGTCGGTGGCAGGAGCGGAGGCTGAGGCTGGCGCGCCGACATGTGGGCACGGACGGCCAAGGCTGAGGCCGTCCATGCCCGCATGCCGGGGACGGAGGCTGAGGTCGGCGCATCGGCACGCTGATGCGGATAGCCAAGGCTGAGGCCGTCCGCCCCCACGTGGTAGGGACGGAGGCCGAGGCCGGCATGTGAGCGCGGACGGCCAAGGACGGGCCTCGGCACGCTGGACGGAGGCCAAGGCCAACGCGCCGGCACACCTCCACGCTGGACGGAGGTCGAGGCCAAGGCCGTTCGCGCCCACGTGCCGGCCTCAGCCTCCGTCCGCAACACGCGGGCACGGACGGCCTTAGCCTTGGCCGTCCGCGCTCGCGGGTCGACGCGCCGGCCATCGCTCCAGCCGCCGACCTCCTGCGTCGCCGCCCGCGAGCCGCCACCCTCGCCGCTGTCGCAATAATTTCGAAGACTTTTCTGTAAATCGAAATAATTTCAGGGTGTTATTTGCAAAAATTGAATTTTGGGGTGTTAAATAATAAAAAATAAGTTTTTAGATATTTAATTGTAAAAATAACCGAGAGTAAAATCGAAATTTTTTGAAAAAAATTTGATTAAATAACAATAAGAGATGTAGATAAATATTTTGAGAAAAGAGGGTGCGTGAATAATTCTAAAAATTAAGAGAGTTATAAGTAATTAAAGTTAATTACATGATGCTATAGGTAATTATCCCAAAAAAAAAAAAAATTTGATCTGCTGAAAAGAGAACCTAATAGACTAAGGAATCAGTGTATAAAAGCATACAAAAAAGCACGAGACCGGCAAAGAGCGAGTTTTCTGGACTAATAGATATTGAAAAGTTTTGTAGATCAACTTCATTTTGTACTCCATAAAACACCAATAACAAGCAATCGGGTGAAATTAGTGGAAAATGACTTCAGTACATAAGCACATAGTTCCAACATCATCATTCCAATTGCAAGATTCTGGAGCTTGAAACAACCATGAATTCAAGGCAATTACTACATCCAACAGAACCATCAATTACTTACTGAAGTGTACTACATCATAATAGAAGAACAGAAAACAAGCCACAATCTTCAGCAAAGACAGCAAATAACACCGCATAGATTAAACCACTACAACATCTAATAATAATATCCCAAAGAAAAGGATCAAATGCCCTCATGATCAGCACTGAAACATGTTTGCAGATGCCATGATTGGCTGCGCCGGCCCGGGGAGCTGCCATGGCTTCAGAAGAGGGCTAAGCAATGCTGGTATATCCATCGCCATTCCGGTAAACTCCTCCACAGCCTGAAGCACCGAGTCAGCGATTGAAGCCTCTCCGATAGCTCCAGCACCTGAGTTCTCAAGACAGTATTCTCAGTATCCAAGTTGAAGAACTGCTGTGTGAGCAAATTGGCTTGCATCATTATCTGGCTGTTCTCATCCTTCAGTTTGGCAACTTGGTTTATGAGATCATCCAAGTGCTGCTGCTTCCTCATGCGCGATCGACTCGCCGACTCCCGGTTGGATAGCATTCTCTTCCTCTTCATCGGGTCCATGGCGAGCTTCCGGTCTTCTTCAGATCCCGATGACTGAGTTGCTCGCACTGATGCCATTCTCTTGTTCTTTGGCTTTTCGATAAAAAATCGTTCAAAATCAAGATTTTGATGTGAGATTTCACGGTGAAAGGGCAAGCATGACGAATTTAGCCCATGAGAAGACGTAGAACCAGTAGAGGAAGAACGCCGAGAATGACTGCAGGAAGCAAATGCAATGGAAAAGAGTGGAGTAATTCATATAGAAGGATAGAGATTTGTTGCTAACAGAGCTTGGAATGATGACATTGATGAAAAGGTCTCCAGATTCTGATTAAAAAGGGAGCTTTTCGGAGGATACTGCAGATTGATCTGCACCAAAGCCCTAGAAATCCGATCTTTGTACCAAAAATCAGTTTTTTTTTTTTTTTTTTTTTTCCCAGAAGGATTACTCCGGAGCCAGATTACCAAACAAAAACTCGCAAATTGCCCCGAAAATCGAATCTTGGGAAGACAAATAAACCAGAAATCAACCAAAACACCAATTTTATATATATATAAAAGGAGAATTGAAAGGAAAGAGGGAACGGAAACTTAGCCGAAGATATCGAGAAGCGCCTGGGGAGAAAGCGGAGACGGTATGGTGGGAGAAGAGAAAGCAAATTTCATACTAAGGATTTAAGTATTGATTTTGATTTTGGTTTTCACGTCAGCCAAATCAATATATTTCAGTTATTTGGATCGTTTCGTTTTTAGTCAAAATTTTTTTTTAATTATTAATTATATATTGAATAGATTTTAATTAATTTTAAATTAAAAATATGATAAAATTTTAAAAAAAATTTCATAAAAATTTTAAAATTATGAAAGAATTTATATTTAATTTTATAATAATATTAAATATTATTTTAATTAATTAAAATTAATTTTGATAGTTAACTACTATTTTTATATATTACTATATAAACAATATATGAGAAATATTATAAATATGATTAAAAAGTTAAAAATTAATATAAACAAATTTAACTTATCATTAAAATATAATTTACATATACATAATTTATTAATTATAATGTAATACAACTAATCGTCATCATCATTAGTTGAGTTTGAAACATCTATATATGGAATTATGAATTTAGTACCTGAACGATTCAGATGAATATTTATCGATATACGAGTCAGAATAACTACTTCTGCGCAATCTCGTAACAGCGATTTACATGGGGTGAGACCGACACAAATTTTTTTTGGCTTTATTTTTGATGCCAAGGCCAGTGCCTTATGCTTGGCACGATGCTGAGGTCTTATGCTTGACATGGTGCTAAAATCTTATGCTTGGTTTAGTGTTGAGCTTTTATACTTGGTATACAACCAAAGTCTTATGTTTGACATGATGCCGAGGTCTTATGCCAGGCTTTGGACCTAGATTTTATGCTTAGTATATAATCGATGCCTTATGTTTGCCATGGTGCCGAGGTCTTATGCTTGTCTTAGTGCTAAGGTCTTTTACTTAGTATAGAATTAAGATTTTATACTTGGCTTGTCACTGAGGTCTTATGCCTGATTTAACGCCAATGTCTTATGCCTGATATATAACTAAGGTCTTATACCTAGTATGATACTGAGATCTTATACTTGCCTTAATACCAAAGTCTTATATTTGGTTTAACGTTAAGGTCTTTTATCTAATATAAAAACTAAAGGTCTTGTGCTTAACTTAGTGCCGAGGTCATATGGTAATCTTTCAAAATGATAGTCGTCAAGTTTTTAAGATGTAATAGACATAATTTATGTTAGAGATAGAATCTTGTAAGATTATTTACATGCTATGTCTCGGAAGTATCTTACCATTTTGGTGCTTGATCTTGAATGTTCCGGGCCTCACAACTCGAGAAACCTTGAATAGGCCTACTCAATTTGGAAATAATTTTCTTGAAACTTAATTAATGAGTTCGACTCATCAAAGTACCCAATCACTTGGTTGCAATTTTCGACTATGGACTCAAGCATTATAGTATTTGGCCACTTATCGCTAGTATTTGACAATCTTAGCATCAGCTTTTTTATGTACCTCCAAGATGAGATTATTTTTAGCTTGGATATTTATCTCATTTATTTTGAGATCATAAGTCTTGATTCAAGATGAAGGTCAATCTCCACTAGAATAACCACTTCAACTCTATAAATAGATATAAATGGTGACTCCTCTATTGTCGTTTTAGGTATAGTCCGCTAAGACTACAATACATGTGATAATTCTTCGATCCAAGCACCCTTAGCCTTTTCGAGACTTTTCGTTATGTTTGAGTATGGTTCGGTTTGTTATCTCGACCAAACCATTTGATTGGGAGTGTATCACCAAGGTAAACTTTTACTTTATATGAAGGTTATTACAGTATTCCTTGGAGCTTATATTGTCGAATTGCTTTTCATCATCCATGATAAGTATTGTAGTAGTCTGAATCTACAAATCACGTTTTATCATAGGAACTTTTACATTTTTTCTCGGTGATGGTAGATAAGGGTTTGGCTTTCACCTATTTTGTAAGGTAATTGATAACAACTACTAAAAACTTTCTCTGTCCTGATACTAATAGAAACAAACCCAAGATACCTATCCCCCGTTAGTCAAAAGATCATGCAGTTTGGGTCTATCCGAGTTGAACCATCGGGTTATAATAGATCGAGGCGTGTCTTTGACATTGTTCACATTTAGAAATGAATTTGGGTGCCTCTTAAACCATATTAAGCTAGTAATATTTTTTTCTAAGAAGCTTGTGTGCAAGAGCTCGTCTTCTATCATGGCTTTCACATATTCTTTGGACTTTCCCGAGGGCATGTCAACTTTTTTGGGCCTTGAATAGTAGAGGAGTGGTAATGTGAACGCTCTTTTGTACAAGACTTCATTTATCAAGATGAATTTGAAGCTAGTTTTTGGATCCTTTGGACTTCTTTTGGGTCTCTGGGACTTAGCCCTCCTTGAGGTAGGAGACAATAAGATCCATGCAATAAGTCATTGCATCTATTATAGTTTGGTGCCCTTCGAATAACCTGACTATCGAAGATTTTCCACAAAAATTACCTTGGTATTGAACTTGAGGAAGTCAAGGTTAGTCATGTGAGAGCGTTTGCTACCGTATTGTGATTTCAAGGTACTCAATCGATCTCCACCTGATCTATTTTTGTCATGAGTTTCTACGTTTTAGCCAGGTACAAGACTATGGTTTTGTATTTTGCCTCATATTTTCTAGTAACCTACAAATATAAAAGTTGAAAATAGCTAAATACCTTTAGTTTTCTTGCTTCTGCTGCTAATGGCATGCATAGTCTGGGAGGAAAGACATGTACTTCACGGCATTCTTCATAGTCTCAAATTCTAGTTGAGTTGAATATTCATCGACCCTTTCATTCGGACTCTGGAGGACAACGTTGATTTTACAACTTGACTTACAAGATGAGTTGTTTATCTAAACCTTCTATGGTTCAAATTTTGGTCTTACTAGGTACGAGGTAATTTCCATCAAAAAGTCCACTAAAATCTGGGTTTTAATAGCTCGCCAAGTTTCAAAAATCATATTAAATTGACTTAACTCGATAGACTATTTGAGTGGCCTTTTTGATATTTTTGGCTTTGCAGTATTAGTCAAAGCGGAATATTGATGCACACTGTGACTGGATGTGACTTAAAGTACAAGCGGAGCTTCCGAGTTGCCAACACCATTAAATATGCTAGTTTCTCTAGTAGAGGGGTACCAAACATGCCCTCCAACTCCTCCCCCCTCCTCCTTCTCCCATCCCGTGAGTACATGACTCATATAGTATATGGGGTGTTACTTTTTATCTCAATCACTTATTAACACTGAACTGACTGTTTAGTCTGAGGTTATTATATAGAGAAAAAGTAACTCGTTTGGCTTGGGTTTCACCAAAAGAGGGGTTTGGCTAGGTATTTTCTAAGGTCTTTGAAGGCTCGGTCATATTTCTCCCTCCATTGAAATTTAGAATGCTGCTTGAGTGCCATAAAAAAGGGGATATACTTTTCTCTCGACCTAGATAAAAAACGATTGAGTGCTGCCAACTAACCTATAAGTCTCTACATCTCTTTAATAGAGTTAGAGGCTTCATTTTCATGATTGCTTCATTATTTTTGGGGTTAATTTTTATTGCCCATTTCAAGACAAAATAGCCAAGAAACTTTCCCGAGTCTACACAAAGGTACACTTCTCTCAGTTCAATTTCATTCTGAACTTTCGAAGTATGTTAAAATTTTCTTCTAGACCCTTCAAGTGCCTATCAATGTAGAGGCTTCTCACAAGCATGTTATTAATATATGCTTTCATATTTCTTATGAGCTGAAACCCAAAGATCTTGTTCACTATCTTTTGATACGTTGCTTCTACATTCTTTAACTCAAAAGACAATGCAATATAATAGAAGGTGCCTTAAGTAGTAATTAATGCAATTTTCCTTTTATTTTTGGGGTACATTTAGATTTGATAATAGCCCAAGAATGCATTCAGAAAACTCATGAGTTGGTGGCATGAGGTGGAATTGACAAGTTAGTTTATTTTGGATAGAGGATAACTGTCCTTCAGACAGACTTTTTCAAATTAGTGAATCTGTTGTACATTTTTCATTAGTCATTGGACTTCTTTACGATTATGATATTTGCCAATCACTAAGAATAATGAACTTTTTGTATAAATCTTTTATTGAGAAGTTTGCTTACTTCTATGGTGATTAGTTTCTAGTACTCGGCAGCGAAGTACCTTTTTTTTCTTCTTAATTGACTTGTAATTTTCTGTTATTGCAAGTTGACATTGCCTAACCGAACGGTTTATACCTGAGAGGTCCTCAAAGGACCTTGTAAAGATATTTTGGTTCCCTCACAAGAACTCCTCTAGTTTGATATTCGAAGGCTCTATGAGATTCATCTCAAGTTTCAATATCCTCCTTGAGCTTTTACCAACGACCAAATTGACAAGCTATTCTATAGGTTTAGCGTATCCCTTCTTTGGCTCGGTGGCATATTCATTGATTTCTGTCACTACTGGATCCTTGTCTTTCTGGTTAGAATTATTTTGCTAATAAATTATCTTACACTTTTTAGTAAGACTCTGATCTTCTTATGTTTTACTTGTATCATGTTTAATTGAAAATCTCATAATTAAATAAAAGGTCGATATTGTCTCTTGGAGCAGATTAAATACTGAATAATCCAATATTATATTATAAGTAAAATATGTCCAGACTATCACAAATTTGGATCTGATTGTAGTACATTTGAGATTCTCTCCAATTGTGTCGAGTAAATTTATCACACCAAATGGAATAATCAAGTCCTTTGTAAAAATGGTGAGCATCCCGATATATGACCTTAGCTTCTACTTAGTTTGCATTTGATTATAAGCTTGGGTGAACAAAATATTCACCAAATTTTTAGTATCGATTGTGATATCTTACGTGGTGTAGCCATCCAAAATCGCTAAAATCACCAATACGTCATTGTAAGGTGTGAAAATTTCTTCTTATTGTTTGTAAAAAGGATTGTTTCTGTGTTTAGACTCATGGTGGTGCCTCTTTGTTGTCTCCTTTAGGTCCTCTTACTCTCCAAGGATGATTTGATATTTTCTTATCGACATCAAAACTTCATTTTAAGTTGGTGAGCTTGTCAAGATTATATTGAGATTACTATTAACTAGTGGGTTATGTAACTTAGGGGTAAATTCCTTCGAGGAGAAACTCATTAAAATGTCTGCTTTTTTTTTTTGTCATGACCATAATTTCAGTGGAATGATAGTATCTTAACTTATCAAGATTATGCCTACTTGTGTACATTGATAAGGGCTTCTAAAAGAAATTTCGGTGCTCGATTTGTGCTAAAATCTCAAATCTCAAGTTATTTAATAGAATATAAGTTTAAAACTCAGGTCTACACCCCTCCACTCGATTTTCTGCTTCTTTGTATCAGGGAGCTTGAACCCCCAAAGTTTCTACTTTAGTTTGTCATTATCCTCAGATTTCCTTTTTGTGGAGATTACTTTTTTAGTATTGAAGTGCTCTCGAATTACTTGGATGAATTTCTCCAAGTTTCTAGGAGGTTAGTGAGTCATGTTATAAGCCACACAAATATGTCTAATCCTATTAATTGCAGTAGCTAGGATGATGAAGTTGTCTATCTTATTAACCTCTATCCGAGTTTTTTTAAATCGAGCCAGATACTCCCTTAAAATTTTTTCCTCTTTCTGCTTTAGTGTTAAGGAGTCTAGAGAGGTCTTTTCCTTGAGGTATTAGTGAGATAATTGCACTATGAACCTATTTGTTAAATTATCAAAGTAGGTTATAAAGTAGTTCAAGAGTATGTAGTGTCATGCTCAGGCCGAATCTTGCAATATCATCGAAATTGCCTTGCATATGGTAGATTCTCATGCTTTGTGTAAAATTATGGCGTTCCTGAATGTACTGATATGATCTATCGGATCCTTTGAACCATCATATACTTTGTAAGAAAGCTAGCGAACTTTAGTTGTAAAAGGGAGAATACTATTTCAGATATTAAAGAGGTATCGTATCTCGCTTGGTTGCATGGACAGGCACCTCTAATCTTCCTCGAGTTGCATACGACATAGCCTCTCTCTGAGTAGCTTGTGCCATCCTATTCGAAGCTCGATTGATGTGTGTGTGGTACATGATCTTGTCGATTGGATCATAGGTGGTGTTGTGCCTATCGTAATCTCTCGATTCTTCGTACCAAAGTGAAATTGCCATCAAGTGGTCATGATAGCTTGCATGATGGGGTCTATTAGGGTATAACTGACTTATGGTGTGTGGTTGAGACTCATATTATTTGACTAGTGTGGTACCTCGGGCTGGAGCTAGAGCTTGAGCTGAGGCTTGATTCTACAGTTGTTGGGTCTATAGATTCTTCATAGTCTACGCTTGAACTTTGAGTAATTGTGTCATCTGCTAGATGACAGTGACCAAGATTTGAAACTTTATGCCAGTTCATCGTGTTGGATGGACCTGGTGGTACCTTGGAAACTGTTTGTAAGAGGCTCTCCGGGGTTGCTAATGTGGCTAGGTCATTGAGTTGGCTTATTGAGCTGGCCCACTTGTTCCACCAAATGAGTTTTGTGATTCTGTTAGTGCTAGTGAGGTCTGCACTCAAAAGGATTTTTGGATGATGAGTGTCTTGTTAGTCTAGGAGGCATAATTGAAAGACCATCGAAGACCTCTTAGATTAGTTAAGAAAAGAGGCAAAGTAGATATCAATAAAATAACCAATTGTTGACAGATCCTGGTTCAATATTAATTTTAGTTTGAGAGACTCCTCAAAATTTTGATCCACTAGGTTGTCTTTCGGCTAATCTACAAGAGAAAGAAAGCCATGAAGGAGATCACTGAGAACTCTCCAGTGTCAGGCACTCCAATGCTTAAATTAGTAAAGAACTCACTAATATGCTAAAGAAAAATAACTGATTGGATGTTAATGAAATCACCAATTGTTGACAGAGCATAGTTCAATATCGATTTTAGTTTGAGAGACTCTTCAAAATTTTGATTCGCTAGGTTGTCTTTCCGCTAATCTACAAGAGAAAGAAAACTATAAAGGAGACCACTGGGAACTATCCAGTGTTAGGCACTCCAATGCTTAAATTAGTAAAAAACTCACTAATATACTAAAGAAAAATAACTAAGCATTAGTCCCTTATCCTTTTAAATATCATATAATTTATAGGTTGAAAAGATGTTTGGACGAAATTTGGGACTGTGATTTTAGTATTAATGACGTCGAACTCTTCATAACTGATTGCCCCAATCTTGGATTCATAGGGAATGATCTTTTAGAATCAGTATCCGTTAGTTTTCATGAATATTTGGTCATCTTTATAGATGAGCCAAACCCATCATATTTTTCTACTTGCTTCAAGATGAGTATTTGTTGGATGAGCAACACCCATGTTCCTGAGCTAACTGAACCTTGGTGACATTAACCCAAATGATAGGTTCAATACCTCTATCTCGATTATCTTAGTTAGTGGTTCAACCTATAAATCAAGTTCCAATTAGCTCTTAATTTGGTTATTTTTAGTTTGGTATATCATCAAATGTCATTGGATTGCCTTTTATGGACATTTGATTGATGTTGCATTTGAGATCATAGAAGCCTTCTCCCGATTGGATGTTTTCTCCTCTGCCCACATTTGTCCCCTAGATCATCATTGCTTCAACAAGCCTACCTCAAATTCCTGTCTCACATGTTTGGTAAGTCTTTATCTTTCTTTTTTTTTATTTTTGAACTGGCACTCAATTTCTAGAGTTTTTTGTGTTTTTTAAAAATTTTGTTCATTTTTCTCATGGCAGGCTGAAGAAAGTGCTCAAGGAGATAATCACAATCTTGTAAAAGGCAAGCCAATTTGGGTCTTGTGGTGCTCTTGCTTCCAGTAGCTCGCTTTTAGATTTTTCAATCTATGATTCATAGTAAAAAATTTTGTGTTGGGAAAATTGTCAAATAGATAATGGAACCTCGGAACTTTGGCTCTGGAGCTGCTGGATTTGATCCTGGGCACGCAAAATCTAGGCCTTGTTTCTTTCGATGTCAGTGAGCGCTGCCCTATCCTAGAACACCTATCAGGAGGCATTGTTGGTGGCCAGAGGTAGAGAAGAAGGGGCAGTTGTGGCATCCCTGAAATTGGATCTCTAGCTACTGTTAGGGTGTTGGGGGTGCCGCTTGCGCCAATGCGTGCCGCATCTTGGCATCAAGTACATTCCCATTGTGAGTTTCCTCCTTCCTTCTCATTTTGATAGATTATTTTATTTTCATTCGATTTTCTATGTTTTTTTTTGTTTTCTATGCAATTTCAATGAAAAAGAGGTTTTTTTTGGGTGGTTTTTGGTGCAAGAATTACTGTAATTTTGCAATCATTAATTTGTATTTTGTTTTCATTGTGTCCGTTCAGTTTCTATTTGGTTTTTAGCATATACTTAGGATTATATTAATATTTTCAAGAATCAGATTGTTGCTATTGATTGTATTATATGTTTAGTTTCTCAATATACTAATGATGATGTTGTTTACTATATCACCTAAACGTTCATTTTTTTTGAACTTAAGACTATGGTAGATAATATTTTCTTGTTTTTTTTGTTGGGGTGTCCTCTTTTTATTTTGACCTTGCCTTTTTTTTTCCCAAATTTTGAATTAGCCCTTGTGTTGTTTGTTTTTCTCTTTGTGACATAAAAATTGTTTTTTTTTTTTTTTTGCTTTTGTTGTTTTGGGTCTTAGTTGTTATTTTTTTTATTTTGAGTTTAATTTCATTTGCTTCCAAATTTTGATTTGCCTCATATATGATGTGTTCTTCTCTTTTGTGACATATATTGTACTTGGGTTGTTATTGATTTAGTTCATAATTCTTTTGGGGATTTTTGGTTTAATTTCGTTTGGTTTCAAATTTTGTTCTTGCTCATAATTTTTTTAATTTTTTTTATTTGTTAATCACTCTTCAATAATGACCTCATTGTCTATTTTCAAATTTTGATACTTTATTTGGAGAGTTCTTGGTTTGTCTCCATTTTTTTTTTCAATTTTCATCTTTGGCTTTTCATCATTTTGACTTGTAGTTTTAAATTTTGATCTCTAGCTTCTTTGGATTCAAATTTTTATTTTTGTTCATAATTTTTCCTTTTTTAGTTCAGCTCATATTTTTCTGTTTTGACCTCTAGTTTCTTTAGGTTCAAAATTTTGTTCTTAGCATAATTTTTCTTTCTTAGTTTTTACTGCTTTTCACTTTTGGTCAACCCTCTCATTGTCTATTTTGCCGTTTCATACTTTGTTATTTGGTTTTTCACAAATATATGGGAAATTAAGAACGTAGATATTTGCATGTCAAGTGTGGCACATTCTCCATCATAGCTCATAATGAATTCATCGAGGCCAAGCAAATCAATAACCTACTCCCCATGAGTTCATTAGTTACCACCTATTTGCAGGAGTTCTGAATTTTCGCTACAAAAAGAACCATTACAAGCTTGCCCTTGGCCAACTTAACATGACAAGGAACATCATCAAAAAAAATTTCAAATAATTATATTAGACTGCTCAAGTATGGAGATTCTCTTCATAGATGCTACTGTTTGAAGGTTGTTGCACTTGGTAGAGGCTAGTGATGATAGTGTTTTTTATTATTGCCTATAAATCAAGTGTTCTTCACTTATTCTAAGTTTTTAAATGACTAGTTCCTTTTGGTTTTTTGCGGTGAAATGGATCATTGCTCAATCATATTCCTCATGGTTTTGCTTTTCAATCTTGTTTCTTCTGATTTTTAGGTGATTTCTTATTCAATTCTTCTATTTCTTTAATTTTATTGTTTTTAATTTTTAGAGTTTTAATCATTCTAATCATGAAATTTGTATAAATTTAGGTTCTTTGTGTTGAATCTTATATCTTATATGTTCTTTCAATCCTTTTTTCCTTTTCCTGAAAATTTAGTAGCTTTCTAGTAATGTTTTAGTTAATTTAAGCTATATTTGATGTAGTTTTGTCGTTTTGACTAGTGAGATGGATCATTGGTCAATTATATTCCTCCCTTATCAAAACCTTTGCAATTGTAAATTTTGAAGAAGTTCCAACGCATAAGTTAGATGCAGATCATCTTGACTATCTTATATGTTCTTTCAATTTTTTTCTCTTTTCCTTAAAAATTTAGTGGCTTTCTGGTCATGTTTTAGTTTATTTAATCTATATTTGATGTAGTTTTCTGGCTTCTACCAATGAGATGGATCACTGGTCAACCATATTTCTCTCTTATCAGAACTTTTGTAATTGCAAATTTTGAAGGAGTTATACTGTAGAAGTTAGATGCAAACTGTCTTCACAATATTGTCCTTTTTTACTGTAATGTAAGTAACCGAAGAAAAGTGTTAAACTAGATACAGTTGTTTGAGTTAATTTTGTCATTTTATTTTCAGGAAAGGTGGTTAGATAAGATTTGTCTCAAACAGATTCAGTAATGAAGCATGACATTTATCCAGTCATGGATTATACAAGGTTATGTTGTATAATAGCTTGCTTTATTTCCTTTTTTATCTGCCAAGTGCTATAATCAGTAGGGTAGAATATTGCCTTATTACAATATTCGTGATAAATTTATCATTTCGAGACAGATTATTTTGCATAAATTTTTTTAATGCAAAAAATTGGAGTCATGAGAAAATACTATACAGTAATAATATTTGAATTATAATACATGTCAATTGCAACTAGCTCATATGTAGTGCATGATATGTAGGTTCATCTTCTCATAAAAAGTGTTTATCAATAACATCTTCTTCTGTACTTGGCTATGGTTTTGAATGCTTGTCAATCTGATTCTATTACCAGGTAATTTTTATGAATATTCGTTATCACTCCTTTTTCAAGGACAAACATATAATTTAGTAGTGGCAACCTACTAGTAGGCTAATAGGTCGCAATTGATTTCAAATGCCAAAGTGATTGCCGCAACTTGCTTGTTCTTTTATATGTGTTTTTAGTCACTAACATATGCTTCCAGTTAAACACAGGTACCTATATCTGATCTTGATGGAAAAATATTAGGTCTATATCTTGCGGAGGGTAGTTACCGTTATGATATCCTATTCCTTCAAGAACTGTATGAAAAGATGAAAGAGGGAGGAGAAAATTTTGATATTGTGTTTGTCACAAATGGGAAAAATGAGGTTGCTGGCATGCCTTGGCTCACAATCTCCTTGGAGGACAAGTGCCGTGAGAAACTATTTGATCACTTCAATTTGTCTTCCTCCCAATTGGTAGTGATTGGTCCTGACGGGAAAATCATGCATCCTGATGCTATGTTCCTTGTGGAAAAATATGGTGATGAATTATAGCCATTTTCCCTTAAAAAAATGAAGGAGCTAGTTAAGAAGGATGAGACAAGCATTAGGCCAGAGTCTCTTCTTGTTTCTTGGCAGAGAGATTCTATTTTTGGAAAAAAAAGGTATCAAGGTAAACTTCAGATAACTATGTACCTATTTTAGCACATTTTTCTGTAGTCCATAACTAATAAGACATCTCTAATCTGGTGAATTCTAATCATAGTTAATGCTCATGTTTATGTTTTTTGCCTAGACATAAAAGGAAACTTCTGAGTTCGTCAGTGATGCCTTACCTTTAGATATAGGGACTATCTAGGAAGAACCATGTCATACATCTCACCATATTTGAAATTTGCAACTAAATGCTTCCGAAGTACGGAAAATTCCATAAAGAAGGGCAAGTATTCATGAACGAATGAATGAACAAAATAATGAAAAAGGCATCTGAAAATCATTAAAATGTGTTCACATTCTTCTCTACCACTGGACCATTTTTACAATAAGTCAGATATAAAGATGCTACTGAGTAGTGTTGATAGTTAAAAACCTTGAGCATAAATATGAACTTATCTTTATTTCTTTCTTCCTTGGTGTAGATTCCTGTGTCTAAGCTTGTTGGAAAGACCATTCTTTTATATTTCACCCATATGCCGCATTCTCCCTCCCTGCAACAACTCATCAGAGTATACCATGAGATCAAGGAGAAGCACTATGCATTTGAAGTGATCTGTCTGTCTGAATTCCCCGACACTGAACACTACATTGAGGTCACTTTAGGCTTGCCATGGCTTAAAATCCCATGGGATGATTTGAGGAAGCGAATATTGGTTGAAAAGCTCAACATTAAGTATCACCCTTTCGTGGCATTCCCTCCCGCAGGATGCAGTGTCACGTAAGGGAAAGAGACTTGAAGACTCCATCGTGACCTTTGGAGCCAGTGCATATCCGTTCACTAGACGATTACTAAGAGAGCTGGAGACTCAGAAAAATGAGTTGGACGCACAAATTAATGGAAAACCAAAACATGATGGCAAAAGGTGAAACACTCTCTATTGGGATGCATGAGCTCATGCTTACTCACCAGAGTTACTGCTTTTGCTGTCATGAGGAAGGAGACAGGTGGTATTTTTTTTTTGAAAGCTTTGACATTGGTTTGCATTTGGATTGTACTTTAGATAATAGTGGGATCTAATTCTAATTCTTCCCTGATTTCAATTTAATTTCTTTGGTTTTGCTTCAAAATGTTTATTCAGCTTGTGCTGTATAATACGCTATGTTATCCTCATTTTTTTTCCTTGTGAAATATGGAGAATATACCCTAGTTAAAGAAGCTAGTTATATATTTTGGAAGTAGCTTGTCACTAACTTGTGTTAGCTGAAAACATTTTTTTTGATGGTGGCAAGATTTTCTTTACTGGTGGGGATGAGTTAGAACAGCATCTTTGTTAACTTAACAGTAAGTTATTTTTATCCACTCAAGGCTCCAGAAAAAAATACTGAGGCGTGACGCACTTTCTTTTTTTCTTTTAGTTCTGAAAAGGTAAGTTTTATCTTTCTTTATGTTTTGGTGAAACAAGAGGAATTCAGTTTTGATTGTAAGGGTGCCAAAGGATGCACTGTAGCCTTGTGTGAAGTTGGTTAGAATAGGACATTCCCATGGCTGCCTTCAAAGCAAAAGCGACAGCATGAAAACCTGGCACTGGGAGGACAGCTGGACAATAGTTCTGTAATTTCTGATGGTAACATTGGTTGCTGAAAGATCAATAGTTATATATACTTTTGACAGCTAAGGGCTTATTTATAAGGGATAATTACATAGAACTCCCGTAATTAGTCTTAATTACGTTAAACCCCCCATAATTACCCCCACTCCCTCAAATTTGCAAATATTTACCCACACTCCTGATTATTATTTAATCAAAATTTTGTCAAAAAATTTCGATTTTACCCCCTGTTATTTTACATATACATCCCTAAAAACTTATTTTTTTTATATTTAACCCCCCGGATTTCGGATTTGCCTAATATGATGTCAAGGTCTTTTTTATATTTACCCACACTCCTGAAACGAAGTCTTTTTGCCTAATATGATGTCAAGGTCTTATGCCTCAGTAAATCAAGTTCTTTGTGTCTAGCATGATGTTGAGGCCTTATGCCTCCGGTGAACCAAGGCCTTTTTGCCTAATGTGATGCTAAGATCTCATGTCCTAAGCAAATTGAAGTCTTTAGCCCTAGTTTTAGTATTCTCCTTGAGCCTTCATCGATGACTAGGCTAACATGTTGCTCTACAAATTTGGCATTTCCCTTCTTGGACTCAAGAATTGATTCATGGACCTCTGCTACTATTAGTCCCTTACTTTTCTGGAGAGAATTGTTTAGTCAGTAGGGTGTTTCACATTCTTAGCAAGACTTTGGTCCTTTCATGCTTCACATATACCATATTTAGTGAAAAATCTCATAGCTAAATGAAAAATTGAAATTATTACTTGGAGTTGAAAAGCATTGGTCATCCCAAGCTCATATTATAGGTGAAAATTATCCAAACTACTACAAACTTTGACCCAATGGTGGTTTTCCTGGTATCTTTTCCAACAATGAGGAGTAAGTTGATGACACTAAGCAAGGTAACCGAGTTCTCGGTGAATCCAGTGAGTATCCTAATGTATGACTCCAACTTTTACTCTGTCTTCACTTGGTCATAGTCTTGGGTGAATAAGATATTTGCCGAACTTCTCATGCCTATCATGATACGATAAAGTGGTGTAGGATTATTGAGATTACCAATGCATTGTTGTGGGGCATGAAAATTTCTTTTAGGTCCTTAGCAGAGAAGACTATATGCCATTGATTAGGCTCACAATGGTATCTCTTTTTCACCTTATCCATTAAGCCCTCCTGCCCCCTAGCGGGGGCTTGGCATTTTTCAGTTAATGTTGAAGCATTACTTTAAGCTAGTGGGCTCATCTGGATTATGTTGAGGTTGTCTTTGACCGAATGGTTTTATAATGTTGAAGCATCGCTTTGAGTTAGTGGGCTAATCTAGATCATGTTGAGGTTGTCTTTGATTGGAGGCTTTTATAGTTTGAGAGTAGGGTCCCTTTGGGTGGATCTTTGACAACTCTCCCACATGCAAGCTTCTCCAGATCGTTTACATCAATGGACAAACTACCCGAGATGGCCTTCTTTGATGATTCTCACAATTTTATCCTTGAGATGTCTGCATTCTTCTATATTATGACCATAATCGCCATGAAAATAATAATACCCTAATTTGTCAAGGTATAGGGTTGAAATTTAGGCCTCCACTTTCTCCGTTAGATTTTCTGCCTCTTTGGCTTAGGGAGTTTGTCCTCTTGAGACTCCCTCTTCTTGTCATCACCTTCAAACTCCTTAACTCAGATCACTTTCTCAACATCTATGTACCCATAGACTAGCTAGATGAACTCTGGTAAGCTGTGTGGGTGCCTGCAGGCCACCTCATAGGCTACTCGAGCTTGTCTTATTCCATTGATGGTAGCAATGAGAATAATAGAACTATCTGCCTAGGTAACTTCTAGCCAAGATTTGTTAAATTAGGTATTTTAGAAGTCTAGAGTACCATGCTTTGGCCAGGTCTTGTAGCATTATCGAGAACGCTTTGCACATGGTTGAGTCCTAGGTCCCTTATAGAATCATAATATTTGTGAAGGTATTGATGTAATGGATTGAGTCCTTATATCTCGTAAGGGAGCTGGTAGAACTTCGGCTATAATGGTAAGTATGCTATTTTGGAGATTAAAGGAGTATCATATCTTAATTGGTGAGGGTGACTCGGTATCCATGACTTTCCCTCAACTGGGTGTAACATAATTCCCCTTGGGAATTTTGAGGCTATAGCATCTAGTGCACAACTAGTGTGCATTTGATAGGTGGCTTCATCAGCCAGATCATAGGTTAGGTCCTATCCATCTTTATCCCTCGAAACTTAGTACCTCGCTTCGGTACTATCGAAAGGTTATGAGAACTACGTTGATGATGCCCCACATGGGGGATGAGGTGGGGCCACGATCCATAGTATTGGGTTGGTGTCCTACCTTGGGTGGGCAATAGAGCCTAGATTGGAATTTGCTGTTCAGCATCATGAGCTTGGGGGCTCCATATTGCTCGGATTTGATTTTGCAGTTGTTGGACCTATAAATTCTACATAGTTCACATCTAGGCCTCAAACAGCTATATCATCTACTGAATAACCGCAATCGAATTTTGAAACTCTTGACGTCCAACCAAATTGGAGGGACTTGCTAATGCCTCAGGCACCATTTGTAAAAAAGGTCTAAGCCTAGGTTGCAGAGGTGGCTTGATGCACCAATCCGCTTGGTTGTATCACTCTGCCAATGCTGGGGCTGTCTACCCCAAGTGGGTTTTTTGACGACAAGGGTTGTGTCGCCCTTGGAGACATAATCAGAAGATTGTCGAAAATCTCTTAGATTAGCTAAGAAGAGAAGCAGAGCAAATCTCATTGGAAGTACTAATTTATTGACAGAGCTTGATTCAATATTGGTTCGGTCCAATGCGCTTCCTAGATCAGATCCACTAAGTCGCTTTTCTACTAATTTACAAGAGAAAATAATAACCATAAGGAGAACTGTTGAAAACTATATGTTGACAGTCACTCTAATGCTCAATTCGTTGGTAGTCACTCTAACACTCAAGTTAGGAAGAATCCCGTTGGTTCTTCTTTTAGAGAGTGTTAGGGAGAAATCAAGAGAGGTCAAGAGGTCAAGGTCCCTTATCTTCATGAGTTATTCTTTATTTTATAGACTGAAGAATATTTCTGTAGATTCGAAACACTATAATTTTTATCTTCATTATACTGAACTCTTCTTATTTGATTAAAATCGCTCTCGGATTCTATGCTAAAGATTTTCTCAGAATTTTTATTCCCTCGTTTCCTTGAATACCTAATTGTATTTGGATGCGGGTTGAGCCCAGTATATTTATTTGTGTTCGGGGAAATGTGTTTATAGAACATTCGTCAATTGTGCATTCAAGCCAATTTTGACCTCAATAATATTGCCTTGGATGTTGTGCACCCAACTCTATTTTTTTAATGGACGCTTTTCTCCCGGATTTGGTCCTTATGGGTTATGGGTTTGTTCGGGACCGTTTCGAGTTGGGCTGAATTGGACCGACCCTAATGACGTGGCGGTGGAGACCAGCCGAATCCAGTTGGAAGCAGGTTGCAGGCTCTACGACCCTGCGAGCCAAAATTTTTCCCGTCATCTGCCATGCAGAAGCGAATCCAACCGCGATTCGTGCTGGACCCAACACAGATCGCAAAGCTAATTCCCTTTCCCTTTTTCACTTGCTGATGTCACGTTGAAATCAAGGTTTTAAAATTCAGTCCAAACATTACGATTTTGACCGATTTAGTTTCAGTTTTATTTATATAAGTCCTGATCTCTTCATCCGCGTGCTCGCATCGATTTCACGCTTGTGCTCGTGCCTTTTTTGGCTTGACCCCTATCCTACGCCCTTCCACAGGCCTCTGGGGCCCACACCTGCATGCTCGCATTGACCTCGCACTTGTGCTAGCACCCTCGCCAGTCTGATGCTTGCGCCTACGCCGACCTGGGTCTCGTGCTGGCGTGCTCGTGCCTTCGCCGGCCTCTAAAAGTAGAAGCCGTATTAGAGCGGACAGTAGAGCCAGAGGAGCAAGCGGGAGGTTTGCATGGACTGTTTTACGTGTATGAGTTCTTGCATGGGTTGCACGTGAATTTTTGCATGGACTACTAAACTACTGAACAATTGAGATGATGCCTCTGAGTTTGTCATTTAGTTTTGTCATACAAATTTACCATTAGATTTTGACCCAATCATATAGGTTTATCATTTAATTTAGTTTTTTTGCTATTTTTTAATTGATCCATGAAAAACAATTTTTTAAATTTTTTTTTACTTTTCTAAACTTTTTTGATTTTTTAAATACTTTTTTAAAAATATTATAATATTTTTAATTTGAAGTTAAAGAATAATCAAAATAAAGTTAAATTTTGGTCAAAATATAATTAACAAATAAAAAAAATATTTTAGTTGAAATCAAAACGGAAATAGTTTCAACCGAAACGTATCAATTTTTCTGAGTGTCAAAATCGTTTTCAAAATCGAAATCGTTTTCGAAATCAAAACTCAAAATCTTAATTAATATATAAAAGCTGAGCGTCGAAACATTAGCGTTAGAATTAAGGGATGATTACATTTAATACCCTATAATTTTTACTATTTACATGCAAATTATTTTGAATATTTATTTTTAATAAATTTATACAGAGTCCTAAGAGTTAATACTACTAATCAACTAAGGTTGGTATGCACTTAGTCATTAAATACAAATATAAATTATTCAAGAAATTTACATGAAATCAAATTAGAATCATATAGACAAAATTTTTTTAATGAATTAAATGTAATTATTATTTTTAAATTTAAAGGTTAACCTATTCACTAAGTGATTATCTATAAAAATTAATTAAAATTATATTTTCTATTATGATAAAATTATTAATAATTTTTTCAAATTTTTTTATTTTTTAAAAATTTTAAAAAATTTATCATATTTTTAATTTAAAATAAAAATATAATTAAAATATAATCAAATTTTAAATAATATATAATTAATAATTAAAAAAAATATTTTTATCGAAACCGAAAGAGAACAAAAACGACCCAACCGAAATCGAAATGACCGGATCGGTTTGGGGTCGCCAAAATCGAAAATTAAAAGATTGGTTGAAAGCGAATTCGACACCTCGTCTCCGGATCGAGGCTTCTTTCTACCACACTGTGCCGCGAATCCTAAAGCAGATCAGAGCGCCTCTGGCTTTCACCTCCCACCGCCCTCCGTTTCCTCTTCCCCCCCGTACAATCTCTATCTTCGAAATCAAATCATCTCCATGGTCGCCGTTGGATTCCCGTCGCCGCTGGCGAGCCTCTGCCTTCATCTCCGGCTTCCCCGCTCCTCCTCCATTCCCCTACCGAGGCGTCTCTCCTTCCGGACTCGGTGCTCCGGCGAGGCCTCCCCGGGCTCCGCAGACCAGGAAAGCGCCGCCGCCTCCGCCACTGCGACACCTCCTCCTCCGCCGGAAAGTTCTGTGGAGCAGATCCTTCTCTCATCTCCGCCGCTAACGTCCAGAAAGCGCTTCCAGGGATAGGTAGTGGCAAAAGATCTCAACTTGGTTTCAGATGTTCCTCGGTTTCTGGATGGCTTCTATTTCTTATTGGATAAGAGCCTATTGGAATCCCTAGTTTGAAAATTTTTAGGTTTTTCTTCTTTTGATTGTTTTCTTGGAAGATATTTGAGCAATCAGTGAAGGAATGAGAGATCGTCATTGAGCGATTGTTTGGTTCGATTCCTGAAACTCGGAACGGGGAGAATTGAAGGAATTGAAAGTTAATTCTCTATATTAGTGATCGTGTTTCACCGCATTCCGTGCTCGATCTATGTCTCCATCAGTGATCGAGCATGCTCAATGTTTGTCGTGCTGGATTTGCGACTTTTGTGGTGAGCGACGCCGACTGTCGGTCTTTTGTGGTTGATCTGCGCCTGCTGGAAAACGATTTGTGCCTTTTGTGATTGATTTACGGCTGCTTGGACGCACCCTGTGCTTGACTGTGCCCCATCCTCGACTGTGCTGGTGGTCGTCTGTTGGTATGCGTTGTAGGAAAGAAGGGAGCAGGAGCAGCAGGAGAAAGAATGGTATGGGTTTTTGCAAATAACCGGCGAACTTTTCACTATTTTTTTATTAAACTTATCCCATTGCAAATACCTCACGGTTTTTCTAATTTTGTTCTATTTCTAATTTTTTGAATTCTCAGAATTATATTTTGCAGCTTTTAATTCATGAAACCTGTAAATTTGTTGTACATATATTGAAAGTTGTCGTCTTATTCAAATTTTGTTCTACTTATAATTTTGACTTCGCAAGTTATATTTTTTCAATACTGATCCATGAAATATGGCTAATAAGAATGTTTATATTGAAATTTTGCATATAGACACTCGTTTTTATTTATTAAAAATTATTTAACATGAAAATAATAATATTATATAAAATAATAATAATTAGTTAATATATATTTATAACACTCTTTGTTTGTGTAACTCATTAGAAAATTTTATTAATTATAAAAATTAAATTACCAAATTTTATATTAAGTTTATTATATTTTTGTATTAATTTATATAGAAATTATTATTTTGTGTAATATGCTAATTCTCAATTTCTACATCAATCAAACACAAGAATTTAATAAATTAATAGAATTGATCAATTCTATTTGTAAACCAAATAACGAAATTTTAGAATTTATAAATTGGCCAAATTCCAATTCCATACAGGAATATTCATCCAAATATTGAAATTATCTAATTCTTTCAATTCTTTTAATTCCCTAAAATCACTTAATTCTCTTGATTCCACAATTCTAAATTCGGAATCGATCCAAACGGCCCTTAGAGTAAACCGGCCAATGTTCAATTTTTTTGTTTTTTTTTTCCGGGTTTCCTATGATCAGTCAAGCACTAAAAATACTTACTTGTATTGGTTTCCGTATTTTATTCCCAAATTTCTTGTATTTTCCTTTTCTTTTTGATTTGATATTTCTGTTTTTTTTTTCTTGATATGTTAGTTTTCAAAATGTAATATAGGGAGTCTAATTAAACTAACACCAATCGAGTCATGCTGCTCAGAATGTCAACTTATTTTGTTGCTGATTTTCTTTTATGGGCAGAAGTTTTATCGATTATTAAAACTATACGTTAGGTTTATATTTGGGATGTGATTAAATGATGGGCTTTTGGTGTTCTAGAGAGCAGCGATAACAGATGTTGATCATTATGGAAGACTCGGTATGGCTGGGAGCACTTCCTACGATGAGGTACTGAAATTCTCAAACCAATCTTTTGGTTTCCATGTTCAATTGCTTGTTTGTAGATCATATTGTTGGCTTAGGTTGTGCTCAAATTGCATCTTCAGGTCTGATTGGGAAGCATTTTGGTGTCAGTTGGTCCTTGTGCTGTTTATTTTTCATGAAATTACTTTTCCCTTTTGATATGCTTCATGCGGGTTTGTGGATTATAGTCAAGCTAGGTCAAAAATTATTGAGATTGTCATAGCTCATTGTTTTCCTACTTTGTAATGATTGCACTTGGATGAGTATATTATGTTAATAATATACTTTTCAGTTGGCTGGTCTCAAAGTGATTTAGCACTTGCTGAGGGTTTTTAGTTTTCACCATTTCCATTGCTGGCTGGAAACCATGGGCCACCATATGACATCCCAAAGTGCTTCAGTTTCAGTGTTCCTACAATTGAACCATTAACCTTGGATTATATGCTAGATAATGTCTTTTTCTTTTTGTTATTCAGTGAAATAAAGAAAATATATGCTACAAGTATCATCACATGAGTTATTATGGCAGTATTGCTGAGAATCATTATCGCCCCATTCTACTCTTTGGTCTTAGATCTCAGTAACATACATTGGAATAGTTAGTTGACATCTTACCAAAAAAATTGTTAATTGATATCAGTTTTAGCTCTGTGAGCTATTCCTGTGGATTCCAGTGTTGTGAGCTATTCCTGCGGATTCCAGTGTTCTTCTGAATTCTGTTTTCTTCATATAGAAAATGTTGCTATGAACTTCTGCATCTGTTTAGTTATTTTATTAATGTTTTTTTACGGGCCCCTGCAATATCGAGTTAGCAACACTGTTTTGCACCAAATTAGCTATCTTCTTCTGTATCATAATATGGTTAACTTAAGGCAGGTTACAAGAAAAAATGTGAAGAGCTGATGAAAAACGACTAGATGAAGGACAAATCAACAGAGAACTAGAAGTTCTGAAGGTTTGTCCTTCTTTTATGAGGTTCTTGTCACTACAACATTTTTTATTTTTGCCAATATTTTTCTTGCAGCGGCCGCGCAAACGCCAGCCATTCCCGGTGTTTTTCATCGAACACTGAAAATTACTGGTGTTTTCCAGACAAATGCCGGGAAATCCCCCGGCGTATTAACTCAAACCATACCACACACCCCCACACCCGCAAGCTGCTCCCACCCATCTGCCGCCCCCACCTGCTCGTTGCCCAGTCCTGCCAGGTGCTCCAGCCAGCCGCGCTGGCCAGCTCCTCCCGCCAGCCGTGCCCTCCCTCCTGTTCAAATTTGCGGCAATTTGTATCTCAAATGGCTGCTCGCGATCACTCACGTTGGTGGCATTGCTGCTCTGCTTAATTATAGATGGGTGAGTTGAATAGAGGAAAAAAATCTTCTCTATGAATAAAAACCAAACTGCAAGATGAGATTAGAACTCTATGAAAACATTGTAACTCCTTTGAATTTGTTTTTGCAGAGCTTTGAAGAGGCAAGATCAGCCATTGAGCTTGTAAGCCCTGTGATGTTGGTTGTGGATGAAAGTTGCATATCATGGGCTTTGAAGCTGCAAAATAGCAGCCACAATCCGTCTCTAAGGCAGTACGTTCTTATTGGAAATTCTACTTCACCCAGTTACAGAAATGATGGAAATGATGAGGAAGTGTTCTGTCTTGACCAAATATTATGGTGATAATTAAACATAAAGCTGTTTTGATTCTTTCAGTTTGTTGTCAAACATGTACTTGTCTGTAGTAAGGTAGTAAATCGACATTGATGTGAAATAGTCAAACCAAATATCTAACTACACTGGCAATCGCATTTCCGACGTTTTTTGTAATTAAATGCCAGGAATTTCACAGCATTTTTGTCCAAAAACACCGGGAAAATTCCGGGAATGTTTTCTTTTCTCCGACATTTTTTGAATGTCGCAGAAAATGTCAGGAATAATTTTTTCCAGTATTTAAAAAATGCCAGGAAACATCCTGACAGTTTTTTTTCTCAGCGTTTCTGCAGTGCAGGAAAAATATTCCGGAAAATTTTTTTCGCCATTTTTTACACTTTTTGGGGCATTTTTGAAACACCGGTTATACCCAGAATATACCCAGAATTGTTTTAGTGTGTCTTATTCATTTTTAAAGAAAAATGGAAGAAACACCATGGCTAACTACTTTATTGACTGCAATGTCTCGGACTTCCAAGTTTAGAGCCTTAAGAGAATATGAGCGGACATTAGGTATAGATGCACTCAGATACAACTGCATTATGTCGATTTATACAAAACATAGAAGAATGCACACGGAGACATACTACAGATGCAATCGTCAAAGAGCATCATAGAAGCATCATCAATGCATGCCAGCATCATCATTTATCAGCCCTTTCACATCATGAATCTTCAATTCCATAAATGCATCCAAATTCTGGCTTGGAATAATGTATAGCTGGGTCATCTGTTTACAGTGAGGTATCCCTTAACCCTTGTATTTTATTTTTGCTTCTGATCTGTAAGTTTGATCTAATTAGTTTAGTTTAGCCGCCTTGTACTGAATGCAAATTCAGACAAGAAGTACGAGATGCTCAAATATGTGCTTATAGTTTTCATTTTGGTATATTTTTATAAGTTATAATTAGTAATCAATGCTTTAGATGCTTTTAGAATTTCTTTCGTTTGTAGGGCAGAATTTGCATAACCTTGTCTTCAATGAAACATGCTAATTTATGCATTCATATGCCAAACCCCAACCTTGTCTTTCATCTCTCTCTCAGCAATAAAATCCAAGCTAACAAATCACACCTACCCGAAGTCTTATTCAACGAGAATTGAAGTGATTCATTACTGTGATGTAGACCACCGAAAACTTTATGAATGTGAGTATGGATAATAATTTTATCTTTATCATAAGAGCATGGCCAGCAAGCAATTGGAGGGGGACCATGACCTAATCCCAAACTAATGCAATAATAATTGGATTGGATGCTGAACAGGTGTTGCTGTGAGTCTGTGACAGAACACTTAGAGCTTGGGATTGCGTTGGCATTTGTCGAATGCTGCTTTAGGTTTTTGGCATATGTCTCCTTTCGCTCTCTCTGCGTCAGTTGCAGGGACACATTGCTGAGCTAATAATGTGGCCCTCCTCTTTTGATTGTACTAGCATTTGTTATTGATGATGAGGAGATATCGTGCTGCAAGTGGGATCTTGTTTATGATAGCTAGTGGCAATGCATTCGGAAGAAGGCATTGTTGTTATCCAATAAATTCGTCTCTCGTCGGACCAGTTGTTAAATCGTTGCAGGGAATACGATTGAGTTGCAGTTGCCTCCGAGGTATGAATATTTCTTTCTGGAACATTAGGTTTGTATCTGTTTATCAGCAGATCTGACGTTTTCTCCATCAACCCAGGTCTATATGATGTTGTCAGTATGAATTCCATTGCAGAAATTGTTTGAAAATAATGTTTCGCTTAATTGTAATTAAGTATCAATATTTTTTTTTTTGCATTTATTTGCATATTTTCGCAGAAAAACATTTGATGAAAATTATGTCATATGTCTTTTTACATTTGTAATGTTCTGCCCTACTTGGAACAGTTGGGCGGCCAGGGCCATGGAATGAATGGTCCTGATTTTTCCATCATCTAACACGTGCATAACATACGGTTCTTGGTCTTCTATCCCACATGGAGACTGTCTCTTTGCTAGCATAAATGAACGTGGCCGGGCTTTATTTAGACTAATAATAGAAGACTAATGTATAATAATCGGACTATTAATCAAAGTCTGGTCTTTACAAAATAAGGAACTTTTACATGTAACCCCTTATAAGTTGGAATAATTATATGCAAACCCTCGTATCTTAAAAAAGTTTTGCAAAAAAGGCTTCTACTCCTTTTTATTTTTGTCGGTTAGTCATCCCTAACGCAGGGTTAAAGTAAACAATGGTTAAGAAGCCTATGTGAAGTCCCTCAAAGTGAAAAATTCAAATCCTTTGGCCACATTATAAGCTTGATAGTTTGTAATATTTCTCCAAAGGGTCTTTCACTAAACCTCATAAAATCTTAGAGGATTATATGGAATTATGACAATTATATGGCTGTTATATGTGAAATTATCTGGTAATTATTTTCAAATTTTCCGAAAGTTAATAATATTAAGATCAAGTTTTCAATGTAACAACAAAAAAGAAGCTATATTCCAAAAATCTGACTGTCAAAATCTAAATCCAAATTTGAGTTTATTGGTTAACAAATAATGTAGATCATTAAGATCCCAATAACATTTTGCAATTTAGAGTTTTTTTTGAAAAACCTCATAATATTTTATTAGCTTAAATTTTTGGGATAACGTGATATTTGATTTACTATATCAATCCGATTCGAGATTTTTAAATTCTCTCGGTACTTTTCAGCCAAGTAAATTCTATTTTTAGTATCCATTTATTATATTGAAAGTTTTGCATTAAATCTAAACCATTGTCCCTAAGAAACAAGCATTATAAAAGTACCTAGATTCATTCGATTGGAAGAGTATATTTCTGATCAAGACTTCAGCATGGTCTCCATTATGCCTCATATTTAATTGACTCGAAATGACTTTCGATAATTTTTTTCATAACTTTTTTACAAATTAATAAAAAAAAAACAATCTAATTGATCGTGATTCCCAAAAACCTTTCAAATTAATGCTAATGTGAACGGGACTCCCACAATGAATAGTATCTAAAAACGGCTGCTAATAAGATTTGGACTATCATAAAACTTATCTTCCTTCAAATTATCGAAGTTACTAAATGATTATAAATAAGAAGCTTATGATGATTAATATTTTTAATTTATTTTACATGGAGATTTCCAAGCTAAGTACGTAGGAGGTGATAACCAAGATGGAGCCCCCACTGAAAGCCCAAAATAGCCCCGTCACGTCAACGCTTTCCTCCCAGTCCACCACCTGGTCCTTTCTTCGAAGGAAGCCACTTAAGGCAAAGATTCCTGCGGAACACATGACCGCGACCCACCCCAAAATATAAATTTCTGTTTTCCCATTATGCCCCTGATTTCTCCCCCGAAATACACACACCTCCCACAAAATTAAGGAAATATAAATCAGATGCCTAGGGTTCATGTGAAGCGCATGCAATGCTCACACCACCAACGCTAGGGTTTGACCTAATCTTTTTCATGAGGTAATATATTATTTTTGGCTAAGTAAGACAACCATTCATCCAACCTAAAATAAGTTTATCGAAGGCAATCAGTTGGCCTTGTTCATTTTTAAAGTCGTCGCCGTAATTTATTATGAAATAATTAGTCATATATTCACCGAATTTTTTTATCATATTAGTTAACTGATTGACCTAATTTGTGATCGGGTTAATCCATTTCATTAAAGAAAAGCAATTAGTCCTATTCATTGAGCTAATAATGCTAAGGATCTCCTAACCGCCTTGTACTTGCTAATTGTTGTTCCCCATGTTTAACGAAATTTTAGAATTTATAAATTGGCTAAATTCCAATTTCATACAGGAATATTCATTCAAATATTGAAATTATCTAATTTTTTCAATTCTTTTAATTCCCTAAAATCACTTAATTCTCTTGATTCCACAATTCTAAATTCGGAATCGATCCAAACGGCCCTTAGAGTAAACCGGCCAATGTTCAATTTTTTTGTTTTTTTTTTTTCCGGGTTTCCTATGATCAGTCAGGCACTAAAAATACTTACTTGTGTTGGTTTCCGTATTTTATTCCCAAATTTCTTGTATTTTCCTTTTCTTTTTGATTTGATATTTTTTTTTTCTTGATATGTTAGTTTTCAAAATGTAATATAGGGAGTCTAATTAAACTAACATTGGCCTCGGCCTCCGCGTGTGAGTGCGCGGGCCTCGGCCTCCGTGCCCGGCACGCGGGGGCGGAACGGCCTCAGCCGTGGCCGTCCGCGCCCGCGTTTCTGCGCTCCGGCGCCCTGGCCTCCGCCTCCGCTCCCGCCCGCCCGGCCTCCGGCTCCGCTCCCGCCGCCGGCCGCCACCTTCGCTTTCGCCACCGGCCGGCCTCCCCTCCCTCCCCCCCACCCCCCCCCCCTCAGTCCCCGCCTGCGCGACGGGGTGTTATTTGCAAAAATCCGAATTTTTGGGACTTTTTTGTAAATCGGAATAATTTCGAGGTGTTATTTGCAAAAATCCGAATTTCGGGGATTTCTCTGTAAATCGGAACAATTTCTGGGGGTTTATTTGCAAAACTTCGAATTTCGAGGACTGTTTTGTAAATCTGAGTTATTTCGGGGTATTATTTGCAAAAATCCGAAATACAGGGGGTTAAATATAAAAAAAATAAGTTTTTAGGGGTGTATATATAAAATAACCAGGGGTAAAATCGAAATTTTTTGGCAAAATTTTGATTAAATAACAATCAGGGGGTGTGAGTAAATATTTGCGAATTTGAAGGGGGTGGGGGTAATTACGGAAATTATGGGGGGTTTAGCATAATTAAGGCTAATTAGGGGGTTCTCCGTAATTATCCCTATTTATAAATATTTTTACTGGTTGTGTGTAAGAGAAGTATTAGCCATTTAGATTTAAGGCTATTTGAGTGGTTATGTGTAGGAGAAGTATTAGCCATTTAGACTTAGGGCTATTTGAGTGGTTGTGTGTAGTAGGGGTGAGCAAAAAAACCGAAAAATCGGTTAACCGAACCGCACCGGTTGAGAACCGAACCGGAAAATCGGTTCCCAGGGCAAACCGGTACGATTCCGGTTCTGAAATTTCACAGAACCGGAAAACTGGTCCGGTTCCGGTTCACGTTTTCTGAAAAACCGGTTAACCGGAACCGTTGTATATAAAACCCTAACCCTAACCCAACCCTAACCCTAATTGCGCCGGCTCGGCCTCGCCTCGCCCTCGCCTCGCCCCTGCGCTCGCAGCAACGCGCCGATGCCGCCGCCGCCGCCTCGGCCTCGCCCTCGCCTCGACCCTGCGCTCGCAGCAACGCGCCGACGCCGCCGCCTCGGCCTTGCCCCCGAGCTCACAGCAACGCGCCGACGCCGCCTCGGCCTCGCCTCGCCCCCGAGCTCGCAGCAACGCGCCGACGCCGCCTCGGCCTCGCCCTCGCCTCGCCCCCGAGCTCGCAGCAACGCGCCGACGCCGCCTCGGCCTCGGCCTCGCCCTCGCCCCCGAGCTCGCAGCGACGCCGCCTCGCCTTCGCGCTCGCCCCCGCGCTCACAGCCACGCCGCCTCGCCCTCGCCGGTCGTCGCGACGCCGGAGATCCGGTATACCGGTTTTAGAACCGGTTTAGAACCGGAACCGAAAAACCGGTTCTTTACCCAAACCGGTACGGTTCCGGTTCTCAATTTTTTGAGAACCGGTTCTGGTTCTAAAACGAGCAAAACCGGTTCGGTTTACCGGTTTTGCTCACACAGGTGAAGTATTAGCCATTTAAACTTGTTTCAGCGGTTGTGTATAGAAGAAGTAGTAGCCATTAGGCTTAAGATTCTTTTGAGTCTTTTACATCACATTACTCCTATGTTGTTTTATATCTTGTCACATTATAATTTTTAGTAATTGTGTGTATAGAACTATTAGGCATTTCGTATTTTGAGGTGTGAAGCTTCAAGTTCACATAAAACTGAGGCCTGCCCATGTTCAGTCGATTCACCCTCTATAAATAATGAACTTAATGTTGTGTTGTTCAATCATGGCTTTTTTCAATTCTCTTCTGCTCATAGGCCTGTTGGTGTTCTCAGCAACAACATTAGTTGTATGCTATGACTACTTTCATTTGGTGCAACAGGTTATCTTCTTACTGTTGTTTTGCAGAATGTTTTGTTTCTGTCAAAAAAATAAATCACTGCTCTTCTGCTTATCTTTCTATTTTACTTGTGTAGTGGCCTAAAGCCTACTGCGAACAGCAACCTTCCGGAACATGTGATGGTAGTTTTACCAAATTCTTAATACATGGATTGTGGCCTGAATGGTACAGCAGCAACAAACCTCCAAAGCCACCAGGCCAATATGATTCAAGCATCATGGTATGTTATATATCTTAATAGTATTATATCTCACTAATTATATGTAATTAACAGAGATGCTTTATGCAGCCAAAAACTTTGATATCCCAATTGTTGCTGGATTGGACAGACTTGATGAATGTAAAAAATGGAACTGGATTTTGGCAACATGAGTACGATAAGCATGGGGTTTTCACACAAGCTCAAATGGGCCAGCAGTCTTATTTCCAGACTGCACTGAAATTATATGCCAAAGTTGATTTAATTGCAGTCTTGAAGGCTGAGAAGATACTGCCCAATGGCTCTGACTATAATACACAAGATTTTGAGAACGCTATAGTAAAGCACACGAAACTGCAGCCGGTGTTGAAGTGCGATCCAACAGGCCAAAAACTTCAAGAAATATTTCTGTGCGCTGACAAATTAGGGGTTGGCTTGTTTCCATGTAAGAATGCACGGCCTAGAAGATGCCAACAGAAGGTCATATTCCTCCAGCCTTGACAGCCCAGCTATATTGGCCAAAGTGCTTAAATAAATAAAACTGTCATTTTTATTTCCTGCAAGACATTTCTTTGTTGCATGTGATATTGGACCCAAATCCAAATTAAAATATGATTCTGAGTCAGTTCCGAATTGAATTATGTTGAGTTCATTTGAATGGTGTAATTCTGAGTCAGTTCTTGTAGCCGACTGGGTACACACCAGGACTGGTAAGTAAAGTAGATCCGATAAGAGCATTGGGATCCAATAGAAAAACAGTAAAAGACAGGACAAGAAAATCCGATTAAGTAAAACCGCATAATAATAATAAATAAATAAATAAATAAATAAATTCAAAGTCAGCTTCCACCAGATCACCAAAAACAACCTGGATCTATCCAGAGAATCAGAAAATCGCGGAGCAGAACAACCCAAAAAAAAAGTTGATTCCCTCCGGATCTGCCGCTGACTGCCCTTTCCTACGCTCGCCCGCACCGCCGTCAAAAGTCTGCACCGCATCGCGCTGCTCCGCCTCCGGCTACCGTCACCGGCTCCACCTTGCTGCTGCTTGCAGGTCAAGTCCGGGACAACTGCTGGGGGTGAAATGGACAGGCGATACTGTTGTTGATCGTGGTAGCTGGGAAGGAAGAGACGCATGGCAGCCACGTGGGCTGTTCTGGGCTGCCAGAAAACCAAAGGAGAAAAAAATTTGCTAGAAAATTAAAGAACAGTAAATGAAAAAAAGAAAATTTCGTTTTTAGCCCTGACAAATAGTTTATTTTCAGGTTCAGCTCCTCTCATATTTTTCATTAGCGGTGAGCAGAACTGAATAAACCGACCGAATTGAACAAAAATTTTGAGGTTCGGTTCAGTTAATTCAGGTCGATTTTGTTATAAATATTACAACCAATCGCTTTTGGATTCTGGTTTGGTTTTTCCAAATTGTAAACCGAACCGACAGAAAAATCAATTTGTATACAGAAAATCTAAACCAACCATTCCACTGCCCCAAATTCGCAAATCGAAGCCCACGCCCATCTCCAGCTCCGTCTCGTCCCATCCACTGATCCTCTTCGTCTCCCAACTCCACGCCTCCTCTCCTCCTTCCTCGCCAGCGACGCCTTCTCGGTCCTGTCCTCCTCGACGTCTCCCTGATTGCAGGCACCCTTTCTTCTTATCTCGTCCTCTTCCTTTCCTTTCTCACCGACTTCGTCAGTGCAATCTCGGAACACCCCACCTCCTTCCGACTGATATTCATTGCTGCTTCTCCTCCTCGCCTTTCTTCTCATCACGTTCATGGTCACCTGCCCCAACAAACTTTGAATCATGTATTTCTCGGAGTTGCTCAAGAGGATATCGGGCCAGGTTCGAGATGTACGGCTGGTGCTAATGCTGGTCTCTGCGAGAAGTTGGACGCCGGTGGTTGAGGACGCCTTGGCTGAAAACTTATCGGCTTTTCGTTCGGAACCAAACCGAACCCAATTATGCTGGTTCGGTTTGTATTAGGTTTTTCTATTATGTTCGATCAGTTTAATTATGATTTCTTGAAATCAAAAATTTGGGTCTGATTCAAAATTGGCTCAGTTTCGACTGAACGGATTGAATGTCGAACCCTATTTTCCATTCTTTATCAGCTCTTCCTTTAGTCCTATTAGAATTAGTGTTAAATTCATGCTCTACACTCTTTTTGGCTTGATTTTCACATATAAAATGCTACAATTATTCGGTTCAAAGTTTATTATTTTCTATATATCCCATTTTTTATCATGTTTTTCATTTTTCTTTTATATGTGATCCTTGACTATTCATATGGTATTGGAAGAAGGCAATTGTTGAGTTGCATATAATTTGATCCCTTTCTTTTTAATATATGCTATTGCATTTTGCATATGTTCAGTCTGCGACTTGTGTTTTACTTATTTAAAAGTTTTTTTTTTTTTTGAGAATAACATATTTAAAGAATAATAACTTTGTGATTATGATACATCCCTTGTGATCGCATTCTTCTCGTAATTAAGATGGAGAAGAACAGAAACAACAGGGAAATTTCAAGAAACGGACTATTTTCCCCCATCTTTTGTGACTATTCTATTACCCCAATAATGCGGAGAGCATTGTTAGCAATATAGTGCTCATGATTTGGCTACATGCACAGCACACTTCTTTAGTTCCATAGGAGCCCATTTAATATAGCCTAGTGTTCATACCATAGGTTTAATGCACGGGAATCCAACAATTGACTTACAACTAATTCTTTTTTTTTTTTTGTGGCAAATGTGTCGGTATCTTTATCTAGTTATAACTTCAGGATACCTAAATCATCAATGCATGCCAGCATCATCATTTATCAGCCCTTTCACATCATGAATCTTCAATTCCATAAATGCATCCAAATTCTGGCTTGGAATAATGTATAGCTGGGTCATCTGTTTACAGTGAGGTATCCCTTAACCCTTGTATTTTATTTTTGCTTCTGATCTGTAATGTTTCGCTTAATTGTAATTAAGTATCAATATTTTTTTTTTTGCATTTATTTGCATTTATTTGCATTTATTTGCATAAAAATACTTACTTGTGTTGGTTTCCGTATTTTATTCCCAAATTTCTTGTATTTTCCTTTTCTTTTTGATTTGATATTTCTGTTTTTTTTTTCTTGATATGTTAGTTTTCAAAATGTAATATAGGGAGTCTAATTAAACTAACACCAATCGAGTCATGCTGCTCAGAATGTCAACTTATTTTGTTGCTGATTTTCTTTTATGGGCAGAAGTTTTATCGATTATTAAAACTATACGTTAGGTTTATATTTGGGATGTGATTAAATGATGGGCTTTTGGTGTTCTAGAGAGCAGCGATAACAGATGTTGATCATTATGGAAGACTCGGTATGGCTGGGAGCACTTCCTACGATGAGGTACTGAAATTCTCAAACCAATCTTTTGGTTTCCATGTTCAATTGCTTGTTTGTAGATCATATTGTTGGCTTAGGTTGTGCTCAAATTGCATCTTCAGGTCTGATTGGGAAGCATTTTGGTGTCAGTTGGTCCTTGTGCTGTTTATTTTTCATGAAATTACTTTTCCCTTTTGATATGCTTCATGCGGGTTTGTGGATTATAGTCAAGCTAGGTCAAAAATTATTGAGATTGTCATAGCTCATTGTTTTCCTACTTTGTAATGATTGCACTTGGATGAGTATATTATGTTAATAATATACTTTTCAGTTGGCTGGTCTCAAAGTGATTTAGCACTTGCTGAGGGTTTTTAGTTTTCACCATTTCCATTGCTGGCTGGAAACCATGGGCCACCATATGACATCCCAAAGTGCTTCAGTTTCAGTGTTCCTACAATTGAACCATTAACCTTGGATTATATGCTAGATAATGTCTTTTTTTTTTTGTTATTCAGTGAAATAAAGAAAATATATGCTACAAGTATCATCACATGAGTTATTATGGCAGTATTGCTGAGAATCATTATCGCCCCATTCTACTCTTTGGTCTTAGATCTCAGTAACATACATTGGAATAGTTAGTTGACATCTTACCAAAAAAATTGTTAATTGATATCAGTTTTAGCTCTGTGAGCTATTCCTGTGGATTCCAGTGTTGTGAGCTATTCCTGCGGATTCCAGTGTTCTTCTGAATTCTGTTTTCTTCATATAGAAAATGTTGCTATGAACTTCTGCATCTGTTTAGTTATTTTATTAATGTTTTTTTACGGGCCCCTGCAATATCGAGTTAGCAACACTGTTTTGCACCAAATTAGCTATCTTCTTTTGTATCATAATATGGTTAACTTAAGGCAGGTTACAAGAAAAAATGTGAAGAGCTGATGAAAAACGACTAGATGAAGGACAAATCAACAGAGAACTAGAAGTTCTGAAGGTTTGTCCTTCTTTTATGAGGTTCTTGTCACTACAACATTTTTTATTTTTGCCAATATTTTTCTTGCAGCGGCCGCGCAAACGCCAGCCATTCCCGGTGTTTTTCATCGAACACTGAAAATTACTGGTGTTTTCCAGACAAATGCCGGGAAATCCCCCGGCGTATTAACTCAAACCATACCACACACCCCCACACCCGCAAGCTGCTCCCACCCATCTGCCGCCCCCACCTGCTCGTTGCCCAGTCCTGCCAGGTGCTCCAGCCAGCCGCGCTGGCCAGCTCCTCCCGCCAGCCGTGCCCTCCCTCCTGTTCAAATTTGCGGCAATTTGTATCTCAAATGGCTGCTCGCGATCACTCACGTTGGTGGCATTGCTGCTCTGCTTAATTATAGATGGGTGAGTTGAATAGAGGAAAAAAATCTTCTCTATGAATAAAAACCAAACTGCAAGATGAGATTAGAACTCTATGAAAACATTGTAACTCCTTTGAATTTGTTTTTGCAGAGCTTTGAAGAGGCAAGATCAGCCATTGAGCTTGTAAGCCCTGTGATGTTGGTTGTGGATGAAAGTTGCATATCATGGGCTTTGAAGCTGCAAAATAGCAGCCACAATCCGTCTCTAAGGCAGTACGTTCTTATTGGAAATTCTACTTCACCCAGTTACAGAAATGATGGAAATGATGAGGAAGTGTTCTGTCTTGACCAAATATTATGGTGATAATTAAACATAAAGCTGTTTTGATTCTTTCAGTTTGTTGTCAAACATGTACTTGTCTGTAGTAAGGTAGTAAATGGACATTGATGTGAAATAGTCAAACCAAATATCTAACTACACTGGCAATCGCATTTCCGACGTTTTTTGTAATTAAATGCCAGGAATTTCACAGCATTTTTGTCCAAAAACACCGGGAAAATTCCGGGAATGTTTTCTTTTCTCCGACATTTTTTGAATGTCGCAGAAAATGTCAGGAATAATTTTTTCCAGTATTTAAAAAATGCCAGGAAACATCCTGACAGTTTTTTTTCTCAGCGTTTCTGCAGTGCAGGAAAAATATTCCGGAAAATTTTTTTCGCCATTTTTTACACTTTTTGGGGCATTTTTGAAACACCGGTTATACCCAGAATATACCCAGAATTGTTTTAGTGTGTCTTATTCATTTTTAAAGAAAAATGGAAGAAACACCATGGCTAACTACTTTATTGACTGCAATGTCTCGGACTTCCAAGTTTAGAGCCTTAAGAGAATATGAGCGGACATTAGGTATAGATGCACTCAGATACAACTGCATTATGTCGATTTATACAAAACATAGAAGAATGCACACGGAGACATACTACAGATGCAATCGTCAAAGAGCATCATAGAAGCATCATCAATGCATGCCAGCATCATCATTTATCAGCCCTTTCACATCATGAATCTTCAATTCCATAAATGCATCCAAATTCTGGCTTGGAATAATGTATAGCTGGGTCATCTGTTTACAGTGAGGTATCCCTTAACCCTTGTATTTTATTTTTGCTTCTGATCTGTAAGTTTGATCTAATTAGTTTAGTTTAGCCGCCTTGTACTGAATGCAAATTCAGACAAGAAGTACGAGATGCTCAAATATGTGCTTATAGTTTTCATTTTGGTATATTTTTATCAAGTTATAATTAGTAATCAATGCTTTAGATGCTTTTAGAATTTCTTTCGTTTGTAGGGCAGAATTTGCATAACCTTGTCTTCAATGAAACATGCTAATTTATGCATTCATATGCCAAACCCCAACCTTGTCTTTCATCTCTCTCTCAGCAATAAAATCCAAGCTAACAAATCACACCTACCCGAAGTCTTATTCAACGAGAATTGAAGTGATTCATTACTGTGATGTAGACCACCGAAAACTTTATGAATGTGAGTATGGATAATAATTTTATCTTTATCATAAGAGCATGGCCAGCAAGCAATTGGAGGGGGACCATGACCTAATCCCAAACTAATGCAATAATAATTGGATTGGATGCTGAACAGGTGTTGCTGTGAGTCTGTGACAGAACACTTAGAGCTTGGGATTGCGTTGGCATTTGTCGAATGCTGCTTTAGGTTTTTGGCATATGTCTCCTTTCGCTCTCTCTGCGTCAGTTGCAGGGACACATTGCTGAGCTAATAATGTGGCCCTCCTCTTTTGATTGTACTAGCATTTGTTATTGATGATGAGGAGATATCGTGCTGCAAGTGGGATCTTGTTTATGATAGCTAGTGGCAATGCATTCGGAAGAAGGCATTGTTGTTATCCAATAAATTCGTCTCTCGTCGGACCAGTTGTTAAATCGTTGCAGGGAATACGATTGAGTTGCAGTTGCCTCCGAGGTATGAATATTTCTTTCTGGAACATTAGGTTTGTATCTGTTTATCAGCAGATCTGACGTTTTCTCCATCAACCCAGGTCTATATGATGTTGTCAGTATGAATTCCATTGCAGAAATTGTTTGAAAATAATGTTTCGCTTAATTGTAATTAAGTATCAATATTTTTTTTTTTGCATTTATTTGCATATTTTCGCAGAAAAACATTTGATGAAAATTATGTCATATGTCTTTTTACATTTGTAATGTTCTGCCCTACTTGGAACAGTTGGGCGGCCAGGGCCATGGAATGAATGGTCCTGATTTTTCCATCATCTAACACGTGCATAACATACGGTTCTTGGTCTTCTATCCCACATGGAGACTGTCTCTTTGCTAGCATAAATGAATGTGGCCGGGCTTTATTTAGACTAATAATAGAAGACTAATGTATAATAATCGGACTATTAATCAAAGTCTGGTCTTTACAAAATAAGGAACTTTTACATGTAACCCCTTATAAGTTGGAATAATTATATGCAAACCCTCGTATCTTAAAAAAGTTTTGCAAAAAAGGCTTCTACTCCTTTTTATTTTTGTCGGTTAGTCATCCCTAACGCAGGGTTAAAGTAAACAATGGTTAAGAAGCCTATGTGAAGTCCCTCAAAGTGAAAAATTCAAATCCTTTGGCCACATTATAAGCTTGATAGTTTGTAATATTTCTCCAAAGGGTCTTTCACTAAACCTCATAAAATCTTAGAGGATTATATGGAATTATGACAATTATATGGCTGTTATATGTGAAATTATCTGGTAATTATTTTCAGATTTTCCGAAAGTTAATAATATTAAGATCAAGTTTTCAATGTAACAACAAAAAAGAAGCTATATTCCAAAAATCTGACTGTCAAAATCTAAATCCAAATTTGAGTTTATTGGTTAACAAATAATGTAGATCATTAAGATCCCAATAACATTTTGCAATTTAGAGTTTTTTTTGAAAAACCTCATAATATTTTATTAGCTTAAATTTTTGGGATAACGTGATATTTGATTTACTATATCAATCCGATTCGAGATTTTTAAATTCTCTCGGTACTTTTCAGCCAAGTAAATTCTATTTTTAGTATCCATTTATTATGTTGAAAGTTTTGCATTAAATCTAAACCATTGTCCCTAAGAAACAAGCATTATAAAAGTACCTAGATTCATTCGATTGGAAGAGTATATTTCTGATCAAGACTTCAGCATGGTCTCCATTATGCCTCATATTTAATTGACTCGAAATGACTTTCGATAATTTTTTTCATAACTTTTTTACAAATTAATAAAAAAAAAACAATCTAATTGATCGTGATTCCCAAAAACCTTTCAAATTAATGCTAATGTGAACGGGACTCCCACAATGAATAGTATCTAAAAACGGCTGCTAATAAGATTTGGACTATCATAAAACTTATCTTCCTTCAAATTATCGAAGTTACTAAATGATTATAAATAAGAAGCTTATGATGATTAATATTTTTAATTTATTTTACATGGAGATTTCCAAGCTAAGTACGTAGGAGGTGATAACCAAGATGGAGCCCCCACTGAAAGCCCAAAATAGCCCCGTCACGTCAACGCTTTCCTCCCAGTCCACCACCTGGTCCTTTCTTCGAAGGAAGCCACTTAAGGCAAAGATTCCTGCGGAACACATGACCGCGACCCACCCCAAAATATAAATTTCTGTTTTCCCATTATGCCCCTGATTTCTCCCCCGAAATACACACACCTCCCACAAAATTAAGGAAATATAAATCAGATGCCTAGGGTTCATGTGAAGCGCATGCAATGCTCACACCACCAACGCTAGGGTTTGACCTAATCTTTTTCATGAGGTAATATATTATTTTTGGCTAAGTAAGACAACCATTCATCCAACCTAAAATAAGTTTATCGAAGGCAATCAGTTGGCCTTGTTCATTTTTAAAGTCGTCGCCGTAATTTATTATGAAATAATTAGTCATATATTCACCGAATTTTTTTATCATATTAGTTAACTGATTGACCTAATTTGTGATCGGGTTAATCCATTTCATTAAAGAAAAGCAATTAGTCCTATTCATTGAGCTAATAATGCTAAGGATCTCCTAACCGCCTTGTACTTGCTAATTGTTGTTCCCCATGTTTAACGAAATTTTAGAATTTATAAATTGGCTAAATTCCAATTTCATACAGGAATATTCATTCAAATATTGAAATTATCTAATTTTTTCAATTCTTTTAATTCCCTAAAATCACTTAATTCTCTTGATTCCACAATTCTAAATTCGGAATCGATCCAAACGGCCCTTAGAGTAAACCGGCCAATGTTCAATTTTTTTGTTTTTTTTTTTTCCGGGTTTCCTATGATCAGTCAGGCACTAAAAATACTTACTTGTGTTGGTTTCCGTATTTTATTCCCAAATTTCTTGTATTTTCCTTTTCTTTTTGATTTGATATTTTTTTTTTCTTGATATGTTAGTTTTCAAAATGTAATATAGGGAGTCTAATTAAACTAACATTGGCCTCGGCCTCCGCGTGTGAGTGCGCGGGCCTCGGCCTCCGTGCCCGGCACGCGGGGGCGGAACGGCCTCAGCCGTGGCCGTCCGCGCCCGCGTTTCTGCGCTCCGGCGCCCTGGCCTCCGCCTCCGCTCCCGCCCGCCCGGCCTCCGGCTCCGCTCCCGCCGCCGGCCGCCACCTTCGCTTTCGCCACCGGCCGGCCGTCCCCTCCTCCCTCCCCCCACACCCCCCCCCCTCACCCCCGCCTGCGCGACGGGGTGTTATTTGCAAAAATCCGAATTTTTGGGACTTTTTTGTAAATCGGAATAATTTCGAGGTGTTATTTGCAAAAATCCGAATTTCGGGGATTTCTCTGTAAATCGGAACAATTTCTGGGGGTTTATTTGCAAAACTTCGAATTTCGAGGACTGTTTTGTAAATCTGAGTTATTTCGGGGTATTATTTGCAAAAATCCGAAATACAGGGGGTTAAATATAAAAAAAATAAGTTTTTAGGGGTGTATATATAAAATAACCAGGGGTAAAATCGAAATTTTTTGGCAAAATTTTGATTAAATAACAATCAGGGGGTGTGAGTAAATATTTGCGAATTTGAAGGGGGTGGGGGTAATTACGGAAATTATGGGGGGTTTAGCATAATTAAGGCTAATTAGGGGGTTCTCCGTAATTATCCCTATTTATAAATATTTTTACTGGTTGTGTGTAAGAGAAGTATTAGCCATTTAGATTTAAGGCTATTTGAGTGGTTATGTGTAGGAGAAGTATTAGCCATTTAGACTTAGGGCTATTTGAGTGGTTGTGTGTAGTAGGGGTGAGCAAAAAAACCGAAAAATCGGTTAACCGAACCGCACCGGTTGAGAACCGAACCGGAAAATCGGTTCCCAGGGCAAACCGGTACGATTCCGGTTCTGAAATTTCACAGAACCGGAAAACTGGTCCGGTTCCGGTTCACGTTTTCTGAAAAACCGGTTAACCGGAACCGTTGTATATAAAACCCTAACCCTAACCCAACCCTAACCCTAATTGCGCCGGCTCGGCCTCGCCTCGCCCTCGCCTCGCCCCTGCGCTCGCAGCAACGCGCCGATGCCGCCGCCGCCGCCTCGGCCTCGCCCTCGCCTCGACCCTGCGCTCGCAGCAACGCGCCGACGCCGCCGCCTCGGCCTTGCCCCCGAGCTCACAGCAACGCGCCGACGCCGCCTCGGCCTCGCCTCGCCCCCGAGCTCGCAGCAACGCGCCGACGCCGCCTCGGCCTCGCCCTCGCCTCGCCCCCGAGCTCGCAGCAACGCGCCGACGCCGCCTCGGCCTCGGCCTCGCCCTCTCCCCCGAGCTCGCAGCGACGCCGCCTCGCCTTCGCGCTCGCCCCCGCGCTCACAGCGACGCCGCCTCGCCCTCGCCGGTCGTCGCGACGCCGGAGATCCGGTATACCGGTTTTAGAACCGGTTTAGAACCGGAACCGAAAAACCGGTTCTTTACCCAAACCGGTACGGTTCCGGTTCTCAATTTTTTGAGAACCGGTTCTGGTTCTAAAACGAGCAAAACCGGTTCGGTTTACCGGTTTTGCTCACACAGGTGAAGTATTAGCCATTTAAACTTGTTTCAGCGGTTGTGTATAGAAGAAGTAGTAGCCATTAGGCTTAAGATTCTTTTGAGTCTTTTACATCACATTACTCCTATGTTGTTTTATATCTTGTCACATTATAATTTTTAGTAATTGTGTGTATAGAACTATTAGGCATTTCGTATTTTGAGGTGTGAAGCTTCAAGTTCACATAAAACTGAGGCCTGCCCATGTTCAGTCGATTCACCCTCTATAAATAATGAACTTAATGTTGTGTTGTTCAATCATGGCTTTTTTCAATTCTCTTCTGCTCATAGGCCTGTTGGTGTTCTCAGCAACAACATTAGTTGTATGCTATGACTACTTTCATTTGGTGCAACAGGTTATCTTCTTACTGTTGTTTTGCAGAATGTTTTGTTTCTGTCAAAAAAATAAATCACTGCTCTTCTGCTTATCTTTCTATTTTACTTGTGTAGTGGCCTAAAGCCTACTGCGAACAGCAACCTTCCGGAACATGTGATGGTAGTTTTACCAAATTCTTAATACATGGATTGTGGCCTGAATGGTACAGCAGCAACAAACCTCCAAAGCCACCAGGCCAATATGATTCAAGCATCATGGTATGTTATATATCTTAATAGTATTATATCTCACTAATTATATGTAATTAACAGAGATGCTTTATGCAGCCAAAAACTTTGATATCCCAATTGTTGCTGGATTGGACAGACTTGATGAATGTAAAAAATGGAACTGGATTTTGGCAACATGAGTACGATAAGCATGGGGTTTTCACACAAGCTCAAATGGGCCAGCAGTCTTATTTCCAGACTGCACTGAAATTATATGCCAAAGTTGATTTAATTGCAGTCTTGAAGGCTGAGAAGATACTGCCCAATGGCTCTGACTATAATACACAAGATTTTGAGAACGCTATAGTAAAGCACACGAAACTGCAGCCGGTGTTGAAGTGCGATCCAACAGGCCAAAAACTTCAAGAAATATTTCTGTGCGCTGACAAATTAGGGGTTGGCTTGTTTCCATGTAAGAATGCACGGCCTAGAAGATGCCAACAGAAGGTCATATTCCTCCAGCCTTGACAGCCCAGCTATATTGGCCAAAGTGCTTAAATAAATAAAACTGTCATTTTTATTTCCTGCAAGACATTTCTTTGTTGCATGTGATATTGGACCCAAATCCAAATTAAAATATGATTCTGAGTCAGTTCCGAATTGAATTATGTTGAGTTCATTTGAATGGTGTAATTCTGAGTCAGTTCTTGTAGCCGACTGGGTACACACCAGGACTGGTAAGTAAAGTAGATCCGATAAGAGCATTGGGATCCAATAGAAAAACAGTAAAAGACAGGACAAGAAAATCCGATTAAGTAAAACCGCATAATAATAATAAATAAATAAATAAATAAATAAATTCAAAGTCAGCTTCCACCAGATCACCAAAAACAACCTGGATCTATCCAGAGAATCAGAAAATCGCGGAGCAGAACAACCCAAAAAAAAAGTTGATTCCCTCCGGATCTGCCGCTGACTGCCCTTTCCTACGCTCGCCCGCACCGCCGTCAAAAGTCTGCACCGCATCGCGCTGCTCCGCCTCCGGCTACCGTCACCGGCTCCACCTTGCTGCTGCTTGCAGGTCAAGTCCGGGACAACTGCTGGGGGTGAAATGGACAGGCGATACTGTTGTTGATCGTGGTAGCTGGGAAGGAAGAGACGCATGGCAGCCACGTGGGCTGTTCTGGGCTGCCAGAAAACCAAAGGAGAAAAAAATTTGCTAGAAAATTAAAGAACAGTAAATGAAAAAAAGAAAATTTCGTTTTTAGCCCTGACAAATAGTTTATTTTCAGGTTCAGCTCCTCTCATATTTTTCATTAGCGGTGAGCAGAACTGAATAAACCGACCGAATTGAACAAAAATTTTGAGGTTCGGTTCAGTTAATTCAGGTCGATTTTGTTATAAATATTACAACCAATCGCTTTTGGATTCTGGTTTGGTTTTTCCAAATTGTAAACCGAACCGACAGAAAAATCAATTTGTATACAGAAAATCTAAACCAACCATTCCACTGCCCCAAATTCGCAAATCGAAGCCCACGCCCATCTCCAGCTCCGTCTCGTCCCATCCACTGATCCTCTTCGTCTCCCAACTCCACGCCTCCTCTCCTCCTTCCTCGCCAGCGACGCCTTCTCGGTCCTGTCCTCCTCGACGTCTCCCTGATTGCAGGCACCCTTTCTTCTTATCTCGTCCTCTTCCTTTCCTTTCTCACCGACTTCGTCAGTGCAATCTCGGAACACCCCACCTCCTTCCGACTGATATTCATTGCTGCTTCTCCTCCTCGCCTTTCTTCTCATCACGTTCATGGTCACCTGCCCCAACAAACTTTGAATCATGTATTTCTCGGAGTTGCTCAAGAGGATATCGGGCCAGGTTCGAGATGTACGGCTGGTGCTAATGCTGGTCTCTGCGAGAAGTTGGACGCCGGTGGTTGAGGACGCCTTGGCTGAAAACTTATCGGCTTTTCGTTCGGAACCAAACCGAACCCAATTATGCTGGTTCGGTTTGTATTAGGTTTTTCTATTATGTTCGATCAGTTTAATTATGATTTCTTGAAATCAAAAATTTGGGTCTGATTCAAAATTGGCTCAGTTTCGACTGAACGGATTGAATGTCGAACCCTATTTTCCATTCTTTATCAGCTCTTCCTTTAGTCCTATTAGAATTAGTGTTAAATTCATGCTCTACACTCTTTTTGGCTTGATTTTCACATATAAAATGCTACAATTATTCGGTTCAAAGTTTATTATTTTCTATATATCCCATTTTTTATCATGTTTTTCATTTTTCTTTTATATGTGATCCTTGACTATTCATATGGTATTGGAAGAAGGCAATTGTTGAGTTGCATATAATTTGATCCCTTTCTTTTTAATATATGCTATTGCATTTTGCATATGTTCAGTCTGCGACTTGTGTTTTACTTATTTAAAAGTTTTTTTTTTTTTTGAGAATAACATATTTAAAGAATAATAACTTTGTGATTATGATACATCCCTTGTGATCGCATTCTTCTCGTAATTAAGATGGAGAAGAACAGAAACAACAGGGAAATTTCAAGAAACGGACTATTTTCCCCCATCTTTTGTGACTATTCTATTACCCCAATAATGCGGAGAGCATTGTTAGCAATATAGTGCTCATGATTTGGCTACATGCACAGCACACTTCTTTAGTTCCATAGGAGCCCATTTAATATAGCCTAGTGTTCATACCATAGGTTTAATGCACGGGAATCCAACAATTGACTTACAACTAATTCTTTTTTTTTTTTTGTGGCAAATGTGTCGGTATCTTTATCTAGTTATAACTTCAGGATACCTAAATCATCAATGCATGCCAGCATCATCATTTATCAGCCCTTTCACATCATGAATCTTCAATTCCATAAATGCATCCAAATTCTGGCTTGGAATAATGTATAGCTGGGTCATCTGTTTACAGTGAGGTATCCCTTAACCCTTGTATTTTATTTTTGCTTCTGATCTGTAATGTTTCGCTTAATTGTAATTAAGTATCAATATTTTTTTTTTTGCATTTATTTGCATTTATTTGCATTTATTTGCATAAAAATACTTACTTGTGTTGGTTTCCGTATTTTATTCCCAAATTTCTTGTATTTTCCTTTTCTTTTTGATTTGATATTTCTGTTTTTTTTTTCTTGATATGTTAGTTTTCAAAATGTAATATAGGGAGTCTAATTAAACTAACACCAATCGAGTCATGCTGCTCAGAATGTCAACTTATTTTGTTGCTGATTTTCTTTTATGGGCAGAAGTTTTATCGATTATTAAAACTATACGTTAGGTTTATATTTGGGATGTGATTAAATGATGGGCTTTTGGTGTTCTAGAGAGCAGCGATAACAGATGTTGATCATTATGGAAGACTCGGTATGGCTGGGAGCACTTCCTACGATGAGGTATTGAAATTCTCAAACCAATCTTTTGGTTTCCATGTTCAATTGCTTGTTTGTAGATCATATTGTTGGCTTAGGTTGTGCTCAAATTGCATCTTCAGGTCTGATTGGGAAGCATTTTGGTGTCAGTTGGTCCTTGTGCTGTTTATTTTTCATGAAATTACTTTTCCCTTTTGATATGCTTCATGCGGGTTTGTGGATTATAGTCAAGCTAGGTCAAAAATTATTGAGATTGTCATAGCTCATTGTTTTCCTACTTTGTAATGATTGCACTTGGATGAGTATATTATGTTAATAATATACTTTTCAGTTGGCTGGTCTCAAAGTGATTTAGCACTTGCTGAGGGTTTTTAGTTTTCACCATTTCCATTGCTGGCTGGAAACCATGGGCCACCATATGACATCCCAAAGTGCTTCAGTTTCAGTGTTCCTACAATTGAACCATTAACCTTGGATTATATGCTAGATAATGTCTTTTTTTTTTTGTTATTCAGTGAAATAAAGAAAATATATGCTACAAGTATCATCACATGAGTTATTATGGCAGTATTGCTGAGAATCATTATCGCCCCATTCTACTCTTTGGTCTTAGATCTCAGTAACATACATTGGAATAGTTAGTTGACATCTTACCAAAAAAATTGTTAATTGATATCAGTTTTAGCTCTGTGAGCTATTCCTGTGGATTCCAGTGTTGTGAGCTATTCCTGCGGATTCCAGTGTTCTTCTGAATTCTGTTTTCTTCATATAGAAAATGTTGCTATGAACTTCTGCATCTGTTTAGTTATTTTATTAATGTTTTTTTACGGGCCCCTGCAATATCGAGTTAGCAACACTGTTTTGCACCAAATTAGCTATCTTCTTCTGTATCATAATATGGTTAACTTAAGGCAGGTTACAAGAAAAAATGTGAAGAGCTGATGAAAAACGACTAGATGAAGGACAAATCAACAGAGAACTAGAAGTTCTGAAGGTTTGTCCTTCTTTTATGAGGTTCTTGTCACTACAACATTTTTTATTTTTGCCAATATTTTTCTTGCAGCGGCCGCGCAAACGCCAGCCATTCCCGGTGTTTTTCATCGAACACTGAAAATTACTGGTGTTTTCCAGACAAATGCCGGGAAATCCCCCGGCGTATTAACTCAAACCATACCACACACCCCCACACCCGCAAGCTGCTCCCACCCATCTGCCGCCCCCACCTGCTCGTTGCCCAGTCCTGCCAGGTGCTCCAGCCAGCCGCGCTGGCCAGCTCCTCCCGCCAGCCGTGCCCTCCCTCCTGTTCAAATTTGCGGCAATTTGTATCTCAAATGGCTGCTCGCGATCACTCACGTTGGTGGCATTGCTGCTCTGCTTAATTATAGATGGGTGAGTTGAATAGAGGAAAAAAATCTTCTCTATGAATAAAAACCAAACTGCAAGATGAGATTAGAACTCTATGAAAACATTGTAACTCCTTTGAATTTGTTTTTGCAGAGCTTTGAAGAGGCAAGATCAGCCATTGAGCTTGTAAGCCCTGTGATGTTGGTTGTGGATGAAAGTTGCATATCATGGGCTTTGAAGCTGCAAAATAGCAGCCACAATCCGTCTCTAAGGCAGTACGTTCTTATTGGAAATTCTACTTCACCCAGTTACAGAAATGATGGAAATGATGAGGAAGTGTTCTGTCTTGACCAAATATTATGGTGATAATTAAACATAAAGCTGTTTTGATTCTTTCAGTTTGTTGTCAAACATGTACTTGTCTGTAGTAAGGTAGTAAATGGACATTGATGTGAAATAGTCAAACCAAATATCTAACTACACTGGCAATCGCATTTCCGACGTTTTTTGTAATTAAATGCCAGGAATTTCACAGCATTTTTGTCCAAAAACACCGGGAAAATTCCGGGAATGTTTTCTTTTCTCCGACATTTTTTGAATGTCGCAGAAAATGTCAGGAATAATTTTTTCCAGTATTTAAAAAATGCCAGGAAACATCCTGACAGTTTTTTTTCTCAGCGTTTCTGCAGTGCAGGAAAAATATTCCGGAAAATTTTTTTCGCCATTTTTTACACTTTTTGGGGCATTTTTGAAACACCGGTTATACCCAGAATATACCCAGAATTGTTTTAGTGTGTCTTATTCATTTTTAAAGAAAAATGGAAGAAACACCATGGCTAACTACTTTATTGACTGCAATGTCTCGGACTTCCAAGTTTAGAGCCTTAAGAGAATATGAGCGGACATTAGGTATAGATGCACTCAGATACAACTGCATTATGTCGATTTATACAAAACATAGAAGAATGCACACGGAGACATACTACAGATGCAATCGTCAAAGAGCATCATAGAAGCATCATCAATGCATGCCAGCATCATCATTTATCAGCCCTTTCACATCATGAATCTTCAATTCCATAAATGCATCCAAATTCTGGCTTGGAATAATGTATAGCTGGGTCATCTGTTTACAGTGAGGTATCCCTTAACCCTTGTATTTTATTTTTGCTTCTGATCTGTAAGTTTGATCTAATTAGTTTAGTTTAGCCGCCTTGTACTGAATGCAAATTCAGACAAGAAGTACGAGATGCTCAAATATGTGCTTATAGTTTTCATTTTGGTATATTTTTATCAAGTTATAATTAGTAATCAATGCTTTAGATGCTTTTAGAATTTCTTTCGTTTGTAGGGCAGAATTTGCATAACCTTGTCTTCAATGAAACATGCTAATTTATGCATTCATATGCCAAACCCCAACCTTGTCTTTCATCTCTCTCTCAGCAATAAAATCCAAGCTAACAAATCACACCTACCCGAAGTCTTATTCAACGAGAATTGAAGTGATTCATTACTGTGATGTAGACCACCGAAAACTTTATGAATGTGAGTATGGATAATAATTTTATCTTTATCATAAGAGCATGGCCAGCAAGCAATTGGAGGGGGACCATGACCTAATCCCAAACTAATGCAATAATAATTGGATTGGATGCTGAACAGGTGTTGCTGTGAGTCTGTGACAGAACACTTAGAGCTTGGGATTGCGTTGGCATTTGTCGAATGCTGCTTTAGGTTTTTGGCATATGTCTCCTTTCGCTCTCTCTGCGTCAGTTGCAGGGACACATTGCTGAGCTAATAATGTGGCCCTCCTCTTTTGATTGTACTAGCATTTGTTATTGATGATGAGGAGATATCGTGCTGCAAGTGGGATCTTGTTTATGATAGCTAGTGGCAATGCATTCGGAAGAAGGCATTGTTGTTATCCAATAAATTCGTCTCTCGTCGGACCAGTTGTTAAATCGTTGCAGGGAATACGATTGAGTTGCAGTTGCCTCCGAGGTATGAATATTTCTTTCTGGAACATTAGGTTTGTATCTGTTTATCAGCAGATCTGACGTTTTCTCCATCAACCCAGGTCTATATGATGTTGTCAGTATGAATTCCATTGCAGAAATTGTTTGAAAATAATGTTTCGCTTAATTGTAATTAAGTATCAATATTTTTTTTTTTGCATTTATTTGCATATTTTCGCAGAAAAACATTTGATGAAAATTATGTCATATGTCTTTTTACATTTGTAATGTTCTGCCCTACTTGGAACAGTTGGGCGGCCAGGGCCATGGAATGAATGGTCCTGATTTTTCCATCATCTAACACGTGCATAACATACGGTTCTTGGTCTTCTATCCCACATGGAGACTGTCTCTTTGCTAGCATAAATGAACGTGGCCGGGCTTTATTTAGACTAATAATAGAAGACTAATGTATAATAATCGGACTATTAATCAAAGTCTGGTCTTTACAAAATAAGGAACTTTTACATGTAACCCCTTATAAGTTGGAATAATTATATGCAAACCCTCGTATCTTAAAAAAGTTTTGCAAAAAAGGCTTCTACTCCTTTTTATTTTTGTCGGTTAGTCATCCCTAACGCAGGGTTAAAGTAAACAATGGTTAAGAAGCCTATGTGAAGTCCCTCAAAGTGAAAAATTCAAATCCTTTGGCCACATTATAAGCTTGATAGTTTGTAATATTTCTCCAAAGGGTCTTTCACTAAACCTCATAAAATCTTAGAGGATTATATGGAATTATGACAATTATATGGCTGTTATATGTGAAATTATCTGGTAATTATTTTCAGATTTTCCGAAAGTTAATAATATTAAGATCAAGTTTTCAATGTAACAACAAAAAAGAAGCTATATTCCAAAAATCTGACTGTCAAAATCTAAATCCAAATTTGAGTTTATTGGTTAACAAATAATGTAGATCATTAAGATCCCAATAACATTTTGCAATTTAGAGTTTTTTTTGAAAAACCTCATAATATTTTATTAGCTTAAATTTTTGGGATAACGTGATATTTGATTTACTATATCAATCCGATTCGAGATTTTTAAATTCTCTCGGTACTTTTCAGCCAAGTAAATTCTATTTTTAGTATCCATTTATTATGTTGAAAGTTTTGCATTAAATCTAAACCATTGTCCCTAAGAAACAAGCATTATAAAAGTACCTAGATTCATTCGATTGGAAGAGTATATTTCTGATCAAGACTTCAGCATGGTCTCCATTATGCCTCATATTTAATTGACTCGAAATGACTTTCGATAATTTTTTTCATAACTTTTTTACAAATTAATAAAAAAAAAACAATCTAATTGATCGTGATTCCCAAAAACCTTTCAAATTAATGCTAATGTGAACGGGACTCCCACAATGAATAGTATCTAAAAACGGCTGCTAATAAGATTTGGACTATCATAAAACTTATCTTCCTTCAAATTATCGAAGTTACTAAATGATTATAAATAAGAAGCTTATGATGATTAATATTTTTAATTTATTTTACATGGAGATTTCCAAGCTAAGTACGTAGGAGGTGATAACCAAGATGGAGCCCCCACTGAAAGCCCAAAATAGCCCCGTCACGTCAACGCTTTCCTCCCAGTCCACCACCTGGTCCTTTCTTCGAAGGAAGCCACTTAAGGCAAAGATTCCTGCGGAACACATGACCGCGACCCACCCCAAAATATAAATTTCTGTTTTCCCATTATGCCCCTGATTTCTCCCCCGAAATACACACACCTCCCACAAAATTAAGGAAATATAAATCAGATGCCTAGGGTTCATGTGAAGCGCATGCAATGCTCACACCACCAACGCTAGGGTTTGACCTAATCTTTTTCATGAGGTAATATATTATTTTTGGCTAAGTAAGACAACCATTCATCCAACCTAAAATAAGTTTATCGAAGGCAATCAGTTGGCCTTGTTCATTTTTAAAGTCGTCGCCGTAATTTATTATGAAATAATTAGTCATATATTCACCGAATTTTTTTATCATATTAGTTAACTGATTGACCTAATTTGTGATCGGGTTAATCCATTTCATTAAAGAAAAGCAATTAGTCCTATTCATTGAGCTAATAATGCTAAGGATCTCCTAACCGCCTTGTACTTGCTAATTGTTTAACAAGGTTGGCCACGGCTGCTAAATAAGCTGATTTGATTGATTTATATTTTTTATTTTTCATTTTTTTTTTTATCATTTCCTCTATGCATCTCAAGTATCACATGGTTGTATGAATTGCCATAATGTCCATTAAAACTATGGAAAACTAGTCCATCATTTAAATAATGTTGGTTAAGTTCAACCACTTATTGCTACACTAAGTCCATTCTTCACATGCTCATGAGTTATTTCAATTATAGGAAACATAATAGGTATCATAGCAGAAATGTTTTTTGTTGCTCTCTCTCTCTCTCTGTGGTTCCTTCAATTCTCCTTTTGCTCTATCCATAATAATTCCTTTCTTGAATTATCATCAAATCATCAATAGCTCGGTAACAAATACTCCTCTCTGAAGGAATCTGGTGCATAGCAATACTTATTATGAGATCTTGAACTTCGCCCAAAATAGGGAAATGACAACCCAACCCTAAACTCAATGGCCAAGAAGCAACCAAGTTCCACCACCACACATCACACAATCCAGAGACACACACCCACATCACTCCATTAACTTCACTTGAAGATCTCTCCTTCCCAAGCTGTGTTTGTTTCCTAAAACAACAAGCCTGGGCTGGTCCACAGCTACCAGTTTCATAGTGAGGGATTCCCATGAAGGGGATTTATTGCACAGAAGAAAACAAAAGAACCTTAACAAAAAGAAGAGATAAGCATTGCGCCAGGTTCCATCTCCAAAGGAGAAGTGGCCCCTGCGTCTAGTTGTTGGGTATCACCTGTTTATCGGACTCTGTGCTTTCTTTTGGACTCCCTCTGCTGCTTTGCTCCCCCCACTAACTTGTTTATCCCCCAATTCCGTATAACTGTTTTAAACTTCTCTAATTTTAAATTAATCAATTATTATATTCTACGTGTTATATATATATATATATATATATATATATATCAAAGTTGATTTGTTGCATGTACACCTCTACAGAAGTTGTATTTCCAAGGTATACATGCAAATTCAACTTTTAGATGGAGTAAACAGACATAAACAGTTTAGGAGTTAGATTAGAAGGGGGCAAATGGAAAACATCTAAGAAAATGAAGAAAACAAAGATTATATGGGAAAATTATCTTCAGAGGGAGATGTGATGATGCTTGATTAATTTGAAGAGGCTTTATCTGGAATCATCCTTTGTTTTGTAGGGTGGCATTTGGCTAGAAGAAGACAGTTGTCAAAAAGGCTCTCCTGCTCTCATCTGAGATTCTGGGCAATGTGCTCTATGATTGATTGCATGCCAGGAAAAAAAATTTAAAGCCATGGCCTGCTGCTTTTTTCCTGTCATATCCCTCCAGCCCAAGAAAGCTTGCAGAAAAGGGCTTCCTTCTAGGCATAGGCTTCAGCTTTTGTGCATCTCCATCTCTTCTGTTGGTAATATATCTGGGAGGGCCAGAAAGTACTCATGTACATTGTCCCCATTCTTGAGTTCAAAAGATCTCTGGGTTTTACATTGCGATTTAAGTGTTCTTCCAGGAGCATACATGCAAACAGTGCAAATGATGATGATGATGATGCTATCCAATGAACGACCAATAAACCAAATTTTCTGCAAACTTAGCAGACATTCAGATCAAAGGTTTTGTATATGCAAAATAAAAATTCTAACCATTGATGACATGGACACAACCAAATCACCCAACTTTGGTACTTTCTACAAGAAAAAAAAGGTTTGCTCCTGCTCATGATCTCAATGCTATTCAAGCAACAAACATGTGCTGAATGCACAGATACGAGAAACACTGATACTACAATAATAAACACTAGAACAATAGGCAAATATCCATTTCAATGGCATTATCTAAACAAGAAGCAAAGGCAAGTACATAAGAAGATCACAAACAAGTCACCTATTAAGCTTGGCATTGTCTCTCTACATTGTGGATGTCAAAGAATAAGGAAGATCTCCGCCAACTAACCATGCCTAACTCTCTTCTGGCCGGCTTTTCCGTCGGATCTCAGAGTTCCTGCGGAGTCCCCTTCTGATGAGGCATCCATGGATTTAGCGAAGGAGGTGGAGAGGTCTGCATAAAGGTCAACCACGTGGCGGATATTGTTGTTGAGCTCTCGAATCAGGCCAACGTTCCGATTGAGGTTGTCGGGGATTCGGGACTCGTGGTTCTGATTGATCTGATTGATGAGCAGCCTGTTTTGATCCAAAATTTTCTGAACTTGCCCAAAGCTCTTCTGAAATGTCTGAAGAACCTTGTTGTCTACCTGGGCACCATTGCCTCTGCTTGAGAATGTGTCCCCTTCCATCATCCTCCTCCTCCTCCTCTTGCTTCTCTTCTCAGTCTTGATTCAAAAACATTCAGTCCTGAATCATATGAAAAAGAAGATAAATAACTCAGTGAATGAAGATGGAGTTGCTTCCATTGGTGATCATGGAGCACAAACACATTAACCAAACCAAAAAGATCACTGTGAAGAGAATCAAAAAGGTGAACAGAAATGGCTTTTTAGAAGGAAGAAAGGGAGGAGTTTGGTGGGGATCGTCCCTTCCCATCAAGTAACACGCTAGAAAGCCTACAAGAATGCAAAGTTTGAGAAAGATGAGATTAAACTAATGGATGCCAAAAAGAGAATCAAAAAGCTCATGAAACAAAGGATCTGTCGGAGTTAGTTCAGACATTAAGAGGCATGAGAGACAAACTCTGAGGAGATATCATGGCATCCATTACCTCCTTTTCACCACAGGGAACATATCACAAACAAGCAATAAAAAAGCAGATCTCCAATTCAATGAAGGGAACTCTTTTTCTTTTTTGTATTCTTTCTCAAGCTGCTATTCAAAAACAAAAGCAAATCAAAACAACGCCATTCAATGTACGACGGAGAAAAATAAGAATTCATATATTAAAAAGAAACGCTTTTGGAATAGAAAAAACGGAAAAACAAAAGAGGGACAGAATTGGCAGCGCAAATGTTCAGCTGTAAAGCTTTGCAGGTGAACTGCTTTAAATGGGAAAAGCAGCAAATCAGAAACCCCGAAGCAGCAAATCAGGCCAAAATGAACATAAATAAATACAAGAAAAGCATATCGGATTGAAGAACAAACATTGCAAACAAAGGATTTCTCAATCATTGACACGAAAATCCGATTTTTACTGGGAAAAACCAACAAAGATCGGATTTTGATGGAAAATTCACCAAAACCTGCGGAAACAGAGACGACTCATTGCAAACCACGATGAAGGCAATCGTTTTCCAACCGTATAATCGCGAAAAATCGCAGAAAAAATGGAAAATTATGAGTTTATCTGCAGAAGGGTGAATCTGTATGGGCCCGTACCTTGAAAATCTGGAGCATTTCTTTAGAAGGAGCGGAAAAGAAGGAATCAAGAGGGAGAGGGAGAGAGAGAGAGAGAGAAGCGTCAGAGCAACTGGCGATATAATCGAATCAAGGAGGAGAGGAACAAACAAGGAGTGAGATACATCATACGTGGTCCTAGAGAGAGAAAGAGTAGAGAGAGAGAGAGAGAGAGTAGAGGGAATAACAAGATTTGACAGTCAGCATCGGTCCGCCATTGTTTTTAACTTCAACTCCCAAATTAAACATTTGTGTTTACTTTGTTTAATCTTTCTGTTTGGATTATACGACCAGTATTTTTTTTTGTGTTAATCATACTAATTCGTACCCATCGTATTCTTAAACGCGAATGAGTTAGGATTATATGGATTATAGTAAAAATTTTGAGTTGTTGTTTGTTGAATAATAATAATATTTGACTTTGTTAATTTGGTAATTTTCTCATTTTTTTAAGTGTTTGTCTTTCTCTACTAATCCTAATTATCTAAAAACATATCTATATTAATAAAAAAACGATTTTTGCAAATATATCCCTGACAAATAGTGAATTAGTGTTTATATGTTTTGGATTTCCAATGCCCCGGAACTAAAATAACGATTATTTTCTTGATAAAAAGAAGATTATAGAATTTTCCAAATTGATCTGCATAAATAATTTTGAAAAGGGTCTAATACGATTATATGCAATATTTTTGGTGCATTCACCTCAAAGCTCGCTTGAACAATTTCTGCAGGAGACAGTTCCTGCCAGTATCATAGTCTCTTTTGCATTTGCTGTTGCCGGTCTAGTTCACCAACCAGTCTGCTGCAACACTCACCTCCTGATATGACATTGACGAGTCACAGAAAAAAATAAGGCGGGATTGCATTAACGAACAATAGTCCTAATAAAAGGTCTCTAATTTTTGTTGCATCCCAAGGATATATACATGATCCGTAGTACTTCTAAAAACGAGAATAAAATATGATTTGATCTTCCTTATTTTTATCAACACACGATTTTGTCTTCAAAATTATGATAAAATTATATTAATTTATAGGAGTAAATTAGACTTTTTTGTAATTTGAGGATTATAATTATTTTGTTTTTTTTTTAATTTTTCGTTGATTTTCATTAACCATATGTGTTCGCACGAGTGACAGCGAAAACTAAAAAACACTCCTTTTCATTAGCAAGAGTCCGAGCTTACATCGGGGTTAGCTCGCTAGAGATAGGATGTAATACTCACAGGTATTCTAATTTTCCATTTTTTTTTATTTTTTTTTCTTTGCTTGATTTTTCATGGTTTCTTTGATTTCACTGTAATCTTCATCTTCTTTGGCGCTTCTCTCTCAAACCGCTCACCTCACCACCCTCTCTACCTAGTGCGCCCGACTCTATTGGTGATGAGCTTGGCTTCATCTTGGGAGATTAGGACAGATCACAAAGCTTCCGACTCCCACTTTCGGTAGCCTACTCCCATTTTCCTACTAGTATTTTTTTAATCAATTTTATTATAATTTAAATTTCTATCTCTACTAATAGTTATATTTGAATTAGAGTCTTGTACCAATATTTTTCTTATGATTAAAATAATTTTATTTCATCTATTTGATTTGTTGTTTCATTTTCTTTTTTCATCCATATGTTTCTATTTATGGATTTATTAGATTGAAAATGCACAATGTAATTAGTAATATGATCTTGGAAGGTCATGCAGATTCTGGATTTAGCATATGCATGTGTTATTTGGACTTTGTTTTCTCCCCTTGTTTTGTTGCATATTTATTCTACTAATGACATTATCATTTTCGATTTTGTAATTCTAAATAATTTTCATATCTCTATTTTTGTATGATGTATCAAAAATATCTAGTGCACCTCCCACTTCAACTTGACTGCATTTTACCACTACTACTTTAACTTGATTGCATTAAAATTTTGTAGGTTTTAAAATAGCTTGTCTCACTGTTCTATGATATACAGAGAGCAAAGTTGTGCATGACCCCTGTATCATGCCTCCTAGAAGTTTTGTTGGATAAAATACGCTACTCCTAGAATATAAAGTTTAACATAGTGGTGGTTCTCATAGGAGTCGAAGTATGAGCTGTTATTGATGCAAGTGCCAATGCTAGAGGTTTGTTGGTGCCTACTATAACAATTTAAAGCACTTCTTTGCAACAACATGTAAGTTTCAGTTATGTGAGTTAATATACTGCATATATATTAATTTGTGTTTCCTTTTTGTCAATGGCATGCTTGAGTTTATATGGACTTCTGATTTTTTTTTTTATTTTTTTTTATTTTGTATTGTTTGTATCTGAATCCCTCTAGAACATGCTAGCCGAAGATAAACATCATTTTGCTCTTGATTTAGTTTGGCTTCCCATTACTTGGTAGAAGATCTTGAGAATCTATCTGATCTCCAACAACAAAATCTGCATAATAGAACAAATTATAGTTGATTCCATGAAATTGTTGCATTAACATTTATGAGATTAGTATGTGTTATTTTTGTACCAAAAAAAATGTGTTCTTTGACTTGTGTTAACTCATTATTTTCTCTTTAGCACCATCATCCCTCCCCATAGTAGTTCATATGAATCCCATCTTTGTTCATCAGTTTGCTCTAGATACATCATGATTCTTATTTAGAAGTATGTGTAATCGTGTCACCATAATCCATAATCTTCTTGTTGATTTTTTATGTAGTATGTCCATTCTCTTGGGCCACATGGCTCCAATTTAAGCAGCAACCCTTTTGGTACTAGGGTTTTTCTGGATCTCTAATTCACAAGCACAAGAGTGAATAAGTTTGACTACGACACTACTTTTTCCAGCGAGTACCTGAATGGTCAAAACATTATTATTGTTCTTGAATTTTTTTTCTACAACTAGATTCCTTTTTCTAAATGAAATTTTTAACTAATTGGTGTTAACAATTTCATTACTATCATTCTTACATGCTTCTCTCTTATTTCTTCAAGTCTTCATTATCCTGTCATGCACAATTGTTGTAGGAACCAACTTAAGAAAGTTCATATGCATCATTAGTTTTACAACAATATCATTCCAAGTACATGGCCACATGAAGACCATCTTTGTTCTCATCCTCAAGTTCACCTTCTTTGGTAAAGAGGGTCTCAATTTTTATGTAGTTATCAACATGATCTTAGTAGTAGTAGGTGTGGTATGGTATGAAAATGTATCATCTAAACCGAGCTGCAAAGAGCACTACATCTATTCTATGTCAAATGACAAACCTCAGAAACACAAAGCATTATCTGAATCAAGGGAGTTTGATGAGAAGGTTTGATTATGTCAGCTCAAATGTTATTAACTTTTGGCATTCGTGTTCCTAAAAGTTCTTACAAAAGGACATCTATAGGCTATTAATTACTCCATGGGTCTCTTTACCTTGTCGGATTATCCAATTTTCTTTGTTATTGTTTCCCAAACTTATTTAAATACTCCTTGGCTCATTGATACTTACAATTTTTTATACATCTTATCTTAGTTAAAGAAGAAATGTAGGCTACTTTGAAATCCCTATTTACCACATATCATTTTATAGAACTTCTCGATGTTTAAAAATGCATATACTTATTGTCAAAGTTTGTTTAGTGAGCTAATATGAGAAGGGACTAAGAAGATGACTTTGTTAACTTTATGAATATATGCAAGTTTTACGTTTTAGTTGACCCAAAGTATGATTTAAGAAAGGTGGATTCTATAGAAATAGAGAATATTGTTAATTAGGGTAGTGCTTATATTGAATATTTTATCTAAATAATTAGTAAAGTTGAAGTCCTGTTATTTGAAAATATATTTATCGAGAATGTGTTTACAAAAAATAATATAATTGTTGACTTCCTTTTAGACCGATTTTTATCAATTTTTGAAGTTAGGTCTAAGTTGTAGATTTAAGGTTTATTTCTGATGAGTTTTGGAAGCTTATATATATGAAATGAACTATTCATCTTTCTAATGATTTATAATTTATAATTTTTCTTATTTAAACTTAAATGATTTTCTTATACCTCTAGTACACTTGGTTTATATTAATTTTTAAAGTTTTTAGTAAGAAACCACCTACCTTATTATGAATTTATAAAATATTACCTATCTTATCATTATTAGCAAAAACTCACTCACCTTATACTATAAATTTATAAAAAATTATCTCAATTAAAATATTTAAAAAATAATCAAATGTAATTCAATTTTACCCCTTAAAATTGATATTAAAATATTAAATTATTTTCATTTGATTTTTCTTGAACAACTATTGAATCAACATAAAAATAACTTATCTTATTTAGTTTTTATGACAAATTGATTGCCTGATTTTATGAAAATAAAAATTTAAAATTTAATTTTGTCATCTCAATTGTTTGATAAAACCAAACGAGAACAATTTGATAATTTATATTAATTTAATTAATACAATTAAATTAATATAAATTATTTTTAAATATTTTAATTGAGGTGATTTTTTATATATTTATAATATAAGACGAGTGATTTTTTATTGATAGTGGTAAGGTAAATAATTTTTCATAAATTTATAATAAAGTATGTAGTTCATTGCTAAAACTCTAATTTTTAATAATAAATTAAGATGATATGTATCCTAAAATTAAGTTGAGATTTCAAAAGTTTTTGAAATATTGTTTTATCAATTTTTTTTAAAAAATGACGTCAATTATCAAAATTTGATTTGAAAGTGATATATTTTGAAAAGATTGTTAACTTCTTAGCAATTTAATTACCACCTAGAGGTGAGAAACACAGTTCCCATATTAATTTTTAAACGAACAAAAAAAATCTTCTAACATGTGCAAATTAAAATGTCTTTATGTGAATAATAAACTTAAAAAAAGGAAAAATTACTAGAAGACCACTCAAACTTTCTAAATTTTCTAATCACCCCATTTTATTTTCGAATTTACCAATTAACCCTCAAAAATTCAAATCAATTTTTTCAATGTAGGATTAAAATCAGTGGTTGGGAATAGCGAAGACCTCGAGAAACAACTTCGAATCATAAATCAAAATTTATTTTAATTTGAAGTGCACTATCACGTATTATAGGAATATTAACTTTCAACAGGCTCAATCCTTTATTGTTAATTATCTCGACAATTGTTAGAAATCTCCTAAAGTAAGAAACCTATCTAATAAAATAAAAATATAAAAAAATATTATTTGATTAATTTAAGAAAGATAGTAAATAATTTAAGTAAGAGTATGCCCTTACTTTACAATAAATTACAAAAAATATAGAAGACAAATAAGGAAAGAAAAAAGAGAGAGAGTGAAGAAAAAACTTTGATGTCCATTACTGCCCCACTCCTCCTACGCTAGGTCACGTGGCATCTGACTTGAACTGTAGAAAGAAATGGGAGAAATTTAAAGTATTTTTAGTTACTTTGATCATCGACAATAACTTCAAGATTTGAAGTATTTTCGTAACTAATAAAGTATAATTGATAACTTTATTTTAGTTAAAGTATTTCTATTAGCTAATAAGATGTAGGTAGTAATTCTGTTAAGGTTGGAGTATTTTTGTTAGCCGGTAAAGCGTGGGTGATAACTTCGTTTTGGTTGAAATATTTTTGTTAGTTGATAAAGCGTAGGTAATAACTTTTTTTAATTTTTGAAGTATTTTCGTAGCCGATAAGGCGTAAACGATAACTTCATTAAGGTTTTTAAAGTATTTCCATAGCCAATAAGGCATAGATAATAATTTCTTTGATTTTGAAGTATTTTCATAATCGATAAGGTGTAGGCAATAACTTCTTTGATTTTAAAGTATTTTTATAACGATAAAATATAGACAATAACTTCTTTGATTAGGTAGCATTATCAACGGCTTATGGGGTTGGGCATACCTTGAAGATATATTTTCAACTACTTGTGAAATTGGCTAGTTTGGAGAGGTGCGTCGTCAACTGCTTGTGGTGTTAATTAGCTTGGAGAGGTGCACTGTCAACTACTTGAGGGATTGACAAGTTTAGAGAGGTATGTCATCAATTACTTATGAGGTTGACTAGCTTAAAAAGGGGCATTGTCAACTACTTGTGGCATTGACTAGCTTAAAGTGTGGCCAATGGCTTTAAGTATATTATTGATTGACTTCACTGATTTGGCAGTGTCAACAATGACTTAGGGGTCGGATATAATTTTGAAGTGTAACTAATAGTTTTGAGCATATTGGTAATTATCTTCTTTGAATTGATAGTATTACTAATGACGTATGGAGTTGGATATAGCTTTTGAAGTATGATTTGGAAAATTCATCGTCAACAACTACTAGGGTTGACTAGCTTCGAAGTGCATATTGTTAACTGCTTCTGGAGTTAACTAGCTTGAAGAGTACACCCTTAACTACTTATAGGGCTGACTAGCTTGAAGTATAGGCAATAGCTTTGAGCATATTGTTGGTTGACTTCATTGATATGTTAGCATCATCGACAGCTTAGGGGATCAGGTATAGTTTTGAAGTGTAGTTAATAGCTTGGAGCATATTAGTGATTAATTTCTTTGATTTGATAACATCACCAATGACTTATGGTGTTAGATATAGCTTTAAAGTATTGCTAAAGGCTTTGTACCACACCCAATAAGATTCAGTTTGATCTTATTTAGCTCTATTTGAACTAATTTTGGTTCAGATTAAGGTCGTAATATCACCATTTATTCATAGTATTGGAGTATTGTTGAAGGTTCAGCACACCCAGTGAGACTTAATTTGATCTTATTTAGTTCTATTCAATCTAATTCAGGTTCAGGTCAGAGGGTGATATCATCCTTTGTTCATAGTTTTGGAATATTACTAAAATTTTAACACTCCTAATAGGACTTGGTTTAACCATGTTTAGTTCCATTAGAACTAATATGGTTTGAATCTGAGTTCAATTTCATTTAACTTGAGTCAAGTTTGATCTTATATTAGACTTTTATAGAGTTTGGGTCTGTTGAACTTTAGCTTATGTTCAAGTCAATTTAATCAACTTGGTTTTAGTTCATGCTCAGCCTAACTTAATTCTGTTTTGATTTTGAGTTTATCTTTTTAGTTTAGATTTCATTTAACCCAGTCAGAATTTGATTTGGACTTAGTTCAATTCAAATTGGATTTAATTTGGACTCAATTTGATTTTTAGATCAACTCATCTAAAGTCTGATTAGGGTTGAATATGAGTTTATTTAATTTAAGTTAAATTAATTTAGATTTTCTAGAGTTTAGTTCAATTTGGGTTTTAGCCTATTTCTTTGACCAATTTAAGCCCATTTGAGCCAACTTGGCCTTGGTTCATTTGTTTCAATTAAGTTTAATTTTAATGTGATTGAATTACTTTATGTTAAGCAGTTTCATTTGAGGGTCTTCGGCTATTTATGATGATTTTAAATGACCCGTATCCCAATTTCAAATATGCAAACTCGAAGGTTGGCTTAGTTTATGAGCTTGAAAGTTGGTTTAGTATGAGCTTAAGGGCTAATTAGGTGCGAGTCCGAAGACTGGTTTAGATGTAAGCCCAAAGGTTGGTTGGATATGAGACAGAAGGCTAACTTTGGTGTGAGCTCGAAGGCTGACTAAGTGTGAGCCCGAAGGTTAGCTGAGTACGAGTCTGAAGGTTAACTTTGATGTTAGCTCGAAGGCTGGTTGAGCGCAAGTCCGAAGGCTGCCTTGATGTGCGTGCAAAAGCTAGCTAAAATGTCAGCTTGAAGGCTAGCTAAGTGCAAGTCCGAGGGTTGATTTGGATGTGAGCCCGAAGACTGGTTAAGTGCAAACCCCAAGACTAGCTTGAATGTGAACCCTAAGGCTAGCTAAGTACAAGCCCGAAGATTGGTTTGATGTGAGTCCGAAGGCTGATTTTAATGCAAGCCCGAAGGCTGGTTAAGTGCAAGCTCGAAGTTAGCTGAGTGGGAGCCAAAAGGCTGGCTTCGATGTGAGCCCAAAGGCTGGCTATGTGTGAGTTCGAAAGCTAACTAGGACGTAAGCCCGCAGGCTGGTTGGTGTGATAAGGATTCATCGTCTTTATCGCTATCTTCGAGGAGCCATGAGTGGTTGCAACATGGTCATGGATTCTGATGTCTTCACCATCATCTTTGAGGAAACGTGGGTGGACGCAACAGAGTGATAGAGTCTACTGTCTTCACCGTCAGCTTTGAGGGAGCCACTAGTGGCTACAGCAGGGTCAGGAGATTCGTCATCTTCAAGGGGGTCACGGGTGGCTGCAGTGAGATCATGGGGTCTATCGTCTTTATTACCATTTTTAAGAGGCCACGGGTGGTCGTGGTGGGGTCATAGAGTCTGCTGTCTTCAAAGTTGTCTTTGAATGGCCGCAAATGTCATAGTAATAGTGGCATAAAAATCAAGACAAGACAATTTTGATAGTGGTATGAGCCTAAAGACTAACTTTGGTGTGAGCTTGAAGGCTGACTAAGTGCGAGCCTGAAGGATGGCTGAGTACGAGCTTGAAGGCTAACTTTGATGTGAGCCTGAAAGCTAGTTGAGTGTAAGCCCGAAGGTTGCCTTGATGTAAGTGCAAAAGCTAGCTAAAATGTGATCCTGAAGGCTGGCTAAGTACAAGTCTGAGGATTGATTTGGATGCGAGCACGAAGACTAGATTGGATGCGAATCCTAAGGCTAACTAAGTACGAGCTCGAAGGTTGGTTCGATGTGAGTCTGAAGGCCGATTTTAATGCAAGTCCAAAGGCTGGTTAAGTGCAAGCTTGAACATTAGCTAAGTATAAGACAAAAGGCTGAATTCGATGTGAGCCCGAAGGCTGGCTATGTGTGAGCCTGAAAGCTTACTAGGTTGTGAGTCCGAAGGTTGGCTAGTGTGATAAGGATTTATCGTCTTTATCGCCATCTTCGAGGAGCCGCAGGTGGTCGCAACATGGTCATAAATTCAGCTGTCTTCACCATTATCTTTGAGGAACCATGGGTGGTCGCAATAGGGTCACGGAGTTTGTTGTCTTCACCATCATCTTTGAGGGAGCCACTAGTGGCTATAGCAGGGTCAAGAGATCCGTCGTCTTCAAGGGGGTCACGAGTGGCCGCAGTGAGATCACGAAGTCATCATCTTTATTACCATTTTTAAGGGGTTGCGGGTGGTTGTGGTGGGATCATGGAGTCTGTCATCTTCAACGCTATCTTTAAATGGCCGCAAATGTTATAATGATAGTGGCATAAAAATCAAGACAAGACAATTTTTTGACAACTTCCTTTTTTTCTCAATTCCATGCAACGCGCCCATCACACAACCACCACCCCCCCCCGGCCTCTGTCTCACTTCTCTCTCTCCTCCTCCTTATTCTTTCTCATTCTTCTCTCTCCTCTTTCTCGCATCCATCACACCACCACCTCCTTTTTCTTCTCCTTCCTTCCTCTTTTCTTTCTTACGCTCGTTGCACTACCACCTCCTTCTTCTTTCTTCTCCTTCCCTCCTCCTCCTCCTTCTCCTCCTCTTTCCCTCTCCTCCTTTACACATTTGTTGCACCGCCACCTCCTTCCCTCTCGTATGCCTTTCCTCTCCTCCTTGTCATGTTTGTTGCACCATCACCACCACCATTATTACCACCATGCTCCTTTTCCACCTCTCATTCTTCTTCCTCCTCCTTCTCTCTCCTTCTTGTCATGCCCATCGCACCACTACCACGATCCTTCCCTTCCTCCTTCTTCCTTCTCCTTCTCTCTCCTACTTCTTGCATCTGTCATACCATCACTACTACCACCATCGTGCTTCTCCTCCTCCTTCTTCTTCCTTCTTTCTCGAGCTGTCACACCATCACTATCACCACCATTATGCTCTTCCTCCTCTTCTTTCCCATCCAAAGAGCTCCACCACCTCCAAGCGAAGCTCTTTCTCCTCCTTCCCTCTCCTCCTTGCACCCATCACACCATCACTACCACTGCCACTATGCTCCTCCTTCTCCTTCTTCCCATTCAAAAAGCTCCACCTCCTCCAAGCCAAGCTCTCCCTCTTCAATTACTTTTCTTTCTCTCTCCTCTCTCTTCCTCTCTTCTTCAATATAAGAATATATTTTCTGATGTATAAATAAAATTTTTAATATATAAATATATCTCCTAATATATAGATAGAATTCTTAATAAATAAATATCACTACTAAAACTCTTAATATATAAACATATCTCCCAATATATAAATAGAGATACTAATATATAATTATTTTAGCATATATATAAATATTTTACTTCATATATAATTATCTCAATCCATATATAAATATTTTATTTCATATATAATTATTTCAACCTATATATAAAATACTTTACACCATATATAATCATTTTAACATATATATAGACACTTTACACTAAATATAAATACTTGACTTATATATAATTATTTTAATAGATATACAGGCTCTAACCCCTTATATAATTATTTCAACCCTTATATAAATACTTTATTTTCGATAATAAATATTGTATTTCAAAAATTAAAAAATACAGCTAAGAATGGTAGAATGGAGCCAAAAAAGTTATTACTGGAGAGGTCCAAATTCGCTGTGGTGGTACCACAGGTGTGAGAAGGAGAGGGAAGGAGAAGGAAGAAGGAGGAGGAGGAGGGAGAGCATGTTGATAGTGGTGTTGCATGGTAGTGGCGCTGTGATGGGCACAAGAAGAAGGAAAAGGAAGGAAGAGAAAGAAGGAGGAGGAGGTTCATAATGGTGGCAGTGGTGGTGTTGTTGCATGGTGGTAACAGTGAGATAGGCATGAGATGGAGGGGAGAAAAGGAGTAGGAACAAGAAAGAGGAGGAGGATCATGGTAGTGGTGGAGTGATGGGCGCGACGAGGAGGGGGAAAGAGGATGGAGGAGAAGGAGGAGGAGCATAGTGGTAATGGTGGTGTTACATAATAGTGATGGTGTGATAGATGTAATAAGGAAGAGAGGGTAGAAGGAGGAAGATAAGGAAGGAAGAAGAGAATGAGGGAAGGATAGGAAGGACGAGGAGGAGGGAAGGAGGAGGAGGAGGGAAGGAGGAGGAAGATAAGGAGGAGAAGAAGGAGGGAAGGAGGAGAAAGAAGAAGGAGAAGGAAGAAAAAGGCGTAGGGGAGACAAGGAGGTGGTGGTGTGATGGGCATGAGAAGTAGGAGACAGAAGGAAGAGAAAGAAGGAGGAGGAGAGGGAAGGAGGTGGTGGTGTAATGAGTGCAAGAAGAAGGAGAGGGAAGGAGGAGGAGGAGGGAAGGAGGAGAAAGAAGAAGGAGGTAATGGCGTGATGGGCATGAAAAGGTGGAGTGAAAGAAGAGGAAGAAGATGAAGAGGAGGAAAGGAGGATGAAGAAAAAGGAGGTGGTGGTGGGATAGGTACAAAAAGGAGGAGAGGAAAGGAGGAGAAAAAATGAGGATGAAAAGGAGGGAAGGAGGAGAAAAATAGGAGGAGAGAGAAGAAAATGGTGGTGCGACGAGCACGAGAAGAAAGAGAGGAAAAGAAGAAGGAGAAAAAAGGAGGTGATAGTGCCATAGATATGAGAAAGAGGAGAGGAAAAGAGAAAACACGAGAAGGGAGAGGAGGAGAGAGAGGTAAGAGAGAGATTTTTATTGGGGAAGAGAAAAAGGAGGAAGTAGATTAATAATTTAAATAATAGGTTAACTATATCACGGGTTAAAATATTGATTTGACTTTTTAAGGATTGGTTGTCAAATTTGAAAATGAGAGGGACTAATTAAAAAATTCAAAAAATTCAAAATTATTTTGATAATTTTTCCAAAAAATAAAGATAATTCTTGGGTATTAACTCACTAAATGTTGTTTTCCATATTTGCCCATTACTTTGGCTTCAAATTAATGATTGGACATTATTGAAAATCAATTCTCTAATTGGTAATATATATTAGTGAGATTCAAGTGCAATAAGTAAGGTTAGTGCCAAACGGTTGGATAGAATTTGTTTGGATTTCCTTCAAATAAGATCTAGTCCAATAAGCTAGAGTTGGCCGGAACTTATTAATAAAAATATTCTTGACAGATAATAAGTAATCTTGTTATAAATTTACAAAAATTATATATTTTATTAAAAACACTCATTTTATACCATAAATATATAAAAAAACACCACTTATTTTTTAATTAAAATATCTAAAATATTTCCCTTTTTGATTTGGTTTTATCAATTAAAATAATATAAAATTAAATTATTATGTGTTTGGTTGTTAATAGAAACATATCAATGTTTTGTATAGCTAATTTTTTTTGGTTAAAGATCAATTTGATTGGTTGTTAAGAACCAAATCAAAGATAATTAAATTTTTTATATTAATTTAATCGATGTAGTTGAATTAAAATAAAGTATTTTTAAATATTTTAATAAAAAAATTATGGGGTAAATTTTTAATAAATACCTAGACTGATATTTTGTTAATACTAATAAAGTGTATGATTTCTCGTAAATTTATAAAAAAAGAAATGGTTAATTGTCAAAAACTCTAAAACAATAGTGTATTAAAGACACAATTATAATGATCTACTAATTGATCTATGTTACGGATAATGATTTAATTAAAAACTTTAAGCCAAAGTTTATTTTCTTTTACTTGCGAGGAGAAAGGGAGACAGGCATATGGTCTATTATAATTGTTGAGGGATTTTGTAGTCTAGACCCTTGACATAGTCTCCACGGACAAACAAAGGATAGCAACGGAAAAGCCATGTGAGGGCAGCGACATGCGCTCTGCTCGACTTTTTGCTGAAATAGAATAAAATGAAATAAACCAAGAAAACGTCAGAAACGTGACATTTCACACAAATATCAGCAGGAAACATCAAAACATGTCTTTCTCAAGCTTTTATCCGGGCACGAGAACTTCTGAGACGTGCACGAGCGTGATTGTATTGGGTAATCACTGTCAGATCAAATTTAAAACAATTCTTTTTTCTGCGTCAATAAACACATGTCTCTCTCAAGCCAGTCGCTTGGTCAGGCCCGGTAGGTTTTTTGGGCTAAGCCCATTTTAGAAAGGCCCAGACACCATCGCTTGCAGGCCCGCAGCGGTCCACTCGATCGCGTCCTCGTCCCCAAACCCTCTCCGGTTTCTCAGTTTTCATCATTTTCGCTTTAATTTCTTGAATTTATTTTCGATTTTTTCTCGTGATGCCAATTCTATGCACTCGGCTGGTTGCTTGCTTGAAGTTTCTGAGGATTTCTATCCGGATTCTGCTTCAATTTGTAGCTGTGAGCTTTCCGACTAGATTTGGTCCCAAATGGTGATGTTTTGCTGGTATTCGGAAGAAAAGTGCGGTGGGGATCTTGAGTTATGGGCTAATTTGTAGGATTAAGGTGAAAAGGTATCGTCTTGCCGTGATTCCTGATGCATTGATGTTATACTAGTAGTTTTGGTAAACATCGATTTTCACATAAACATGCCCTTTTTTTTTTTCCCCCATTTTTTTGCTAAGAAATTTGTTATATTGGTTGGTTTGGATACTTATTGTGATTTTAGTTCTATCCGTGTAATATTTTGGAGCTTGGAAGAAAAAAAAAATCACATTTTTGTTTTGAGATCCCTAAGTTTCCATCTGCCCTTTTCTGTTCTGAGAAGGTTGTTTTTTCTTCATTTCTTGCTGCGAACTCGTCTATTTTGTTCGATTTTGCAACTAATTTTGTTGTTTAATTCTGTATATTTGTAGTTTCTGAAGCTGGAAGCAAACCATGAGGTGTATCAACAAGGTGTTTATGTTTTAAATTATCGGAATCAGGTGATTTCCTAATTGTAGGAAGTGATGGTCCACGGGCTTTTGGCTATCTAATCTATTTTTCAATTGAATGAGGAAGTTGGGGTAGAGCAGAATCTAGTGTTGTTTCTCTTGTCCGTGGCTGAAGTGTAAATATTGAACTGCAGGGTCATTGAATGAATGGATGTGATATGTACTGATAATTCATCAGTTTCTGTGGCAGATCAAGTGCTGTTTCAAAAAGCATCAATAGGAGATGATCAATCCATGAAAATGGTGCCTATGAAGAAGGATAAGGAAGTAGCTTCTGCTGATGAGTCTCCTGATGCTGAAAAAGGGTTGTCAGAATCTGTGCAAGTAACTCCTACAGAGGATGGTAGTGTGCCTAGGGAGACAATGGCATTCAAATCATTTGAAGAAGCTTTTGAGTTTTATGAACAGCATGCCCGCCAAAGAGGATTTGGTATAAGAATTGCACATTCTAATTACTTTAAGGATGGACGATGCAGACATATAATGGTCGCATGTAATAAGAGTGGTAAGACACAGTACAAAACACCCTATTTTCATTTGTCAAGGCCAGCAGTTAAAACAGACTGCCAAGCAAGGATTAAACTGGTTAAGTGGGCTGATGGACTGGTCCATGTCAAGGAATTTAAGGATGACCATAATCACGAACTTACACCATTGTTAGCACAATCCAGTTCATTAAGGAAGAAGAGGAAAAAGTTTTTAGATGATAATATCAAAGAAGGAATGCAACTCGAAAGTTCTAGCCAGGAAGTACTTCAAGCTCAGGAACAAGAGAACTCATCATTGAAAGAAAAGGAATGTGCAGATGAAATGGAAGCGATAAGGAAACTGAAACTCAGAAAAGGAGATCTTGATGCCATTAATCGGTTTCTTGTTGATATGCAAACCAAGAATTCGTACTTCTTTCATTTGATGGATTTGAATGAGAATGGTTGTTTGAAGAGTGTGTTTTGGGCAGATGGCAGGTCTAGGATTGCATACCAATACTTTTGTGATGTCATTTTTTTGGATACTACTTGCTTGACCGAAAAATATGATCTGCCACTTGTTTCATTTCTTGGAATGAACCACCATGGCCAATTAGTGCTGCTCGGTTGTGGTTTGCTTTCAGATGAAACAATTGAGACATATATCTGGTTATTCAAAGCATGGTTATCTTGTATGTTTGGATGTCATCCAGTTTCCATTATCACAGACTATTCTAAATCCTTACGGGGAGCAATTAGTGCAGTATTTTCAAAATCTCGTCACTATTTTGGGTTATGGCATGTGATGAAAAAGATTCGAGCAAACTTGAAAGGGCTTACTGAGTATAAAGAAATCAAGAAAACGGTAAAAAAGGTAGTGTATGATTCTTTGACAGTGGATGAGTTTGAGGGAGAATGGAAGAAAGTAATTGAGAAATATGAGCTCAACAGTAACGAATGGCTCAGCTTTGTCTATGAAGATCGGCATCTCTGGATTCCTGCTTTTGTGAAAGAGATATTTTTGGCAGGAATGTATATTACTCATAGAAGCGAGATTTTGAAGTCCTTCCATGATGGATATGTCTACCCAAGACTTTCTTTACAGCAATTTCTTGATAAGTATGAGATGGTCTTACAAAGTAAATGGGAAAGGGAAGTCAGTGCAGATTCTGAATCACTCTACAAGAGCCCACCATTGGTAACACGACTGTACATGGAAGAGCAGTTATCCAAAATTTATACATCCGATATTTTCAAGAAGTTCCAAGATGAGGTAAAGGCCTTGGTGCAGTGTGTCTCTTCAATTGTTAGAGTGGATGGTCCAATATATACATTTGAGGTGAAAGAACGCCTGCGACGTAAAGATGGCAAAGCCATGGAGCAAAAGATGTATGAAGTTCTGTACAATGAAAGTGAGCTGAAAGTGCGTTGCATTTGCTGCTCTTTTCAATCCAAAGGAATCCTTTGTAGGCATGCACTTTCTGTGCTTAGCTTTCAAGATCTAGTTGAGGTTCCACCTCATTACATTCTTGAACGCTGGAGAAAGGACTTCAAGCGTATGCATGCTTTGGCTTCTTTTTCTGATGATGTTGTGGCTGATGGATCAATGGAAAGGCATGGACATTTCTACAAGCATTGCCTTAAGCTAGCTGAGATTGGTTTGATGTCGGAAGAAAAGTATGCCTTTGCATTGAAAGTGGTCAATGAGGCTGTGCAGAAACTTCTAATAGATGATGCCACAGGTAAAGTAGAAGGGAAGCCTGTCTCATCAGAAGGTATTGCAAATCATACTATGGTTGATATTGTTGTAAATGGAAATGAAGATGTGGGAAATGAGGACTATGCAATACACAACCCTATGCAAGTTAGGGAGGTTGTGAACTACCCACAGTTTGAGTTTTTCCAGCATACGGTACAATATTGGCTCACAAACTGAAGTTCGTCATATTTCATGCATTTCATTGCCCTATGTAGTTTGATGCTCCCTAGTGTTACCAAATGATTTATATTCTGCAGGGTCCTGCTGAACAACATACAGTTACCTATGAGTCAGGTCCTCACTGGAACTTTCAACAATTAACCCAGGTTTGTTGTCATACCACACTTCTTTTATTTTGTTTTCATTTTTCAACTAAGTCATATACCATTTGTTTATGGTTTATATTGATTGGTTTTTAACTTATTGAAATCCAGGAAGCTCAACTACCACGGCCTGCTCGTGGCTCAAGGCCTTGGTAACTACATAGCAGCAGCCTCAAGTATGATTTCCAGATTGTCTAGTCCCAGTATACCATGGGCATTGTGCATTGCTTTTAAAGATTGACTAGATGAAGTTTTATGGTTTCACTGATATTTATAGCAGGGATAACCAAGTCTTATGAATCCATGTTGTTTGTATTCATCAAATTCCTCACAATTGCATATGTAGAAGGATATGCTCATCCTTTGATGGGCCTGCTGATTTGGTTTCAGGAATCATATAGGGAGTGTTATAGAGCTACATCTTTTGAAGAAATGTAAGTTATATGTAGAACGATAGAGCCACAGACACCTGCTTACATTAATTTATACTCTGTAAGCAAATAGGTATGTGATAATAGCGGGTAGCGTGTGCGAGGTTTATGTTCACTGTGTTGTTATTTTCCTGCCTTTTCCCATTTCCTGTGTTCAGGCATCAATATTGAGAAAGTTAAAAGAATGCTGCAAAATTTAATATGCATCAGAATGATAGTGGGGTTGCTTCAGATTATCTTTGCAGTATTTTCTGACTTCATTTGCCTTGCATGGTTGCATTCTTTTTAAAAGTTCCAACTGCATTTTGATTCCAGATATATGGTATAATCCTGTAACAACTAGCAATTTGCACATGCAAAGACAAATAGAAAATCTAACAAGTTGCGTAGCGCGCTGTGGGCATAATCTAACAATCACCTAATCAATAGAAAATCATCTCTTTGTTTTCTGTTTCTAATGGATGTTTTTTCTAGATTTCTTGTAATATGTTATTTCTCTCTCTCATCTTGACTTGGTAATACAATATAGATTGCTTTTCCAAGTCAGACTCGTGGCACTTCTGAGGCACTGTTTTGCAATCCAATCAACAGCATCAGTGTATCTATGAGAAGTAAAATGCGAGTCCTCTAGATTTCCTTGTATCTGGCCAAGTGCATAGAAAAAAGGGCAGCAGTTTCTGTAGGAATATCTGCTTGCTTGGAAATAGTATCAATTATTTATCACCACGTTGATGCCCAATGGATCCGTCAAGATTCACCTTCAACCAGCCTGTTGGAGGAAGTACCCATCACACCATTTTGATTTGGGGGCAGCCCCTTCGTTGGCACACACACACCCCCAAGAACTCTACTTTTGCACCACCACGAGACGAGCACTACAACATCGAGCTTCGAGCGTTGCATCTGAAACACACAAATGTTGTAATTTGTCCAAATCTCTCACAACCCAAAGCACACCAGTGCCCGTCGGGGATCATCAACCTCGCTTCCTAAGCAATCACACCACTTCTACCTTTTGACGAGAACCCTGTTTCTAGGTGTCCATGCATAGCAAAAAATTCCATAACTGCATGGCAAGCAGGCATGATTGATTGACTCGACTAGATTGGCGCATACTGCACATTCCAGAGCCATTTTCATTCCAATATGCACCGACCACTTGGCCGTCGGCAGTCTACCCCACAAACTTCCACAGGAAGACCCTTATTTTTGGAAGAGCAGGCAAAGACCACACCCAAGCCAACTCTAGATCCGCATCCTCATCTGTTGCCCGAAACAACCGCTTTTATCCACTCCTTGTGCTGTACTCACGGCCGCCACCTTTCCCCTATCAAAGCTGATCCTCTGGCACGGGCATGCTTTGGATTTTGCAAGAGAAATGTTTACAAATATACAAAAGAGTTTTTAGCCAATTAATCATCTCTCTTATTATAAATTTATAAAAATTACTCATTTTATTATTTAAAAAATATTTATTTTTTATTATAAATTATTAAAAAATCACCTCGATTGAAATATTTAAAAAAAATTTCTATTTTAGTTTGATTTTATCAATTAAAATTAATATAAAAATTCAAATTATTTTTTTAAAATTTTAGTTTAATTAAGTATTAAATTGATATAAATAACTTTATCTTATTTTGGTTTTTATGAGAAATTGATTGTTTGATTTTATGAAATTTAAAATTAAATTTAATTATGAATCCGTTGTTCAAAATAAAACTGAATAAAAATAATTTGATCTTTTATATTAATTTAATTAATTAAATTAAAATATTTTTAAAATATTTTAATTGTGGTAGTTTTTTTTTAGAAATTTATAATATAAGACAAGTGATTTTTTTACTAATAATAATAAGTCAGGTGATTTTTCATAAATTCACAATAAAATAGATAGTTATTTACTAAGTATAACAAATAAAAATAAAAAAATTATTTTCAATTATAATCTTATAATACAAAAAATTGGACTCTTCAAATCTCTTAAGGACACAAACACAGTAGATGATACTTCTACAACTATTAAGGACCTGATGCTTATTTATAGGTCCTTCACATCAAAGAGATATATCACTAATTCAAAAAACATTATCACAAAAATAAGTGATGGATCAAATCAAATTTAAAAAAAAAATAAAGTAAAAATAAATCTTATCATTTAAATTTAAATTGATACTAGATATATTTTGAATTCAAAATTTAAAACCAAAAATATCGGACACCACGAACCTTCTTCTCATTGATGACTTTTTGATGCCTGAAAATTACAGCAAAAAAAAATACAAATAACGTGTGAATTCTCTCCAAACCAATGCCACGGAACAAACCAATTTTCTTCTCCAACTGCAAGTGAGATGACTACATGATCACAGCTAGACCACTGGAGGGAACATGGAACTGAGAATATCAAAAACATGGAACATGATCACAACCGAGTGTGTATTGCTGCATTATTATATATGTTTGATGCGGACTCCAACAGATCTCCATTTGTTGGCCACCCAATTCTAGCGTTTTTTCAGCAATATCAAAGCTCAGGTATAATTTTTATGGTAGCTGTGTGAAATGCATGGAGGTGCAAATCAAAAAGTTCCTATAGGCAATGTGATTCCCTTTATCTGGTTGGATGGCCAGCAAACACTGATTGCACCAACTTTTACTGTGTTCAATCCATGGGCTTTCAATGATCTGCGCAATGTTATCAGCGATAGCTTCACTATCAATGAGGATACATCTGATCTTGGTCTGAGTGTAAAAGGAAACCTTCTCCCGCATCCGAGATGCAACAGCGTGGTCAACTGATATGCTATTGTTATACTAATGCCAGTGTCTGAGAGGGCATTGAGAATGTCGGTGTTAGCACCTTAGATACTGACCTTGTCGGAGCCTATAGATTGGATAAGACGAACAGCCTATAGATTGGAGAGAAGAGGTTGTCGCCGGGTTAACTATAGTTGATACCCAGCTTTCTTAACTGCTTCAATGTCACTGTAAAATCGAAGGCATGATAAGAGCTATTGATAATAAATTCACAGCAAGCTTCTTCATCTCTCCGTGTTACCAACCACTGGAGAAACAGGAGGTGAGAAGGAGCAACCAAAGAAGGTTACAAACAGTATCCATCAACGACAAATAGCTTAAAAATTATCGCACTCCCCATCCTCATCAGGGGGAAAAATTTACAGAATGGCATATGAAGGAAGCTGAAAATGCAGAACAAAAAGATCCTACTCTGAATGATATATATATGCTGTTGGAATAATTGCGACTGTTGAGTTAAACCTGTAATCAAATCAAAGAAGTAAAAGTAACAAGTCGCTGGTCCATTTGTATCATTAGTTTTAATGGCCTGGGAATAGTGGAGACCACCGAGAATGATCTCATCTATAAATTAAAATATATTTTAATTTGAGATCCCAAAAAGCCATTTGAATACATAAATTAAAGTATATTTTAATCTAAGTGCGTTATTAGGTATTGTGAAAATATTTGACTTTCAACAAATATAAGCTTTTATTATTAATTAGCTTGATAATTACTAGAAATTTTTTTAAGTGAAAAATCTAAATAATAAAATATACACGCAAAATAAAAGAAGAAAGCAACATTCAATTGATTTGAGAAAAAATACATGACTCAAAAGGATGACATATCCCCACTTTACAAATAATTTTATAATCATGAAAAATATGAAAATGAGAAAAGAGGAGAAAAGGAAAAAAACTTTGATGTGCCCCTAGTCTCGCACGTTGGATCGTGTAGATTCTAGCTCAGGCGAGTTTTGACTTGATCATCAGCAGTGTTAATGGTGCTGTCAGTGGGACATGGAAAGATGGAAGGGGCTTAAAGTGTTTCCTATGAGTTCGAACATTGATGATGATTTCCTAAATTTGAAATATTTTCAAACCATGGAGTATAGGTGTTAACTTCCTTGGCCTTGAAGTGTTTTCGTAACTCATGGGGTATAGACGTTTACTCCTTTGATTTTGAAGTATTTTCCATCATTCATGGGATGTAGACACTGACTTCAATGGTTTTGAAGTATTTTCTGTAGTTCATGGGGCATAGGTGTTGGTTTCTTTGATTTAAGATATTCTGTAGCCTGTGAGGCATACGTGTTAACCTTTTTGAGTTCAAAGTATTTCATAATCCATGAGACATAAGTGTTTATTTCTTTGATTTGAGATATTTTGTAACTCATAGAGCGTAGATATTAACCTCTTTGAGTTTGAAGTATTCAATAGCCCATGAGATTTGGGTGTTAATTTATTTGATTTGAGGTATTCTATAATCCACGAGGCATAGGTTTTAATCTCTTTGAGCATGAAGTATTCCATAGCCCATAGAGTGTAGGTGTTAACTTTCTAAATTTGAGATATTTTATAGTCCGCGAGGCATAGGTGTTAACCTATTTGAGTTTAAAGTATTCCATAACCCAAGGAACATAGGTGTTAACTTCTTTGATTTAAAATATTCTATACCCCGTAGGGCGTAGGTGTTATCCTTTTTGAGTTTGAAGTATTTCATAGCTTGTAAGGTATAGGTGTTAACTTTATTCTATAACCCCTGGGGTGTAGGTGTTTAACCTTTTTAAGTTTGAAGTATTCTATAGTTTGTGGGGCGTAGGTGTTAAGTTCTTTGATTTGAGATTTTTTGTAGCCCATGGGTGTAGGTGTTACTCTCTTTGATTTAAAGTATTTCATAGTTCTTGGGATGTAGGTATTAATTTCTTTAATTTAAAGTGCTCCGTAGCTTATGGGGCATAGGTGTTAATCTCTTTAATTTGAAATATTTCATACCCTATGGGATATAGGTGATAACTTCTTTGATTTGAAGTATTTATTTGCTGGTTGTGAAATTGGGTGAAGTCTTAGAGTGCTGCTAGAGGCTTTATAGCACATCTAGTGGGATTCGGTTTGACTCTTTTAGTTTTATTTGAACTAATTTTAGTTTAGGTTTGAGTTCGGTTTGATCCAGCTTGGATTTAGTTTAATATTTAAAACTCGATTTTGATTCAAATTGATGTTCAAATTCTTGTTTAGGTCAAGTTTGATTTGATTCAATTTAATATTCAAGACTCGATTTTGATTCAAGTCTGATTTGATTTAGTTCAATATTAAGAACTTGATTTTGACTTGAGACTGATTTTATTTGATTTGGATTAAGTTTGACCTGTGTTGAGCCCTTAATGAATCTTGGATCCAAACCCTTGGTGGGTTCTTATTGGATCTCTAATGGATCTTGAATCTAACCCTTGATGGGTTTTTAATGGATCCTTCTTGGATCTGACCTTGCATGGATTTTTATTGGATCTTCAGTGGATATTAGATCCAACCCTTGATGAGTTCTTATTGGATCCTATTTCAACCCATTGATGGATTTGAGCTCGACCCATATTGGACCTTTATTAGGTTCAGGTTTGTATCTTAATGGACTTTGGTTTAAGTTCAAGTCGATTTGGTTCAGCTTAGTTTCAGTTTAAGCTCGGCCTGGTTTTGCTTTGACTTTGGATTCAATTTAACCTGATTAGCATTCAATTTAAACTTAATTTAACCTAATTAAGGTCTGATTTTAGTTTGGGTAAATAAGGTTTGATTTGAATTTTACTTGATTTTAAATTGACTCTATTTGGACCCAATTAAGGTTGGGGCTAAGCTGATTCGGTTTAATTAACTCAATTTGGATTTTTTGGTTCTAATTTAATTTGAGTTTTAGTCCATCTATTTGATCAATTTAGGTCCATTTGAGTCAATTTAGTTATGTTCATTTGTTCTAGTTGAGTTCAATTTGATTTGAGAGCCCTCGGACTATCATGATAACTTCGGACAAGTTTGAGGCTGGCCTTATATGTGCGAGCTCAAAAGTTGATTAAGAAATATGAGCCAGATGGCTAGCTTGGGTCATGAGCTTGAAAGTTGCATAAAAATGAGCCCGAAGGCTGGCATGAGTGGGAGCCCAAAAGCTGGTATGAGTATGAGCTTGAAAGTTGGCATGAGCACGAGCTCAAAGGCTAGCATGATAGTGAGCTCAAAGGTTGGCAAAGTGACAAGTCCAAAGGTTGCCATGAGTGTGAGTGTGACCCGAAGGCTGGCAATGGTGAGCCCAAAGATTGGCATAGTATCATGTCCGAAGTCTGGCATAGTTGTGAGTTCGAGAACTAGCTTAAGTGTAAGCATGAAGGCTAGCTTGAATGCAAGCCTAAAGGCTGACTTAGTTGCGAGCTCGAGGACTAACTTGAATGTGATCCTGAAGGCTAGTTTGAGTGTGAACCTAAAAGGTGGCTTTGTTACAAGCTTGAGGGCTGGCTTGAGTGCATGCCAGAAGGTTGGTATGAGTGTAAGCCCAAAAGTTGGCTTGAGTGTGAGCCTGAAGGTAGGTTTGAGTGAGAGATCAAAAGCTGGTAGAGTGGTGAGCCTGAAGGTTAGCACGGATATGAGCTTGAGGGTTTGCTTGAGTGAAAGCCCAAAGGCTGGCTTGAATGTGCAAGCCTAAAGATTGGTTTGAGTGTGAGCTTGAAAGTTGGCATGGTGAGAGCACAAAGGCTGGCATAGAAGCAGCCCAAAGGTTGGCAAAGTTTAAATGGCTTTCGAGCAAGCTCACAGGCTAGCCCTTGATCGATTGTGAATTTTCATTATTTTAGTTCTTTTGTTCTTATTTTGGTCCAAGCGAAACTTCATATTAAAATCTCTCCTTCATCTTCAAAGAATTTCATAGTGGATTTTGAAGTCCAAGTTTGTCCACAAGAGGTAGTGTCATAGTACTCGAGAGGGGACCACAGGTGGCCATGGTGGTGATGGAATCCGTTAATGTATGAATGGACCACGGGGGACCATGGTGATGATGAAATTCGTTGATGTGCAAGGGACTTTAGGTGGCTGTGGTGATGATGGAATCCACCAATGTGTAAGGGACTGTAGGTGACTATAGTAATGATAGAATCGATTGATGTGCAAGAGACCACATGTGGCCGTGGTGGTAATGGAATTCGTCAATGTACAAGGACTGTGAGTGGCCATAGTGGTGATGGAGTCCATCAATGTGAAAAGCTACGTGTGGCTATGGGGTGATGGAGTCTGTCAATGTGCAAAGATGTGGGTGGTTGCAATGTTGATGGAGCAAAGGGGGCACTCATGGTTAGGTTCAAGCACTCGAATGCAGGCAGCATCATGTTCCGTAGGGCCAACAAAGGCTCGAGTTGGTAGGAGTATAAGGCATCCATGGTAGTGAGATTCTTGTGGAAACAAGAGGGAAGGAAGGATAAAACAAAAAAAGAAAAGATAAAGAAGGGGAGAAGCCCTACATCTCTTCAATTCCTTGATGATGCCCTCTTGGTTTCCTTCTCAGCAACAAGATCTTCTTTTCCTCATGATTTGTCTAGAGTTCCTGCTTCAATTCGTGCAGAATTCCTCCATAATCAACTGTTCATTCTTTTTTTTTGCTCTAGCCCTCTTTTTAGATGATTTGAGAGGATCTTCAAATCAAATAATTGATTGATTTGATCCAGAGATTTGAGAGATATATATTCTTGCCATAAACCTCATACTTGAATATTTGATTGATAAGTTTTGAGATTTGAGAGATATGTTCTTGCAATAAACTTTATATTTGAATCTCTTATTGATAGATTTTGAGATTTGAGAGATATATTTTTACCATAAATTTCATATTTGAATATCTGATTGATAGATTCTCAAATTTGAGATATATATTCTTGCTATAAACTCCATATTTGAATCTTTAATTGATAAATTCCGAGATTTGAGAAATGTATCATTGCCATAAACTCCATTTTTGAATCTTTGATTGATAGATTCTAAGATTCGAGAGATATGTTCTTCTTATAAACTTCATATTTGAATATCTGATTGATAGATTTTGAGATTATAATTTTCAACTGAAAATTTCATTGATCCTTGATGAATTTAGAGAGGATTTGTTTCCAAAAATAAATATGGTGGAATTCCCCATTTGTGGCACTACAAAATATGGGGGGATTATTTGCAAATCTTTTAGAAAATTTGGACCAAAATATAAATTTATAAATTTTAGGAGTCTTTTGTAAAAAGAACTTGTTTATGAAAATTTGAAGCTTCCAGAATCCTTTTTGTAAGAAGATTCCAAATAAGGGACTATTCGTAATATTTATTTGGCATATTCCAAATAAGGGACTATTCGTAATATTTATTTTGTAAGAAGATTCCAAATAAGGGACTATTCCAAATAAGAGTCCTTTTTGCAAAGATTTTATATATATTTATTTTATACAGATATTTGATGAATTTTAGGTCCAAATATTTAGTTCACTCAATCCGCTTTAGTTTGACCCCAAATTTCCCAACAATTCAAGTTTAAATTGAACTAAATTTTTAGTTAAATTTGACTGCAATTTAGATCTAAGTGAGTCCATATTTGAGTCATAATTTAGTAACATTTAACTTTCAACCCAGATCATATTTTGATCAAAATTTGATTTTGGTAAAAATCACCTTAAATACCATTCATATAATGAAGTGAATCTACAGTAAAATGAAAAGAAAACAACTCCAATACAAACAACCACCTTTAGTTCCCAAAATTATTTTCAAGATAATCATTTTGATTTTAATTGAAAGATAAATAACTCTAGTACATCAGAACTAATTCCTTGAAAATATTTTGATCAGAACTGATGATACACCATTAAAAAATGGCCAAGTCAAAAGGGTCAATGAGAACCAATTTGTAGACCACTTGCAAATTGATACATCCGAGGTAAGAGATCGTCTCAAGACCAAGCTGTGGAGAGCTTTTGGCACACTGGCTGTGAATAGCCCAACTCATCTTAATACTGGATCCTGAGAAGCTTGATGTCTTCAACCAAGGACTGGGTTAAAAGATTATATCGAGTTATCTTTAAGGTCAGATTTCTCGGTGTAAGTAAAACAGAGTTCAGATTATTATGGCCTCTTATTCATAAGAAGATCTTGAGAGATTCGGGAACCACATTTGTCCATTATGGATAATCCGGCGAGATTACGACCTCCAAATCAAGGTATCAAGATATACTCTGCACCCTATAAGTACTCCCATCTCTGAAAAGATAAAAGCTAATGTATTTTTCTTTTCTCCATTATACTTTGTGTGCACGACACTGATTTGACTATTATAGTGGCCATTGTCGAAGAGTTTTAGGCAGCCCGCTTACCTTTTTCTTTGGTTGTAAATTAGTAGAAGAGCGATATAGTAGATTGATCTCAAGGAACCTTTCAGACCAAAATCGATAGATAAACTAGTCTCCATCAACAAATTGGTGCTTTTATTGAGATTTGCTTCACTTCTTTTCCATGCTAATTTGAGAGATCTCCAATGATCTCCCCCCACCATGCCTCGTAGAGCAATGTGACCATCATTGTCAAAGAATCTGCCTGGGGGGCAAGCAGCTCTAGCACTGACGAAGTTGCATAATACATTGAGCGAGTCACCTAGGCCGCCCCAACAAACCAACTTGGTGACACAACTGTAGCAATAGACAAAGGGATCTCTTCTCCAAGAGATCCTTGAGGTCCCCTAGGGACCACCAACTAAGTAAGTCGACATGAGTTTCTAGCCTTGGCCATTGTTGTAAAACAAATAACACAACTATTGGAGGTTCAAGTGCAGACCATGCATAACTTGCAAATTTAGTAGCAACAAAATCTGACCCAAGTGACACAAAATCTCTAAACTCATTGCACTTAATGGCTAATGCAATCTTAGGATCAAGTTCCAATCCAAGGTGTTGCATCAAACCAAGCACATGAGCCACAACATCACGCTGCAGGCCAACTGCACTGAAACGTACCCTAGCATCTAAGACACCATAAACCATCGGTAGTGTTTTCCCTTCAGCATCAAGCCTCAAGAGATTATGATAGGTACGATCCCACCTATAATCCAGCTAACAAAGTCACATGTTACCTGTACACCAATCAATCTTCAGCTAGAGATGCACAAGATATCTAGAGAGAAGCTATAACATACATAACTTGGGAAGGATTTGGAGTGCCGAGCTACGTGAACCACATGAGGTATAAAACTCCATTAATCTTTGAGATTGCATTATTCTCTCATTCAACCAAAGTTTTGACCACCTCTTTATGAGGTATACGATGGCTCAAAGGACCCGTGGATCACGTCAGCATATTTACAAATGCCATGATTTTACAAGGTGCATGGGACTCCACCATGTGTACGACATTTCCTATGATATTGTAAGATCTGGCACTAGCTTGGTACACTAGGCTTCCGAGGCACTTACCTATTTCGACAACTTGGTGAATAGGTTCATAGAATAATTTGTTTTATTGGTACCTAGTGAAAAGAATCCTTAACACTAGTAACACTGAAGTAGCAGAAAGGGACAAACCTAAGGCATTATTTGGCTCAATTTAATAAAGCTCGACTAAAGGTTATTAAATTTGATAGCTTCATCATCCTAACTACTGCAATCAAGGAAATCCAATAGCCTTGGGTTGCTTATGAGATGGCTTGCCGACCTCCTAAAAGTTTAGCAAAATTTATTCAACAAGGCAAAGAGCACATCGATGTTGAAGAATTCATTTTAGCTAAAAAGACATCTGAAGGTAGTAGTAGACTGAAGAAAGAGTCTCAGGAAGCTAAATTGCCTAAACCCAATATTGAAAGGACCAGATGAAAGGAGTGTCAAATTAACTTTTAGGCTTATACACCACTGAACAACTCAAGAGGTCCTTGTATAGATTATTCACACTGCTCAATAATATCTCGATAAAACAAGGAATTTCTATTTCCATTGAGAGCATGGTCATGCACCGAAGTGTGTCAATATCTTAAGATGAGATAAAAGACTCATTAAGGAGGACACCTCAGGTAGTTTGTACGTTGAGGTGAATGAGTTGAAGAAGCTTACTCGTGGGAACATCATCCTTGAACTTCTTCCTAGAGAAATCCCACCAAACATTGAGATATTGTCTTCTCAGTAAAGAATTTAGAGGAAATTTCAATGACACACAATGATGCGTTAGTTATCTTGGTAATCTTGGATGGCTATGTTACACAATGTATAATGATAGATAGTAGAATCTAGGAGAATATTTTGTTCATTCGAGCATATGATCAAATGAAAATTGATGATTCAAACACACTCCACCTACAACATGATATTGGGGTAACCAATGCTCAATTAACTCCAAGAGATAATCTTTACTTTTTATTTAGTTATGAAATTTTCAACTAAACTTAGTATATGTGAGGTGTGGAGTGACCAAAGCCTAGCTAAAAAGTGCAAGGTGATTTATTGGTACAACAACTCTGATTGAAAGGGTAAAACCTTGTGATGGCAAAAGCCAATGAACCCATTGCCAGGTCAAAAATTGCCAACACTGAACCTAAAGGAGCAATTCGATGAAATCAAAGAGTCCATTGTTGGACCAAAGAGTGTCTACGCCAAACCTATAGAACACTTGTCAACTTCATCGTCAACAAAGCCTTTGGAAGAACTTTAAAGCTTGGGGCAAATCTCATGGAGTCGTTATGTACCAAATTAGGAGAATTCTTACAAAAAAGTCAAGATATTTTTGCTTGATTCTTCAAAGACCTATCTGGCATTGATCCCTCCATGGTACAACATAAGCTTGGGGTGGCTGAAAATTACAAGCCGATTATGTAGAAAAAGAGACATCTCACCCCCAAGCATCAAAAAGCCATTGCATAGGAGGTAAGCAAACTCCACAATGCAGGGTTCATCAATGAGGTTTATTACATTGAATAGCTAGCGAATATAGTAATGGTTAAGAAGTCCAATGGCTAGTGGAGAATATGTGTTGACTTCATTGACTTGAACAAAGTCTATCCGAAGGAAACTATCCTTTACTAAAGATAGACCAACTTGTGGACTCTACTTTAGACCACCAACTCCTAAGATTTTTGGATGCCTTTTTGGGTTACCACCAAATTTGATTGCACCTAAGGATAAGGAGAAAACTAACTTCATCATTGATCAAGACGTATTTTGCTATGTCAACATACCTTTTGGGCTGAAGAATGTAGAAGCAACGTACCAAAAGATGGTGAATAAAGTCTTCAAACCTCAACTAAGAAGGAATGTGGAGGTGTATATCAATGACATGTTGGTAAAAAGTCTTCATGTTGAAGGATACATGAAACAACTAGAAGAAACTTTTAACATACTTCGAAAGTTCAAGATGAAACTGAATCTAGAAAAGTGTACTATTCGAGTTGGGAAAATTCATCGGTTACCTCATATCAAAGTGAGAGATAGAGGCTAACCTCAGGAAAATAGAGGCTATCATAAAAATGATGCCTCCAATCTCTGTCAAAGAAATGTAGAGGTTTACAAGATGTTTGGCGTCGCTCAATCACTTCTTATTAAGGTTTGGTGAGAAATGCTTACTTTTCTTTTAGGTGCTTAAGTAGGTTTCAAGATTTAAATGGATAGAGAAGTGCAACAGAGCCTTTGAAAATCTTAAGCAATACTAGCCAAACCTTCCTTGTTGCTAAGACTTGAGCCAAACGAGGTACTCTTCCTCTATATAGAAACCTCGGATTAGGTTGCGAGCTTAGTGTTAATAAGTGATCATGGTAGAAAATATACCCTATATACTACGTGAGTCATGTATTTACAGAGGTAGATACTCAATATCCCCTATTGGAAAAATTGTCTTATGCTTGTTTGATGTGATTTTTACCACAATCAAATTTGATTGAAATACGATTAAAATTGATACTTGTATACCACTAAATTATGGCTTAAATGTGGATTTCATTCATACTTAAATTGCGTCCAAGTTTGGTCAAAAATTGAGCTCAAACTGAACCTAAATTCTTAAGAAATTCGGACTCAAACCAAAGTGGGTTGAATGGGTTGAACACTTGGACCCAAAATTGAGCCCAAAATTCATCTAAAATTTAGACCAAACTAACAAAATATAAGAATTTTACAAATTAGCCTCCTGACTAAATAAATCTTTATAAATGGGTCCTTGGTTGGATTTTTCTTACAAATAGTTCCTTGAAATAAGAATTTTATAGAAAAGTCCAATAAAATCCTAAAATTATAAATCAGTCCCACAAAATTTAGGATTTGCAAATAAATCCTTCAAGAGAGAAATAATTATAATTTGGTACTTGCAAAATATAGAGTTTACTAATAAATTCCTCTAAAATTTTTTATTTGTAAATAAACCCCTAGAATTTCAACTTTAAGCAAAGAAGTCCCTTAAAAATTTTTATTTACGAATAAGTTCAAATTTTATTCAAGAAGGAACTTGAAAGTTTTAAAACTTTATAAATAGGTCTTTGTTATAAAAAGACTCCTGAAATTCATAAAATTATAATTTGGCCCAAATTTTTTGGAAAAATTTTGCGAATGACCCATTTATAATTTCAACATTGAAAGTGAGTACATTTTTCAAATTTCATTAGCTACAACAGATAAACTTATCCATATCTCTCCAAGGACTTATCCTATCTCAAAGAAACTACATTCATATTCATCCATGACAATCTAATCTAAATAGAACTCATCTAAAATAAATAGATAAGATTCTTGATTCAAATTTGAATGAGATTTATTCTAAGCCAACTCGATCTTCTCGAACCCTATAAATTTCTTCATGCTCCTGTGAAAAGAGAAAAGAAAGAAGATTAGAGGCCAAGTAGTGATGAAACAAGGAAGAAGTAAACTAATTAATGAGAAGAAAGGTAAGGACTCTTTACTCATCTTTGTTCTCTTTGTTTGTTTCTCTTTCATGACTACTTCTCTTTGTTCCTATAAGGCATATTGTGGCATTATTGCCTTTGCTGGAGGCCCACTAGCTAGCTTCTCAAATCCCACCTCCCTACTTTGTGCCTGCATCTTGTTGAGGCATCATCGGTGTCTCAGTCCATTGCGCTATTCCTTTCCATGCTTGAAGGAATGCTAGAGGTACCTCACAAGACAAGAGGCCATGCCGGGATCGGCCTTGCTCCATTAACCCGCATTAGCCACCGCTCCACCAGCCTGTGACACCTCCACCATCCTTGCCACCCGTAAAGGAGCACAGAGCCCATCAGCGAAAAAAGGGTCATGCCACCTTGATCCTACATTGCCTCCCATTGGCCTTCACCTCTACTTGCTAGCTTGGGCAATACCAAGCCGTCCCTTGCCAGCTAGCTCCCATGCCATCCGCCTCCACTAGCTATCCATCTCCAGTACATGACAACATCCCCAACTGCTCCGGTTGCTGCTCTCTGAGCTCTCTATGGCTATGCCACGATCAGCCTGCCATCCCATTTTTCAAGCTCATGTTTCAAGATTCTTGCTACTCCATCATTAGAAAAGCCATTAAATTTGGCCATGTCCACCTAGATCTGCCTAGGGCATAAAGTGGTGCCACCTGAGCCCGCCATCATCAGAGGAGCAACTAGATCTGACCAGAATTGGCATTCAACTAGCATTCGAGCTCACACTTAGCTAGCCTCTGGCTCATACTTAGTCAACTTTCAGCCTCGCATCCAGTCAACCTTCAAGCTTGCATCTTAGCCAACCTTCGGGCTCACACTCATCCAGCCTTCGAGTTTGCACCTCAGTTATTCTTTAGACTCGCACTTAGCTAGCCTTCGAGCTCACACTCAGCCAACCTTCGAGCTTACATCCAAGCTAGCCTTTGGGCTTGCACTCAACTAGCCTTCAGGCTTACACTCAACTAGCCTTTAAGCTTGCACCTTAGCTAGCCTTCAAACTCACATTCAGCCAACCTTTGGGATCGCACTTAGCCAACTTTGGGCTCACACTTAGCCAATCTTTGGGTTCACACTCAGTCAGCTTTCGAGCTCACACCTCAACCAGTCTTCGGGCTCATCCTTAACTAGCCTTCATGCTTGCACCTCAGCCAGACTTCAAGTTCACACTTAGCCAACTTTTGAGCTCGCACCTCAGCCAGCCTTTGGGCTCACACTCAATCAACCTACGAGCTCACACTCAGCCAACCTTTGGGTTCGCATCTAGGCTAGTCTTTGGACTCACACCTAATCGGCCTCGGGCTTATACTTCTAAAGCAATTTTCAAGCTTGTAAGCTGAGCCTCTTTTGGGTTCACACATTTAGAGTTAAGCCATGGGTCCACCTAAAATTATAATAAACAGTCAAAGACTCTCAAATCAAATTCATTAATGTGAAGTAACTCAATCACAATAAATGGACAAAGGCAAAGTTGTTTAAGTGGACCTAAATTGATCAAACAAATAGACTAAAATACAAATTGAACTAGACTCAAAAGTCCAAGCTGAGTTAATCCAAATCACATTAGTTTAGACACAACCCTAATCAGGTTCAAGTTGGGTCAATTCAAAATCAAGTTAAATCAATATTAAACTAAGCTTAAAGTCAAAGTAGAACCAAGCAGGCTACGCCTGAACTAAAACCAAGTTGAATTAAATTAACTTAAACTTGTGCCAAAGTCTAGCATACTTGAATACGATTAAGGTCCAACACAAGGTCAAACTTGACCAAAACCAAATGAAATCAATCTTGAAAACTCGAACTCTAAACATTGAACTGAATAGAATTGGATTCAAATTGGAATTAGTACTACTCCAACTAGAGTCAATGATTAGTATCTGACAATGTTCTTCTGAAAATCGATGCTAAGCTTGGGGGATTGAATTCATTATTGAATATTCAATGATTTCGATGTCTCACATGGCTCCCTTGCTTATGCTATAAAGTGTCAGTGCAAACTCAATTACAAAAAATTCTAGAAATAGGAAGACCAGAATGTATCACTATTTTCTAAGGAGTTAGTGAATCACAATTCAATTAAATTTTAAATATCAAGTTGAGTCAATTTTAAACTCAAATCAAAATTAAGTATTGAACTTATTCTAAATCAAACTTAGACCAAACTATATTAGTCTCGATGGAACTAAATAGGGTTAAATTGAATTCCACTGAGCATTCTAAACTTTTAGCAATACTCCGAGGCTATGAACAAAGGGTAATGTTACTATCCCAACCTAAACTAAAATTAGTTTGAATAGAAGTAAATAATGTCAAATTATGTCTCGTTAGATATGCTATAATAGCCTTTAGCAGCACTTTAAAGTTATACCTAATCTCATAAGCTGTTGGTGATACTATCAAACCAAACAAGTTAATCACCAACATGTTCAAAGTTGTCAGCCATACTTTAAAGGTATACCCAACTCATAAGCTATTGGGGATACTACCAAACCAAAAAAATTAATTCAAAGGTGTTAGCAACACTTCAAAGTTACATCCAACCCCCTAAGCCATTGATGACACTACCCAACTAAAGAAATTAATCGCCAATATGCTCAAAGCTATTGATCACACTTCAAAGCTATACCCAACCCCATAAGTTGTTGGTGATACTACCAAATTAAAAAAATTAAATGCTAACACACTCAAAGCCGTTGGCTACACTCCAAGCTAGCCAACCTAGAGGCAATTGACAATGTGCTTCTCAAACTTGTTAACCCTAAAAATGGTTGATGACACACCCCTCAAGCTAGTCAATCCTAAAAATAGTTAATAACATGCCCCTCAAACTAGTCAACCATAAAATAAGTTGATGATGTACCCCTCAAGCCAATTAACTCTAGAAAAAGTTGATGATGCTCACTTCAATCTAGTAACCCAAAAGTAGTTGACGATGTGCCCCCTTGAGCTACCCAACCCATAAGCCATTGATGATGCTACAAACCAAACATTCGTTCGAGTCAGACCACACATGGTCTAGCACACAAGAGCAAGACAGCAGTAGACATAGAACTCTTTTCATTCCCTTTTCTCATCTCATGTCATTAAAGCATTCAAATCTATGCAAATTTAAAGTGTGGAGTATGCCCTTGCTTAAGCCATATATCATATTTCTCAAATCAATAAAATAACACTTTTTGCTTTTCTATTGTGTGTCTATTTTATTAACTAAGTTTCTCTCTTTCGAAGGTTCTTGACAATCATCGGGGTAACTAATAACAGAGTCTTGCACCTGTTGGAAGTTAATGTTCTCATAATACTTGATAGTGTACTTTGAATTAAAATAAATTTTGATTTTTGATTCAAGGTCGCTCCTGGGGTCTCTGCTATCTTAGGTTGCCAAAATCGATCCCACAATGCTAAAGTACTTGTTGCTTAGAAGCTACGCGATACTTTTAGGCACATCTAGTCATTGTGCTCACCAATTTCTCACTTCGACAGATATTACAAAATTCAAAAACCTCGGTAAGATTATGTGAATGGTCCATCGAGTTAAATCAATTTGAGGTAACTTTTTAGTCTTTGAGAACTATCAAAGCCTAGGCACTAGTACACTTTTTGATGAAAACTATATCATACTCAGTAGGACTAGAGTCTGAACCATGGTAGGTTCAGATCGACAGCTCATCATGTGAGTTAAGCTGTGGGCTTGGAGACATCCTCCAAAGCTTGGATGGAAGAGTAGCTGAATATTAAGCTCAATTGTGATTTGAGGCTTTAAACAACATCACTGAATATGAGACTTTTCTTCTTAGATTATGTGTGGCACTTGACTCCCAACTTATGTGCCTACAGGTTACTGGGGAATTTAAAGCCAAAGACACAATTATGACACAATACCTAGTCCAAGCACAAAAACTTATAGCAAAAATGGATCAAGTAGAGATATGTTGAGTACCTCGGTACAACAACACCAAGGCAGACACTCTTGCATGGCTAGCTTTAGCCTCCCTAAATTCAACAACTGAGCTACTCTGATGCTACCAAAGTGAATATCATGGACATGGAACCCAACTTGATGGATCCTATAATCTCATATCTCTTAGAAGGATGACCCCCCAAGGATTCGAGAGGAGCTTAGAAGATTAAGAGGCTAGCACCAAACTTTATCTTGATAGATGGAGTCCTTCATAAAAGGTCACTGACACGACCACTCCTTTATTGCTTGAGGCTTGGAGAAGCCGATTACGCCCTTCACAAGTTCATGAAGGGATATGTGAAATCCATGGAGGGGGATGAGCCCTTACCCACAAGCTCCTCAAACAAGGGTATTATTGGCTTAACATGGTTGCCGAGGTATTCGAATTTATTTTCAAATATAAATGGTACTAGAGATATATCCCAGTGTACCATAGCATTGCCGTCTAACTCCAACAAACTCAAACAATTTGGCTTTTTGACCAATAGGGAATGGACATCCTAGGTCCTTTCCAATGACCTTAGGATAAATAAAATTTTTAATAGTTGCCATTGACTACTTATCAAGTGGGTGAAAGCTGAACCACTTGCTATTATCACTAAAAGGAAGATTCAGGAGTTTTTTTGGTAACATGTAATCTGTAGATTCGGACTACTATGTACACTAGCCATAGATAATAGAAAGTAATTTGATAGTACAAGATTCAAGAAATATTGTAGTAACATTCAAATAGAATAAAGGTTCATCTTGATGGTGCACCCCCAATCTAATGGCTTGGCCAAGGTAATAAATCAGACACTTCTCTCAAGTATAAAGAAATGCCTTGAGAGGGCAAAGGGTGTCTGGATCAAAGAATTGTCACTTGTCTTGTGGCCCTACCAAACCATGCCCCAGACGACTATAAGGGAGTCACCCTTTATGTTGGCCTTATGAATCGAGGTGGTCATCCCTATGGAGATCAAGCTCGCATCTCCACTAGTCAAAACTCATGATCCTGAGATAAATGAGGCAAATCACCAAGTAGAGAAAGACCTCATCTTGGAAGTTCGAAAGAAAACTCACACAAGGATAGCTGAGTACTAGCGGCGAGTAGCCCAATATTACAATGCTAGAGTCCATAACTGAGAATTACAACTAGGTGAATGGATGCTCCATTGGTTGAACTAATCGATCGGGTTTCACAGAAGCTATCTCTAAACTGGATAGGCCCATTCAAGATTTTCAATGTTATGAAACCAGAAACCTTCAAGATCGAGCACCAAGATGGTCAAGTGCTTCCTTAAATATGGTATGTTTACAACCTTAAAGGTTTTTATCTTTAATACAATCTTTATTTCTTTAAAAAATCATCTACTGCATTGCTCAAAAAGCTTAGCTCTGTTGGCCCTATAGTCAAGCAAATGCACCAATGACCCCATTGAGGTATTACTCACAAAAAAAATTATGGCTCTACTAGCCCTATAGTCCAACCAAATGCTTTGGTGATCCCATTGAGGTATTTTTCAAAAAATTAGTTCTGCTAGCCTTATGGTCCAACTAGGTGCCATGGTGACAAATATTACTAAAAAGACTTTGATGGTCTTACAATCCAACCGAGTGCTTTAATGACCCCACAAAGGTATTACTAAAAAAACCTAGCTCTGCTAGTCCTACAGTCCAACCAAGTACTTTGGTCACTTGATCGAGGTGTCAAATTTCAAGCTACTCGAAGTCTTGGTTTAGCCATGTGTTCTAGTCTCGGTTGAAGCAGAGGTCAACTCCTTTGCTCAAGAAGATCTCAATCACCAGATAGAAGCACCCGACCCTTGGTGTTCTGAAGTGTAACCTAAGGGTGCCAATTAAGGTTGGTTTAGCAAGAGAGACATGATCAAAAGACTTTGGTCAAAAGATCCAAGCCAATAAAAGCAAAGCTTCAGGAAAAGGATAAAATCATATTAAGTTTCAATCTATGAATAGTACAAAAATCCTTTTACAAAGGAAAAAAGTACAACTAATGAAAAATAGGTTGAGGTTCAAAAGACTTTGTTGGCCCTATTGGCCCTGGGATGCCCTCTTTAGTCTCTCTGACCTTTGCTGTTGTGACCTCTCTCCGAGTGAGATCGTTATATGAGGTGTAAACCATCAAGTCATCATAAAGTTCAACTTAGATATCATCAGGCTCAAACTCAAAGTCACAATGAGATTGCTTCATAATGTCCTACCAGACAAGGTACCCTTTTTGAAAGATGAAACAATAAGTCTTTCATGTTCCTGGAGATATTCATCACTAATCTTTATGGGATCTATTTCAACAGCTTAGGAGTGGTGGAGATCCCAGGAGTGATCCTAAATAACAAATTAGAGTTTGTTTTAATTTAAAGTAAGCTATTATATATTATGGGAATATTGACTTCCAATAGGCATAAACCCCTATTGTTAATTGCCCCAATAATTATTAGGAACCTTCTAGATATAAAAAAAAAGTATTATTTGATTAATTTTGAGAAAAGGTACATGGCTTAAGCAAGGGCATGCCCTCACTTTACAACAAATTTTAAAATAAAATTATGGAATGCAAGAGGATAATGAAAACAAAGAAAAGATAGGAAATGATAAAGGGGGCTTTGGTATGTGCTGCTACTCTACCCCTACATGCTAGACTATTTGACATCTAGCTCGGATGGGCCTTGAGTTGGTCTAAAGCGGATGTTATTAACGTGTTGATGGGTGAGGCTGACTACCATGGCTTATGTTAATAAACCCTCTTAGGATTTGAAGGTGCATCATCAACTATTTATGGAGTTTACTAGCTTGAAGGGTGCTTCATCAATTACTTCTGGGGTTAACTAGTTTGCAGGATGCATTATCAACTACTATTAGGATTGACTAGCTTGAAGGACGCATAATTAACTATTTTTGGGGTTGATGAGCTTAAAGGGCACATTATCAACTCTTTTTGGGGTTGACTAGCTTGAACAGTACTTTGTCAATTATTTTTGAGGTTGACTAGGTTGAAGGGTACATCATCAACTACTTCAGGGGTTGACTAGCTTGAAGGACACGTTATCAATTACTTCTGGGGTTAACTACCTTGAAGTGCATGTCGTCAATTACTTCTGGGGTTGACTAATTTGAAGAGTACATCATCAACTACTTCTAGGATTGACTATCTTGAAGGGTGCATCATCAAATACTTCTGCAGTTAATTAGCTTGAATGGTGCATCGACAACTGCTTATAAGGTTGACTAGCTTGAGGAGTACATCGTCAACTGCTTCTAGGATTGACTAGTTTGAAGGGTGTATCGTCAACTACTTCTAGGATTGACTAGTTTGAAAGGTAAATCATCAACTATTTTTGAGGTTGACTAGATTGAATGGTGGACAACAATTTTGAGCATATTGGTATTCAAGTTCTTTGATTCAGTAGCATCACCAATGACTTAGAGCATTGGGCATAACTTTGGAGTGCTGCCAAAGACATTTGTAGCACACCCAATGGGACTCATTTTGACCCAGTCTAGTTCTAATAAAACTAGTTCTGGTTCATATTAGAATGGTAACATCATCCATTGTTCATGTCCTTAGAGTATTGTCAAGGGTTTAGTATACATAGTAGGACTTAGTTTAACCATATTTAGTTCTATTGGGATAAATGTAGTTCAGATTTGAGTCTAATTTAGAATTAGTTCAATATTCAATTTTGATTTGAGTCTGAACTGATTCAACTCAATGTTAAAAACTTGATTAAATTGCGATTCACTAACTCCCTCTTGAAAGATAGTGATATATTTTGGTTTTCTATTCCTAGAACCTTTGTGATCGGACTCACACTGATGCTTTATAGCACGACCAAGGGAGCCATGTGAAACATCCATTCCAAAATCACTATTGTTATTGATAGTGAATATTCGATAATGAATTCAATTCACTAAGCTTAGCATTGATTTTCAAAAGAACATCTATCAAATACTAATAATTGATTTTAGTTGGGGTAGTGCTTATTTCAATTTGAGTTTAATTTGGCTTAGTTCAATGTTCAGGATCCAATCTTGGTTTGAGTCTAGTTTTATTTGATTCAGGTCAAGTTTGACCTTGTGTTGGACCTTTATCAGGTTCAAGTTTGCTAGTCAATTTGGTTCAACTTGGTTATAGTTCAGGCTCTACTTAGTTATGGTTTGACTTTGAGTTTGACCTTTTAGTTTGAACTTGATTTAACTCAATTAGGGTTTGATTTGAGCTTAGTTTGATCTAGATTGGATTTGATTTGAATTGATCTTGAATTGACCCAATTTGAACCCGACTAAGGTTCAGTCTGAGCTGATTTGGTTTGGATCAATTTAATTTGGATTTTAGATCCAGTTCAATTTGAGTTTCAGTTTATTTATTTGATTAATTTAGGTGGTGGTTCATTTGCATCAATTTAGTTTTTCTCATTTGTTCTAGTTGAATTCAATGTGAATTTTAATTAATTTTTTTTAATCAATTTGGTTTGAGAGCTCATGGGTTGTCATGATAATATTGGACAAGCCCAAAGGCTAGCTTTAGTTAGAATAGATGTTTCACTAGTTTGCAAGTTGACCTTAATTTGAATAGACATTCAGTGAGGTCACAAGCTAACCTTAGTTTGAATAGATGTTCGGTGAGCTCACAAGTTAACCTTAGTTCGAATAGACATTCGGCAAGCTCACAAGTTGTCCTTTGTCCAAATAAATATTTGACAAGTTCAAAAATTAGCTTTACTTTGAATAGATATTTGGAGAGCTCACAAGCTGGCCTTTGACATTTGGCAAACCCATGGACTAGTCTTACTCTGAATAAATATTTGACAAGCTCACAAGTTTTCCTTAATCTAAATAGATGTTTGATGAGCTTGTAAACTATTCTTAGTCCAAATAAATGTTTGGCAAGCCCACAAGCTGGCCTGTGTTTGAATAGAAATTCAGCAAGCTTACAAGTTAGCTTAGATATTCGGCGAGCTTCAGGCTAACCTTACTCCAAATAGACATTCAGTGAGCATAGAAGCTAACCTTGGTCTAAATAGACATTCAGTGAGCACGCAAGCTGGCCTTAGTCCAAATGGATATTCATGAGCTTGCAATCTAGCCTTAGTTTGAATAGATGTTAGACAAACTCGCATGCTAGTCTTAGTTTGAATAGACGTTCAGTAAGCCTGTGGAATAGCCTTAATCTAAATAGATGTTTAGCGAGCTCACAAGCTAGCCTTAATCCGAATAGATGTTCGATGAGCTCACGGACTGGCCTTAGTCCAAATAGATGTTCAACGAGCTTACAAGCCGATCTCAGTCTGAGTAGACATTCGACGAACTCGCAAGTTGGCCTTAGTCCAAAATTGGTCGGTGGTGGAGATCCATCAATGCACAAAGGACCATGAGTGGCTGTGATGTTGGGAATTCCCATCTTTGAGAGATTGTGGGTGACTACAATAGAGTCAAGAGTTTGACCATCTTTGAGGGGCTGCAGGTGGCCACAATAGTATCAAGGATCATTGTCATCGAGGGACTATGGGTTGCTACAGTAGTATTGAGGATTCACTATCTTCGAGGGGCTATAGGTGGCAGTAGCAGTGTCAAAAATTCACTGTCCTTGAGGGACTATGAGTGGTCATAATAGTATTGAGAATTCACCATCTTCAAGGGACTATGGATGGTCATGATATTGATAAAATTTATCGACATGCTAACAGCTGCCAGTGGCCACGATGGTGATAAAGTTTCGTTAACGTACCAAAGACTGTAGGTGGCCGAGTGGTGATGGCATGAAACTCAAGACAAGTGAAACTTTTTTCTCTTTTATACTCCCACGTGGCTACTTCTTTTTTCTAAAAAGAAATGCTACGATAATCCTTCATCTTTACAGCTAGCCACCATTTTGTTTTTCTTCCCCTACATGCTAGGAGTAAGCACCCTTCAACGCCTCTTTTTTTTTTTTTGTTATACTCCCTTTCACCCTACTTTCTTCTTCTTCTTTTTATTCCCACTCTTTCAACCCACAAGCCCCTATTATTAATTACTCCAATAATTGTCAGGAACATCCTAAAGCGAGAAACCCAGATAATAAAATAGAGACACAAAAGAAAAGCAAAAAGCGTCATTTGATTGATCTAAAAAAGATGGTACATAGCTTAAGTAGAGGCATACTCCCCACTTTAGATTTGAATGCTTGAATAACATGAGATGAGAAAAGAGAATGTAAAGAGTTTGATGTTTGTTGCTGCCCCACTTTCATGTGCTAGAGCATGTGGGGTTTGACTAGAATGAATATTTGATTTGTAGTATCACCAATAGCTTATGGGTTAGGTAGTGGGCATGTCGTCAACTACTTTTGGGGTTGACTAGCTTGAAGTGCATATCATCGACTACTTTTGGCATTAACTAGCTTAAGGGGTACATCATCAACCACTTTTAGGGTTGACTAGCTTGAGGGATGCATTATCAATAGCTTCTAGGGTTGACTAGCTTGAAGGGTGCATCGTCAACGGCTTCAGGGGTTGACTACCTTGAAGAGGACATCATAAACTACTTCTAGGGTTGACTAGCTTGAAAGGTGTGTCATCAACTACTTCTAGAATTGACTAGCTTAAAGTATAGCCAACAGCTTTAAACATATTGGTATTTAACTTCTTTGATTTGGTAGCATCATCAATGGTTTAGAGGGTTGGATATAGCTTTGAAGTGTAGTGAACAGCTTTGAGCGTGTTGGTGATTAACTCTTTGGTTTGGTAGCATCACCAATAGCTTGTGGAGTTGGATATAGTTTTGAAGTGTAGCCGATGGCTTGTAGCGTATTGGTGATTAACTTCTTTGGTTTGGTAGCGTTACCAATGGCTTGTGAGGTTGGGTATAGTTTTGAAGTATTACTAAAGACTTTTGCAGCACACCCAATGAAACTCAATTTGTTAGTTCTAATCAAACTAATTTTGGTTTAGGTTAAGATGGTAACATCACCCTTTGTTCATAGTCTCAAAGTATTACTAAAGGTTCAACACATCTAGTGAGACTTGGTTTGACCCTATTTATTTTTGTTGGGACTAACATTGTTTAGATTTGAGTTCAATTCAGAATCAATTCAACACTCAATTTCAATTTGAGTCTAAAATTGATTCAACTTGATATTTAAAACTTGATTAAATTGTTATTCACTAATTTCTTCTTAAAAGATAGTGATATGTTTGAGTCTTCCTATTTTCAGAATCTTTGATGATTGGGTTCACACTAACACTTTATAACATGATCAAGGGAACCATGTGAGGCATCAAAGTCACTGAATGTTCAATAATGAATTCAATCGATCAAACTTAGCATCAATTTTTAGAACATTCATCAAATACTGATCATTTATTCTAGATGGAGTAGTACTGATTTTGATTTAAATTTGATTCAATTCAGTTCAATGTCCAAGATTTAATTTTGGTTCAAGTTTGATTTCATTTAGTTCTAGTCGAGTTCAGCTTCGTGTTGGACCTTTATTGAGTTCTAATTTGCATCTTAATGGACTTTAGTTCAAGTCAATTTAATTCAACTTAATTTCAGATCAGGCTTAACTTGGCTTGATTCTAGTTTGACTTTAAGTTTGTCCTTTTAATTTGGACTTGATTTAACCTAATCAAGGTTTAATTTAAGCTTAGATTAATCCAAATTAGATTAGATTTGAACTCAACTTGATTTTAAATTAACCCATCTCAAGTCTGATTAGGGTTAAGTCTGAGTTTATTTGATTTAGGTTAACTTAATCTGGATCTTTTTGGAGTCTAACTTGATTTAGGTTTTATTTCATTTGTGTGATCAATTTAGGTCCATTTGAGTCAACTTGGTCTTTGTCTCAATTTGGCTATATTCAATTTTAATGTGATTGAGTTACATCAAGTTAAGCTATTTGATTTGAAGGTCTTTAGCTATTTATAATAATTTTAGACAGACCCATGGCCTAATTTTAAATATCCAAATATGAAGGAGGCATAGCTCGTGAGCTCAAAAGCTAGGTTAGAAGTGTAAGCCCGAGAGTTGACTAGGTGCGAGTCCGAAGATTGACCTAAATGTGAACTTGAAGGTTGGCTGAATATGAGACCGAAGTCTAGCTTGGATAAGAGCCTGAAGGTTGGCTGGGTGCAAGCCCAAAGGTTGGTTGTTTGTGAGTTCAAAGGCTAGATGAGTGCAAGACCGAAGACTGGCTTGAATGTAAGGCCGAAGGCTTGCGGGTGTGCACATAAAGGGTAGCTAAGGTGACAGCCCAAAGGCTAGCTGAGTGTGAGCCCAATGGGTGGCTGAGATGCAAGTCTGAAGATTGATTTGATGCAAGCCTAAAGGGTGGCTAAGGTGCAACCTCGAAAGTTGGCTTAGATGTGAGTCCAAAGGTTAGTTAAGGTACAAGCCTGAAGGCTATCTTGGATGCAAGTTTGAAAGCTAGTTAAGTGTGAGTATGAAGGCTAGCTACGTGGTAGCCCAAAAACTAGCTAAGGACAAATTTGAAGGCTAAATGAGGTACAAGTCCAAAGACTGACTTGGATGTGAGCCTGAAGGTTGACTGAGTATGAGCCTGAAGGCTGACTAAGTGTGAGTCTGAAGGTTAACTGAGTATGAGCCCGAAGGCTAGTTAAGTGCGAGCTCGAAGGCTTGCTAAGTGCAATCCTAAATGTTGGCTGAGTACAAGTCTGAAGGTTGGCATAAATGCGAGTTTGAAGGCTGGTTGAGTATGAATAAATGATTGGCTAAATGTGAGGCTGAAGGCTAATTAAAGTGCAAAACTAAAAGTTGGCTGAGTACGAGGCTGAAATCTAACTTGGATGTAAGATCAAAGGCTAATTTGGTATGATGAGGATTTGTCATCTTCAAGAAAATGGCCGTGGGTGGCTGCAACAATGTCAAGGGTAAACTGTCTTCAAATGATCGCAGATAACCACAACAATATCAAAGATTCGCTATTTTCCAAGGGATATAGGTGGTTGTAGTATTAATAGAATTTCACTGTCATATGGGGGTTCGCAAGTGACTGTGATTTTTATAAAGTTTCGTCAACATGTTAAACGGGGATAATGGCACAAAAAATGAGACAAAAAGATTCTTGGTGCAAGCTCTTTTTTGGGGTCCTTTTTTATTTTTTTTTCTATTTTTTCTTACCCTTTCTTCCTTCCTCTCTCCCATAGCTTTTCTTTTCTCTTTCACTGAAGAAGGGTCAACCCCTTCTCCATCAAAATATAGCCGAATTCGGCCGAATCTCGATCAGATCTCGCTCTAAACCAGCGGCGAACAGCAAGATAGGAAGCTTGGGCTCCACCTTCTTCCTATCGTGGCTGCATCTGACTGGGTACAGCTGGGTCTGATGCTCTGTTTCTTTGGCGATGAGTGAAGAGGGGGGATCTCATGGCGGTTGAGGGTGGCTAAGGGCTCTCGGGCGGTGGGTGCTGATGGCGAGTTGCGACTGGCAACCGAGCAGTGGAGGGCCGGCAAAGCTAAAAGAGGTGAGCCAACGGAGTGCAGGTTGCTGGGCACTGATGGGGGAGATTTGGATCGAGTCGTCAACATGAAGGAGCATGGAGCAGATGTGTCCACTGGCCGGCAAAGGGCAGAGCTTGCTGAGGTAGGCAGCGAGGCTAGGGTTCCGACAAACTCAAGTTCCAGTGATTGGAGGCACAAGTACATGCTAGGGTCTCTGCGAGGAATTGGTCGTGACACTGGAGCAGTTCCCGATTGTGGGGAAGTGGCGTCATGAAGACTACTCCTATGGGAGGACATAGAAGGAGGAGACAAAGGGATGGAAAGCTCACATAAAAGATGGGAGACGCAAGTGAAAGAGCTCACTCAATTTCTAATTTTTGAATACAATTTCTAATTTTTCTTCTAGTGTTTCACATGCATGTTGCTACTTCTCAAGTTCTTCTCCCTCTCTTTTTTTTTTTATTCCAAGGGTTATGAGGCTTATATAGGAATGTGATTCAAATCACAGGAGCGATTGAATTTTTCTTTTAAAATTGAAATCAATGATTTATTTATTTGGTTATTGATGGGACTCGTTATGGGTGTGGATTCTTTGGTTTGGATGAAGGTAAGATGCTCAGTTTTGATGTTTTAATTGTAGATGAAAATCTTACTCAAATTTTAAATTATGGTTGAAGTTATATTCTTTGTAAAATTATAAAATTTAGGAGTTATTTGGCAAATTTTTTTTGGAGAATTTAGACTAAATGATAATTCTGTGAATTACAGCTTTTTTTTTTGCAAAAAAAATTATTTGTATATTTTCAAAACTTTTGGAGCCTTTTTTGAATAAAATTTGAATTTATTTATAAATAAGAACTTTTGAATGATTTATTTATAAAAATTGGAGTTCTTGGGTATTTATTTATAAGAAAAATATGGTCAAGAACTTTATTGCAAGAATTTATTTGATTCAAAAATCTATTTGTAAAATACTTACATTTTTTCATTTTAACCCAGATTTTAGATGAATTTTTTAGCCCAATTTTGATCCTCATATCCAGCACACTCAGCCCACTTTAGTTTGAATCCACATTTCTTAAGAATTTAAGTTCTAATTGAACTCAATTTTCAGTCAAATTTGATCGCGTTTTAGATTAATTAAAACCCACACTTGAGCGATGATTTAGTGACATACAAGTTTCAATTTTGATTATATTTCAATTAAATTTGATTGTGGTGAAAATCATCTTAAACAAATTGCTCCTTCAAATTCTCTTTTCGAATTCTGATGAGAGAAGAGGGTGCAAACAAACTTCAAGTATTTGCCCCTACATCAACATTTCAAGAGTTAACTATATAGGTTTGAATTATCATGTGAGAGTGGACTTGACTTGTTATGTGACGATGGACTTAGTTTACCACATGAGAGTTGACTTGACCAGCCATGCGATGATGAATTTATTTTATCATGTGAGAGTGAAATTAGTTAGCCACGTGGAGCAAGCTTGAGTTACAATAATTAGCGAACTTGAGTTACCACAATGAGTGGACTTGAGTTGCCATATGGAAGTGGACTTAAACTGCCACATGTAAGTGGACTTAATTGTCATGTGAAAGTAAACTTAAGTTGCTACATGAAAGTAGACTTGGTCTGCTATATAGAAGTGGACTTAGTTTATCATGTGAAAATGAATTTAATGTTGCCACGTAGAGGTGTGGTTAGATTGTCATGTAAATACAAGTTAATAACCTTGCAAAATGGACTTAGCTTGCCACATAAATACGAAATCGATTGCCACTTAAGTTTGCCATGTGTAAGTGGACTTAATTTATTATGTAAAAACAGGCTTGAACGTCATGTAAAAAATGAATTGGTATTTACCACATAAAAGTAGACTTGATCGCCTTGCAAGAGTAGATTGGATTTATCATGTAGATGTGGGCTTGATTGTCATACAAAATGGATATGATTTGCCATATAGATGCGAACTTGATCATCACACAAGATAAAATTTAATTTATTACATACAGATGGGTTTAATTTGCCACATAAATGCGGACTTAATTGTCACATAAAATAGACTTTAATTTGCTACATAGAGGTGGGCTCAATTTGCCACAAGTAATGAACTTAATTTGTCATAAGAAGTGGACTTAATTTACTATAAAAGTTGGACTTAATTTATCACATAAAAGTAGATTTGATTTATCACATAAAAGTAAACTTAATTCACTATATGGATATGGGTTTAATCATCACATAACATGGACTTGATTTGCCATGTGAAAGTAGATTTGGTTTGTCACATAAAAATAGACTTGATTTACCACATGAAAGTGGATTTGATTACTAAAACAAGTGGAGTTGATTTTTCATATAAATGCGAGCTTGATAACTACACAAAATGGACTTAGTTTGTTATCTAAATACGGGCTCGATCACAAGGCAAAATGGACTTTACTTGCCTAGTTTCCAAAATTGCTACTTTGATTCTGCTATGTTAGAAATAGCACATTTAACTTTATAATCCTCATAAATGAGGTATTTGATTTTATCATTTTGGAGGTAAGTTTGATCTTACCACCTTGCAAGTGATAAGCTTGATTTCACCATATTGGAAGTGATAAGCTTGATTTCACTATGTTGGAGGTGATAAGCTTTGTTTAGCCACTTTAGGGTAGCATATTTGATTTTACTGCTATATAAGTCACCTACTTGAATTCTTTGTCAAGGATTTTATGACCATTGACTTGATTTATTGATTATAGAAGCAATAGGAAACATTATATATGTTAGTTTCCTTTGAATGTCATGATGATAAACATCTCTTAAATATTAGGAGAGAGAATTTTACTTGCTCTGAGTATTTTTGAGGTGAGGGAAGAACCCCTAATTACCTTTTTGTATTATTGAAGTCTTGAGTATATGCCCTCTTCATGAATATTTGATGAGAGAGCCTTGATTTTCTTGTCCATAATCTTTTGATGGTGGGAAATGAAAATGTCAATTGGTGTTAGCCCAATGGATCGACATCCACTCCACATGCCTCAGCATCATGCTTTTCCCTAAGCATTTGAATGAAAGAGGACTTGACTTTACCCTTACTATCTTCTTTTAAAAAAGGTTAGATTTAATGTTTTATTGAGCTTTCACAATGGATGCTCAAGCAATATGTCACCTGATATCATTATGTCTTTTTTGGAAGGGGGCTGTTACATATGCTTGCATGTTTTAAATATGAGCATTTTCCATTTTCTTCTGTGAATAGAATAGTTAAAGGAGTATAGTGCTTATTTTTGAGGAAAACATATTGTTTTGATCAAAAAGGAGTTTCACTTTTCTTTTATGTGGATTAGAGCTCTTGCATTCATAATATAAAGACTGTCACTTGACAATGGTTGGGAGAAGAGATCCCAACCTGTGTTGGAATGGTCATAGAATCAAATAGCCTGGGAAGAGATATGCCCCTAGTTTTGATGACTTTTAGGTAGTGGTTGATGACTTGACTAGTCAGTCCAACCAATTTGACTTTGATTGTCTGGAGGGCTATCTTGAATGCTACCTTGAAGCTTCTTCACCTTGTTATTCATGCCACGTCTTGGTAGGGTAAAGAATAAAACAAGAAGTTTTTGTTCATATGAGACTTGTCTCCTATAATGCCATATTGATATGCTTGAGCAAAATATGCTATAGCGGTCAGCTAACTCAATGAACAAACACTTTGATAGATGCTTGTTGAGTTATAATACGTCAAGCTAATAGTTTGTCTTCTAGATGCTAAATTGGTACATGATCTTTAAGAGAAGTAACCTTATGAAGTGATGTTTTATCTCTTTTTTAATTTGATTATGATACTAGAAGAAGCAAATGATAACAAGCATACATGTTTGTATTTTTTTGAAAGAAAAATTTTGATAGATTTATTATTTCAAAAATATTTTAGTAGATAGGTGATATATCCTTCCATCTTGGATTAAAGCCTCCTACTTGATTAGGTCTATTAATGTTTGAGGATGATTTTGGTCTCAAAAGGTGGTAGGTCACCAATTAACCTTCCCTTACACTTTTTTCCTAGTGCAATATTTTCTTCAGCAACCTATTTCTTTGGTGACTTCATTACTTTTACCATGTTCCTATTAGTTAGTTGCTTCTTTGGCTTTGACTTTGATTTCAAATACCTCTTAGTCTCAATTTCTAAGGTTTACACATTCACATATGCTAACTGATACTTACTCTTTGTGTGGTCTTTCATGGTCAATAATATACGGAGATGAGGTTGGGTCAGTCCTTCTAATTCGGGCATGCGATCCAATTTTCTCCACCTTTTTTTTTTCAATTTTTTATTTTTTCTTTCTTTTTTTAACAATCTCATTCTTCTTTTGAGGATCAAAGGTTTGTGGGCTCACAAGTGCCAACCAATTCTTACTTTTTGAGTCTGTCTCTCTTAGCTTAATTTTCCATATGAGACTTGTCTATTTAGGACTTTGTTTTCCATTCTTTTTTAAGGGGCAATGGGGGTGATCTTTCGCCTCTCGAAGGAGATTCTTAAGATGTTATCTTTCGATCTTAGCACTTTTGTCTTTGAAATAACTTCCCTAACATAATTTTAGTGACTTATAGATTAGTTGCCATATTTCTAGGTTTGTATTCCTAAAGTTAACTTAGGGTATCGGTATGTGGATGACATGTTAGGATTCCAACTCCACCCCATTTCATTATCGACCATCCTTGTCTTCAAATATCAGTCATTCATTTTTAGAGACCTCATATCTAAGACAAAAGGTGGTTCACCTGAATATCTAAAAAAAAAATTTTGTTTTATTTTTTAGTGAGTTTTTTGTTTTATGTTTTGCCCTGGGAAGTATGGAATACATACTTATCTAGTCAATTTTGATGTGACTAGACATTCTATCATATGCTAAATAATTTTTTTGTTTTGTACTTTTAAAGCTTATGCAACTATTTGACTCTTTCATGTTATTGACTTAGTGCAAGTATCATTCTTTTCAAATTTAATTGCTCGTCCATTAATCAATATGACATTAGAAGATGACATTGCCCCTTTCTTAGTTGAAGAAGGTTGAACGCGTACTCTTCCATTATTCTCCTTTAGCCCTCATAGCATTGAAGATGAGGATTGTAGAATCTAGCTTTAGGTTTGATCCAACATCCCAAAGTCAATTGAACTACCCACCGATCCTTCCTTTGGTAAGTTGTAGGTGATCAAGAACTCACTTTTGCCTATTGCTTAGTCTTTATTGGACTAATGCCTGGTTTGTGCCAATTAAAGCTTTCATTTCATCATCAATGTTCAGCATAATGAAATTTAGCCTTTGCACTGGGGCAAACTTGGTCTTTTTCCTCCTGGATAGACTTGATCTTTTGTCCCTAAGTGGACTTGGTCTTTGTCCCCTATGTGGACTTGATCTTTGCCCACAAGGTCGAAGGCAAGAAATTGATCCGTATTGGACAAGTGGAGCAGTGACTGGATCAATGGGAGCATTAGTAATGCCAGAAGCAGTGATGCCATTAGTGAAAGCAAAAGCACCATGCATGAATTGGATAAAGTTGGACAAAGCTTGATGGCTAATATGAACTCCAAATGCCCCCATGATGATTGTTTTTTTGTCATCGAGGTTTGGCATAATAAAATTTAGACTTAGCTCATTTAAGTGGGTTTGTTCCTAGCTCTCTAGATGGGAGCTCTTCACCCCTAGGTAGGAGGTCTCTACCCCCTGGATAAGAGATCTTTGCTCTATGAGTGGACTTGGCTTTTTTCCCATTGCATGGGAGGCGAGGGGTTGATCCATGCTTATGTCAACTCCAGTTGCCCCTAAGGTGATCGTTGGTTGACAAAATGTACCACAACTTTGCACCCTTAGTGATTATTGGTTGATGAAGTGTGTTGTAAATATTTCACCAAGGATGATGGTGTAGATTGGGGTAGGAGGGCCACTTGATGATGTTATTTCCTTTTCTCTTCATCAATCATTAGCCTTTTGCTTTCTTTTCTTTGATATGTGCCCATATTAACTAGGTTTCTCTATTTGGAGGAGAAGTCAGGTCCTATTGAGTATGCTAGAGTTTATGAAATCAATTTTGGTGGCCTGAGATAGCTGAGACCCTAGGAGCTTCCTCAAATCACAAATTAAATTTTATTTTACTTTGAAGTGCACTATTAGGTGTTATGAGAATATTAACTTCCAACAGACGCAAGTCCCTATTGTTTATTATCTCGATGATTGTCAGAAATCTCCTAAAGTAAAAAACTTAGTTAATAAAATAGAAACACAAAAAAAAAGTAGAAAGCATCATTTGATTGATCTGAGAAAGATGGTGTCTGGCTTAAGTAGGGGCATACCCCTCGCTTTACATTTACATAGATTTGAATGCATGAATGATATGAGTTGAAACAAAGGACTGAAAAGAGTTTTATATCTGTTGATGTCTTGCTTTCGTGTGTTGGACCATATGGGGTTCAACTTGAACGAATGTTTGATTTGTAGCATCACCAACTATTTACAAGGTTGGGTAGCTCAAGGGAGCACATTGTCAACCACGTTTGGGGTTGATTAGCTTGAAATGTGCATCATCAATTGCTTCTGGGGTTGACTAGCTTAAGGCGTGCATTATTAACCGCTTTTAGAATTGACTAGCTTGAGGGGCACATCATCAACTATTTCTAGAATTGACTAGCTTGAAGGTTGCATTACTAACGACTTCTAGGATTGACTAGCTTGAAAGGTGTATCATTAACTACTTCTAGGGTTGACTAATTTGAAGTGTAGCCAATAGCTTTGAATGTATTGGTATTTATCTTCTTTAATTTGGTAGCATCACGATGACTTAGGGGATTGGGTATAACTTTGAAGTGTGACTAACAGATTTGAGTATGTTGGTGATTAACTTCTTTAGTTTGGTAGTGTCACTAATAGCTTACGGAGTTGGGTATTGCTTTGAAGTGTGGCCAACAGCTTGGAGTATATTAGTGATTAACTTTTTTATTTTAGTAACATCACTAATGGCTTGTAGGGTTGGGTATAACTTTTAAGTATTGTTAAAGGCTTTTGTAGTGTTACATACTGAAGCTCAATTTGATCTTATTTAGTTCTATTTGAACTAATTTTGGTTTAGATTAGGATGGTAACATCACCCTTTGTTCATAGTCTCAGAGTATTGTCGAAGGTTCAGCATATTTAGTGGAACTTGTTTTGACCCTATTAAGTTTTGTTGGGACTAATATAGTTCGGGGCCGAGTTCATTTTAGAATCAGTTCAACACTCAATTTTGACTTGAGTCTGAAATTGATTCAACAGATATTTAAAACTTGATTGAATTACGATTCACGAACTTCTTCTTAGAAGATAGTAATATTTTCTAGTCTTCCTATTTTCAAAATCTTTGATGATCGGGTTTACACTAACACTTTATAGCATGACTAGAGGAACCATATGAGACATCAAAGTTACTCTAGTTGGACCAGTATTGATTTTGATTTAAATTTGATTCGATTCAGTTCAATGTCTAAAATTTGATTTTTGTTCAAGTTTGAAGATTGGCTGAGGTGTGAGTCTGAAGGTTGGCTAAGTGTAAGTTTGAAAGCTAACTGAGTACAAACCTAAAGGCTAGCTTAGATATAGGCCTGAAGGCTTGGATGTAGACCTGAAGGTTGGCTTGGATAAAGGTTGGTTAAGTGCAAGCATGAAAGTTGGATAAAATGTGAGTCTGAAGACTGGTTGATTGTGAGCCTGAAGGCTAACTTAGATGTGAGCCTGAAAGTTGACTTGGTGCGATGAGAATTTACTATCTTTGAGGAAAGGGCCGCGAGGGGATACAGCAGTGTCAAGGGTTTGTCATCTTTGAGTGGCTGTGAGTGGTTGTAGTACTATCAAGGTTTGTCGTTTTCAATGGACCATAAGTGGTCGCAGTTTTCATAAAGTTTCATCAACATGCCAAAGGCTACAAAAGGTCATGGGAATGATGATATGAAAAATAAGACAAGGAAATTTTTGCTGCAAGTCCTTTTTTTTGGGCAATAATTTTTTTAATTTTTTTCTTCATTTTCATCTCCTTTCTCCCTTCCTCTCTCCCATGCCTTTTCTTCTCTCCTTCACCAAAGAAGGGTCAACCCCTTCTCCATCAAAACCAGCCCGAATCCGAGTGATGGGTGTTGACAGCAAGCGGCAATGGGCAACCGAGTAGTGGAGGGCCAACGGAGCTCACGAAGGCAAGCCGGTGGAGTGCAGGTTGCCGGGCATGGATGGGAGAGGTTCAGATCTAGTCATCGACACGAAGGAGCACAGAGTGGGACGTTCTGGTGGCCGACGAAGGGTAGAGCTTGGGCGGAGCTCGCTGAGGCGAGCAACGAGGCTAGGGTTTCAGCAAGCTCAGGCTCCAGTGACGAGAGGCACAAGTATAGGCTAGGGTCCAAGCGTGGAATTGGTCGTGACACTAGAATAGTTCCCAGTTGTGAGGAAGCAGCATGATGAAGTCTACTCCTATGGGAGCACACAGAAGGAGGTGAGAAAAAGGTGGAAAGCTGACATAAAAGATGAGAGAGCTAGTGGAAGAACTCATCAAATCTCTAATTTTTTAATACAATTTCTGATTCTTCTTCTCGTGTTTCACATGCCTATTCCTAGTTCTCCAGTTCTCCTCCCTCTCTTGTTTTTCTAGGGTTACAAGGCTTATATATGAATTGAGAAGATAACATAATCATGATTCGAATCATTGAAATGATTAGATTCTCTCTTCAAAATTTGAATCGATAATTTGTTTATTTGGTTATGGATGAGACTTGTTATGAATGTGGATTCTTTGTTTGGATGAGGATAAGATCCTGAGTTTAGATGTTTGAAAACCTTATTCCAATATCAAATTATGATTCAAATTGTATTCTTTGCAAAATTACCAATTCAAGAGGGTTATTTGCACATTTTTTAGGAGAATTTGGACTTAATGGTAATTTTATGAATTACAGGGGCCTTTCTATAAAAAAATTTATTTGTATAATTTCAAAACTTTCAAGAACTTTTTTGAATAAAATGTAGATTTATTTGTAAATAAGAACTTTTGAAGGATTTATTTACGAAAATTAGAGTTCTAGGGGTTTATTTGTGAATCTGAAATTTTGGGGAGGTTATTCACAACCTCTAAATCTTGTGTGGATTAATTTACAATTTTAGTATTTTTATTGGACTTTTTCGCAAAAATTTTTATTTTAAGAACTTATTTGTAATAAAAATTTGGTCAATGACCTTATTGTAAGAATTTATTTAATACAAGAATCTATTTCTAAAATATTTATTTTTTTCATTTTATTGCAGACTTTAGATGAATTTTTGGACTATATCCAACCCACTCGGCCTATTTTAATTTGAATCCAAATTTTTTAAGAATTAAAGTCCTAATTATGCTCCATTTTTTTGATCGGATTTGACTATATTTTAGATTTAATTCAGACCTACACTTGAGCCATAATTTAATGACATATATGTTTCACTTTTGATTATATTTTAATTAAATTTGATTGTACCAAAGGCTACCTTAAACATGGCAGAACGACAGGAGTGGGCGATGAGAAGTTCATGGCACTACCGTACGTAGGGCTTTGTGAATTATGATGCAAACCTGGCCACTGGTGTAGCAAGCTCAATATGAGGCTGCTCGAGGCGAGCAACAGGTGGCAGAGGTCTACAACGCCAATGCATGGCCAGGAAGTCAAATCTGATAGTGGGCTACGACTACAACACCGATGTAGGGATAGGTGTTGGGTTCAGCTAAGGCTGGTCGGAGTAGAAATGAGGCCAACATAGCCTAATCTCCAGTGAGGTACCTCCAGTGGGGCTGAGTGGTCCTTCACACATGGCAAGGGAGTGGGATGACAATGCAGGGTAGTTGGTCGATGCAGCCTCAAAGTGAACAGCAGGGTGAGTACAACTGGATGGAGCTGAGGCCTGGCTAGCCAAGATCCGGCAGACGTAGAGGCGGTGACCTCACTGTGGGGATGAGGTTCAGCCATGGGAGTAGAGCTCATCCAATGACGAGGCAATCAATGAGGGTTTGACCAACAATATGCAGCAATAGGAGGAAGGGAAGTAGCAGGTCAATTGGTTGGTCCTGTGGGGTAGGAGAAGAAAGCACACGAGGCAAAGAGAGAGAAAAAAAAGAAAAAGTTAAGTTGAAATGACCTTTTTTACTCTTCTGAATGATGATTCTCTAATTATTATCCTCAATAATACTTTGTCTAATCTCCCTTTTTTTTCTCACAATGATTGTCTAATCCTCTTGTTGTGCTGCTCCTTTCTCTGCAAGTCTTCGTCAATCTTTATAGGCCTTGAGAAGATTTGAAACCAAATTTTCATCTTGCAAATTGGATCTCCATCCCTTCAATTGGCATGTTTAGGATTACAATTTGTAATTGAATTATATTTCCAAATTTCTTAATTAACATGAATCTCTTTGATTGGGATTCATTTTTCTAATGAAAATTTTCAAAATGTATACTATTTTTGGATAATAAATTTTCAAGGGAGTTATTTACAAACTTTTTTCACAAAATTTGGACTAAAATGTAATTTCATAAGTCCCAATGGCCGTTTCCAAAAAGGGCCTATTCATGAAATTTTGAAACTTTCAGAGTTCTTTCCATATGAAATTTAAATTTATTTGTAAATAAAAATTTTCAAAAGTTTTTTTACAAAAATTAAAAATTTCAAAAGTTTATTTATGAATATAAAATTTCAAGAGGTTCATTCGTGAACCATAGATTTTATAAGTGATTGATCTTAAATTTCAAAATTTTTAGGGACTTTTTCATAAAATTTTTATTTTAGAGACTTATCCATAAAATTTATTTGATACAAGGACCTATTTGCAAAAATTTTATATTTTTATTTCAATCCAGATATTTGATGAATTTTTAGGCCCGATTTTTTGGTTCAAATATCCTATCCAATTGGCTCTTTTTAGTTTGAGTCCAAATTTCCCAAGAATTCAAGTTCAAATTAAAACTATTTTTTTATCAAATTTGATCGCGATTTATGTCCAACTAAAGCCCACATTTGAATCACAATCTATTAGTATCTAACTATATGGTTTAACTGAATTATGATTAAATTTGATTTTTGATTAAAAAATTGACTCAAAGAAATGCCCCTTTCGGATCTACTTCATGAGTTTTTCTAGCAAAGGGAGTCAATGCAAATAATTCTCAAGTGCTCGCCCCTTTGCATCAACGTCCCAAGAGTTGACCATATGAGTTTGAATTGTCATGCAAAGGTGGACACAATTTACCATGTGGAGTGGACTTAGTTTACTATGGACCTAATTTGCAACAAGAGAGTGGACATAATCAGCCACATGGCGCAACCTTGAATCGCCATAGGAAGTGGACTTAGTCTGCCATATTAAACGGACTTGATTTTACCACATTGACATGAAATTTGAATTTCTACAAGGAGTGGACTCGGTTGCCATAAGGAGTGGACTTAATTTACCACAAGGTGTGGACTCTAGATGAGGGTGTTGACTCGATCGTCACACAAATTGAGGGAGCGTTTTGTGTCAATATTTTGTCTCGAGAAATATGAAACGTATATTTGATTGGACATTCCTGTTTGAGGAAGTTGGACATTCCATCAAAATGTAGACACTTTTGGTTGTTGTTGTTGCCTCTAAAGGCTTAGGCATAATACCTCTTCAGGAACCTAGCGTTGATCAATGGCATGAGTCATTCTCCTGAATCGAGGTTGATTTCTATCAGTTCATCAATTGTGGCTTGACCCCTATTTTTGAGTTTTGATGGAGCTTCTTTTGGCTCAAGGATTATGTTTTCACTAAGTGGTTGGTCATGTTGAGTGGGACTTAGCAAAGGTTCCTCTTTTAACTTTGAGAGCATTTCAGATACATCATGCCCTCTTTCTTTAGGTTTTGATATCTGGAGAATTCTGATTGCCTTGATGCATACAGTGTGTGTATACAAAGGCATCTATGATATTTGATCAGTCTCATCATAGGTTTAATGGTGACCATAAGGCATATCTGGATACGTGAAGCAATGTAGCCCAATCCTTTCAAATTGTTCATTAGTACATTGGAGCAAGATACTTTGTAGTGATCGGCTGAATTAGCATGTAGATGCACAAGTTGAGATTCAAGATGATAGTTTGTCTTTTAGAATTCCAAAGTGATGCATGAACTTCGAGAAAAGTAACTTTATGAAATGATGTTCTCTATTTTTTTTCGATTATGATGCTAGAAGAAGCAAATGGCATAAAACATACGTGTTTGCACTCATTCGAGAGAAAAATCCTTTTAAAATATTTCTTTAAGAAGACAAGTGATATATCCGTTCATCTTCAATTAAGACCTCCTACTTGATTTGGTCTATTAAAGTTTAAGAATGATTTTGTCTCAAAATACAGTAGGTCACTAATTGACATCCCTTATACCTTTTTCCTAATGCAATATTTTTCTTTAAAAACCTATTTTTCTGGCAACTTCACTATTTTTACTATATTCCTATTGGTTAGTTACTCTTTTTTAACTTTGACTTTCATCTCAGATGCCCCCCAACCTCAATTTTCAAAGTTTATATATCCACAGATGCTCTTTTTGTGTGATCTCTTTTGGTTGATAATATATCGAGATGAGGCTAGGTAAGTCCTCCTAATTCCAGCACGCGATCCAATTTTCTCCTTTTTTTAATTTTTTTCTTTTCTTTTCTTTTTTGGCTTTGACTTAGCAGTCTCATTCCTCTCTTGAGGATCAAAGGTTTGCAGGCTCATAGATGCCAACCAGTTCTTACTCTTTAAGTATATCCTTTTTGGTCTAATTTTCCATAGTTTTGTCAATTTAAGACTTTATTTCCTATTGTTTATTTTGTTTTTTTTTTGGGGGGGGGGGGGGTGGGGGGGGGGGTGGTTGATCTTTTGTCTCTAAGAGGAGTTTTCTGAGAGGTTATCTTTCGATCTCAATACTTTTATCTTTTAAGCAATTTCCCTAATAGGGTTCTAGCTACTTGCATATTGGTCGTCATATTTTTAGGTTTGCATTCTTGAAGTTAACTTAGAGAGTAAGTGGGTAGGGGAGGTGCAAAGATTTCAACTCCATCATGTTACATCATCGACTATCCTTGCCTTCAAGCATTACCTTTACATTTTTCAAAGACCTTATCTCTAAAACAAAAGGTAATTCACCTAAACATTAAGAGAACTTTTTATTTTATGTCACTTAAAAAGGTTTGTTTTTGCCTTGAGAAATATGGAACATACTTGATTAATCGATTTTGATTTGACTAGGCATTCCATCATCGACTAAACATTTATTTATTTTATGCTTTTAAAGCTCATACAAACCTTGACTCCTCCCACTGCAAACTTGGCATAGATAACCTAATTAGTATGGTATTAGAAGATGGTGTTACTCCTTTTTCAACTGATAAAGATTGAGCAGTAGTTCTTTTATTATTTTCCTTTGCCCTTATAGCGTTGGAGGTAAGGCTAGTAGGGTCTAGCTTTAAGTTCAATTGACATCCTAGAGTCAGCTGAACATCTTGCTAATCCTTCCTTTGGTAAGTTGTAGTGGTTAAAACTGACTTTTACCTACCACTTAAATTTTTGAAAGACTGATATCCTAGTTTGTATTAATAGGTCCCCTATTTCATCATCAAGGTTTAAGACAATGGAATTTGATCTTTACCAATAGGGTGGACTCAAATTTTGCCTCTTGGACGGATTTGGTCTTTGCCACTTTAGTGGACTTGGTCTTTTGTCCTTTGGGTGGACTTAGTCTTTGCCCACTAGGTAGGAGGCGAGGGGCTGATTCATACCAGGCAAGTGGAGCAGTAATTGGATCAATAGTAGCATTAACAATGCTAGGAGCAATAATATTATCGGTGAAAGTAGAAGCACCATGTATAATTGGATGGAGTTGGACATAGCCTGATGGCTGCTATAGATTTCAGTTACTCCTGCGATGATTGTCATTTTATTATCAATGTTTGGCATGATAGCATTTGACCTTAACTTCTTCAACATGTTTGGTTCTTGCCTCCCTGGTAAACTTGGCCTTTGCCCCCTAGACTACAGGTTTTTGCCCCCTAAATGGGAGGTGAGAAATTGGCCCATACTAGATAGGTAGAACAACAACTAGATCAATAGTAAGATAGGTTATAGGTGGTCAAATTTGACTTTTACCTATTTGTCAAGTCTTTGGAAGACCGATACCCTAGTTTACATTAATCAAGTCTCTATTTCATCATCAAGGTTTCACACAAGAGAATTTGGCCTTTTGCCCCTTGGACAGACCAAGCCTTTGCTCTCTGAATGGGAGGTCTTTGCTCCCCAGATGGAAGCTGTGGATGGTCATTCTAATCCTGAGGAGAGTTAGTAGGTGACTTTTTGCTACCCCTATAAGGCCTTTTATGCAACTTTGTCTTTCTATTAACATGCTTTCCACCCTCTCAACTTCTCCATGAAGTATAGTGGTCATACTTGACATGTTTTCCATATGGGCAGCCATAGTCTATATGTGTTCATTCAGCACTTGCATTTGCCCCTTGATATATCTCATATTATTTATGGCCAGCTCCTTCACAGTATCTAACTATAGTTTCATCATGGCATAATCACATTCGTGGGCAAACCACTTTCTGATATTGTCATCTCGTGGAATCTTTTATTTCATCATTAACAATTCCACCTAATCTATTCGGTTCTTTTTCCCTTGCATCCTGAATTTTGTCGTTATTAAAATGATAGGACCTTAGTTGTAAAGCTTATACAATAAATATGACAACACACGCTACCACTAGAAGTTTTCTTTTTTCATTTCCAACTTCGGGGCCCTTCAACAAAGCTCTAAATTTGTTAGGGAGAAACTCCTTGAGAGTTACTTGGCTTCTTTCTCCTTGAACGTAATCTTCCATAACATCGATGTATTCTTGAATGGTTAACTTCTTGACATTATACTCATATGGTTGAACCAGTTTCTTCCTCTTGTTCCTGTTCTTCTTATTTTTGATATTTTGAGAAAGTGAGGAAGCTTATTCTGATGAAGCTTTCCTTGTCACCATGCTAAGTCCTCTAGGGTCTTTAGCCATCTTTTTCATTAGCCTTTTCAACCTTTTAGAGATGTGGATTTCTCATAGGTGCTCCTATTCAGGCATACACTATGCTTCTTCCTTGATCAGGAGTCCAATAAGTGGCTTATGTGTCTTAAACATAGTGATGTGATTGACATATTCGGTGGATATTTCAAATAAGGCTGATTCTGAGAGTTAGCTTACCTTCTCAATATTATTTTTTCAATCTAATTTGGAAATACAAAATAGTCTTCAATGGTATGACCTAAAACTCTATAGTAAGAATAATAGTTTGGGCCATCTATCTTGTCAGCCTCACGTGGCCTTTTGGATTCTTGCAATTGGAGGCCTAGTTTTGGAGCAACTTGAAAGATTTTACCCACACACACTCTCTCTCTTAAAAGAGTACCTTCTCCTAAATTCTTGTTCGAAATCGTTGGATGACTCCACCTCTCCACCTCTCTCAAGAGTGGATAATCATTAAGAATTACTTCCATTTGTGGGAAAGCTTGTGAGTTTCTCTTGTTCACTTGCTATGAATGTTACCCTCACATTTTTAGAGGGCTTACTGTGCCTTGCCTTATCCTTTTCTAAGTTGAAATTTTGCAAACTAAGTAAGGCCGATCAGTCGATCTTTTTAAACCTCTTAACCCATGTGATGAGGTCTTTAAAGGTTTGGATAGAGGAAGTGTTTAAAAAGAGCATTATCCAATCCTTCCTTATATTACTAAGGACTAGGTTTACCACCTCAAATTGGCTGATAGGTTGTTCACATTTAATGCTAAGATTTCTCCATCGTGTGATATAAACTAATATCAACTTATTGTCGCATTTCAGTATTAAGACAAAGTTTATAATGTTCACTTTATTGCTGGCTCCTCCAAACCTAATTTAAAAAGCCTCTTTCATTTGTTCCCAAGTTTATATGGATTCTGGTTGTAAACTAACACACTACTCGAATGCTACTCCTGTCAAACTTGCCGAAAATTGGCAAAAGTAACAATAAATGACTATTACTTAAATCCCTATATGGAGCCACAAAGTGTGCTATGTGTTGTTCACGATTGCCCATGTGATTAAACTATTTGAAGCTAGGCATTGTATAGGCTCTAGGATATGGCACTTGGTCATAATGGTTAGGATATAATTTATCAACATCATTTGTCCTACCCATTTAACTTCTTTGCCTCAACTGTGCAGTCACCATTTATTGTACTAATGTTGCATGTATGACGGCAATTCCATGTTATCAAGGATCTTTAAAATTGGAGATTGTGTATGTCTTGTTAAAAGAGGTACTTGTGAAGAGCCTATATTTTCATGAATCTCATATATAAGAGATGCACATTTTGCTGCCTCTACTACTTAAGACAACTATTGAGATCATTCCAATTTGTCAGGCTTTTGACTCATCCGTAATATCATCTTCATCCACTCAATAACCTTCTTTTGAGTTTTATCTTTCTCTTTATCTTACTAGCTTAGCTATTCTTGTAGTGCTTCTATGATCACTTCTTAATTGGAGCTTTCAATTATGACCAAAGCTTCTATTAGAATATGTTGGTCTATGACTTGATGGTCAAGTATGGACTTTGGATTAGGGCCAACTTCTCCCATCAATTGAGTCATCTCATTCAAAAGTCTACTCATGGAGCGGATTGCCACACTTTCACTTTGACATGATAGCAAGGATTAGTTCACGAGAACCCTCTCCTCTTGGATTTCTTCATCGGTAAGCTTCACTCGAGTAGCCTTCTTTTAGCATTTGACTAGTTGGGGTGTGGGCTCGAGGTCCCTCTCAGTCATGATAAGAAATGACTCTGACAGTGTGGATGGCCTCCCTTTGTGAGCCCTCATGTTGAGTTACTGTCTTATGACGGCTCTTATTATTTTGTTTGGCAATTCAGCCCTTTACAATAGTCTTATGGTAAGACTGTGCCCCTTGTGATTTGTTCATACCCTTCTCTAAATTACTTAATAGGGTGAAGGAGTTAAAGGTAAGGATGGTAATGACCGACTTATTTCGAGGGGCAGACTTCCCAAATTGGCTAAAAATTTTCGCACCTTTTTCTTTACTTGTGACAGTCAAGATGAGCTATTCTTCATTGATAACTGTGTTCAGACTTGTTTTTGATTGCCCCCTATGAGGAGTTAGGTGAGGGTGATCGAAGACTGAACTTTATTTCAGTCCTAACTTCTGAAAAATTGATACCCTTATTGGTTGAGGCAAGACTTCTACCTCTTTATTCGAACAACCCTTCTCATTAGTAATGATGACATTGGGTCTCCTTACCCTTAATGGAAGGTGAGAAATAGGCTGATTCTGCATGACAGCAACTTCAGTCGGTGTAGTAGTAGGTGCCTTCTTGAACTAGACGATCCTAGAGATGGTCCCAAACTTGATCTGAACTTCAACTGCTTCTATGGCAACCATTAACTAAGTTAAATACATAGCTGATTCTGCCCCCAAGATGATGATGTACCTTGGGACAGAGATGTTCTTTTTTGATGTCATTTGATGCTTTCTTTCTTGCAAAGGAGAACATAATTGATCAACCATCAATCATAATTCTACCTTATTAATGTCTCTATCATACTAGCTAGTACACATGGAGAAGAAGTCAAGTCCCACCGGTCGTGCCAAAATTTTTGGAATCGATTTCGACGACGCAGGGATAATGGAGACCTTGGGAGCGACCTCAAATCACACATTAGAGTTTATTTTTATTTGAAGTACACTATCAAGTGTTATGAGAACATTGACTTTCAACATATGCAAACCCTTATTGTTAATTATTCCAATAATTGTCAAATACCTCCTAAAGTAAGAAACTTAGTTAAAAAAATAGAGACATAAAAAGAAAATAAAAAATCATTGTTTAATTAATTTTGAGAAATGTGCATGGCTTAAGTAAGGGTATGCCCTCACTTTATAATAAATTTTAAAATAGAATTATGGAATGCAAGAGGATAATGAAAATAAAGAAATGATAAAGGGACCTTTGGTGCTGCTGCTCCACCCCCACGTGCTGGACCATGTGACATCCAACTCAAATAGGTCTTAAGTTGGTCTTTGGTGGATGCCAACAATGTGCCGACAAGTGAAACTAACTGTCTTGGCTTACGTCAGTGAACCCTGTTGGAATTTGAAGGTGCATCGTCAACTACTTTTGGGGTTCACTAGTTTGAAGAATGCATCGTTAACTGCTTCTAAGATTGACTAATTTGAAGGGTGCATCGTTAACTGCTTTTGGGATTAACTAACTTGAAGGGCACATCATCAATTGCTTATGGGGTTGACTAGCTTAAAGGATGCATGATCAACTATTTTTGGAGTTGACTAGTTTGAAAGGTTCCTCGTCAACTGCTTTTGAGATTGACTAGCTTGAAGGACGTGTTGTCAACTACTTCTAGGTTGACTAGCTTGAAGGACGCATCGTCAGTTACTTCAAGGGTTGACTAACTTAAAGGATGCATCATCAACTGTCTATTGGGGTTAACTAACTTGAAGGATGCATCGCCAATTACTTCTAGGGTTGACTCGCTTAAAGGGTACGTCATCAACTACTTTTCGGGTTAACTAACTTAAAGGGTGTATTGTCAACTACTTCTAGGGTTGGCTAGTTTGAAGGATGTGTTGTCAACTACTTTTGGGGTTGACTAGCTTGAGGGGTGCGTCATCAACTATTTTTGGAGTTGACTAGCTTAAAGGTGGCCAATAACTTTGAGCATGTTGGTATTCAACTTCTTTGATTTGATAGTGCCACCAACTGCTTAGGGGGTTAAATATAGCTTTAAAGTGCTATAAAGGCTTTTGTAGTATACCCAGTAGGACTCAGTTTGACCCAGTCTACTTTCACTCGAACTAGTTCTAGTTTAGGTCAAGATAACAACATCACTCGTTATTCATGCCCTCAGAATATTGCCAAAAGTTCATCACACCTAGTAGGACTCAGTTTTATCCTATTTAGTTCCGTTGGGACTAATATGGTTCCTATTCGAGTCTGGTTTGGAATCAGTTCAATATTCAATTTCAATTTGAGTTTGAATTGACTCAACTCGATGTTAAAAACTTAATTGAATTATGATTCACTGACTCCCTCTTGAAAGATAGTGATATGTTCTAGTTTTCTATTTCCGAAATCTTTAGGGATTGGATTCACACTGATACTTTATAACACGACCAAGGGAACCATGAGAAATATCTATTCCAAAATCACTATTGGTATTGATAGTGAATATTCAATAATGAATTTAATTCACCAAGCTTAGCATTGATTTTCAGAAGAATATTTGTCAAATACTGATCATTGACTCTAGTTAAAGTAGTGCTGATTTCAATTCAAGACTGATTTGGCTTAGTTTAATGTTCAAGACTTGATCTTGGTTTAAGTCCGATTTTATTTGATTTGGGTTAAGTTCAACCTTGTGTTGGACCTTTATCGATTCGGGTTTGCAAGTCTATTTGGATCAACTTAATTTTACTTCAAGTTCGGCCTAGTTCTGATATGATTTTGAATTCAACCTTTAATTTAAACTTAATTTAACCTAATTAGAGTTTGATTTAAGCTTAGTTTGATCCAAATTGGATTTGACTTGAATTGATCTTGAATTGACCCAACTTGAACTTGACTAGGGTTGAAGTTGAACTGATTTGATTTGGATCAATTTAATTTGAGTTTTAGTTTATTTATTTGATCGAATTAGGTCTATTTGATAGTTCATTTGAGTCAATTTAGTTTTGCTTATTTGTTCTAACTGAGTCCAATGTGAATTTTAATCAATTTGTGTTAATTGATTTAGTTTAAGAGCCTATGGGCTATCATGATAACTTTGGACAAGCTCGCGGACTGACCTTGATTTAAATAGATGTTCATTGAGCTTGCAAGCTAACCTTAGTCTGAATAAATGTTCGACGAGCTTGCAAACTGGCCTTAGTTCAAACAGAAATTTAGCAAACTTGTAAGCTGGTTTTATTCCGAATAAACATTCAGTGAGCCTGCGAACTGATCTTAGTCTAAATAGATATTTAACGAGCTCACAAATTGGCCTTAGTCTCAATAGACATTCAACAAGCCCACAAATTGACCTTAATCTGAATAGACATTCGGCAAACTCATAAGGTAGTTTTAATCCAAATAGACAATCGATTTTCTAACGAATTGGCTTTAGTTTGAAAAGACATTTGATGAACTCACAGGTTGGCCTTATTCTGAATGAACATTTGGCCAGCCCGCAAGCTGGCCTTAGTTCAAATTTACATTCAGCAAGCCCGCAAACTAACCTTAGTTCAAATAGACATTTGGTGAGCTCGCAAGTTAGCCTTAGTCCAAAGAAATGTTCAACGAGCTTGCAAGCTGCCTTTAATCCGCATAGATATTTAACGAGCTCACAAATTGGCTTTAGTCTGAATAAATATTCGACAAGCTCACAAGCTACCTTAGTCCAAATAGACGTTTGGCAAAAATTCAAAAAGAGATACAGGGAGCTCACAAGTTGCCCTTAGTCCGAATTGATGTTTGGCAAGCTCGTAAACTAGTCTTAGTCCGAATAGACATTCAGCGAGCTAACAAACTGGCCTTAGTCCGAATAGACATTCGATGAAAGTTTGAAAAGAGATTCGGCAAGCTCACAAGTTAGTCTTAGTCCAAATAGACGTTTGATATGTTCACAAGCTGATTTTAGTTTGAATAGACATTTGGCAAGCTCGCAAACTAGCCTTTGTTTAAATAAACATTCAACGAGCTTGTAAGCTTGCCTTAGTCCAAATAGTCATTCGGTGAGCTCACAAGATAGCCTTAATTTGAATAGATGTTTGATGAGATCGCAAGATGGCCTTAATCCCAATAGATGTCCAACGATCTCCTAAACTAGCCTTAGTCCAAAATTGGTTTCAAGCAAGCCCGTGGACTAGCCCTAGGTTGGTGGTGGAGATCCGTCAATATGCAAAGAACAACAGGTGGCCACAAGGTTAGGGGTTCGCCATCTTTGAGGGACCGTGGGTGGTTGCAGAAGCATCAAGGTTCATAGTTTTCGAGGGATCGTGAGTGGCTACAACAGTCTTGAGGATTTGCCATCTTGAGAGATCGTTGGTGGCTGCAGCAATATTAAGGATTCATCGTCTTCAAGGGACCACACATGGTCATAACAATATTGAGAATTCATCATTTTTGAGAGACTATAGGTAGTCGAAGTGTTGATAAAATTTATCAATACGTCCAAAATTATGGATGATCACAGCGACATAAAAATCTAGACAAGTGAATTTTTTTTCTTTTTATCCTCCCATGTGGCTGTTTCTTTTTTTTGAAAAAGAACTGCTGCAACAATCCTTTGTCTTTACAGTTGTCCACTGTTGTATTTTCTTCCCCCGCGTGCTAGGAGCAAGCATCCTTCAAAGCCTCTCTTTTTTAATTTTTATACTCTCTTTCTCCCCACTTTCTTCTTCTTCTTAGGAGTTATTTGGTTTGATTCCTGAAATCTGGAATGAGAAGAATTGAAGGAATTGAAAGTCAATTTCTTGTATTATTATGTTTGGTTCAATTCTATATCCAAAAATCAAAGGAATTGGATGATTTTCGGCTCTTCTAGATTCCGATTTTTAATTCTTTGCTTTTTTGGTGGGGAAGACACCAATTCTAGGAGAATTGGCATTGTCCCACGTCTAAATTCTTACTAAATTCCCATGCGGGAGTGAGAGCTTTTCCTCCAGACAAGCTCATTTCTTCTCGTCTTCTCCGTGCTCGATTGCGCTCTGTGCTCGACCGCACACCATACTCGACCGCGCCTCGTGCTCGATCTGTGTCTTCGTCAGTGATCGAGCACAATCAGCGCTTGCCATGCTCGATTTATGCCTTCTGTGGTGAGCCGACGCTGGTCGTCCTCGATTTGTGCCTTTTGTGGTAGATCTATGCCTGGTAGATTGCACTCTGTGCTCGACTGTGCTCCATGTTTGACTACGCGCCATGCTCGATCTGCATTTTCATTGGTGATCAAGCAAGATTAGCGCTTGCTGTGCTCGATTTGCGCCTTCTGCGATGAGCCGATGCCGATCGTCTTTGATTTGTGTCTTATGTGGTCGATCTACGCGAGGATAATTTGTGCCTTTTGTGGTCGATCTACACCTGCTGGACTACGCCCCATGCTCGACCGCTGGTTCCTCCTGCTTCGATGGCTGCTCCCTCTCTTCTTTCTTCTCGCATTCCATCTCCCTGCAACTCACTCGAATTAGTTCTCCTTATTTTTTTGATTTGCACTTTTTAACTCCGCCCAACCCTGGTACTATCTGATCCTATTCGCAAGATAAGGTCGGTGATCTAGTTTTTGATGATGATATTTCTGCTGATCGGAGTTTAGGAAAGCAAGGCTGTCGGATCAGAGGAAGCCTATGTGATGCTTCTTTACAGGACGATTTCCTTCTGGGAGTTCGGGTCCTCGGTGTTGGGGGAGCCGAAAGAATGTCGAACCGGAATAATATAATGGATCAGACACCAAACCATCCCAAAAACTTAAACTCATGAGATATTGGTCTTTTTCACTATATATATTGGACCCTATCTATCCAATATTCGATGTGGGAATAATTCATCACACCTGACATTATAACAATCTCTCCCTTCAGGTGTGATTTGACCACATTAATTTTAACACTCTTAATCAAGAACTCTTTTACTCGACCAGTTCCACCGTATGACCCATACCAACGGGTTTTTGTCTCATTCTTTTGATTTTTTAAAGAAAAATTAACATGCGACTCAATTCACCATTACGGTAATTCGATCTTAAAAGTTTGCACAGTTTCGAATCTGAAGCTGTGATACCATTTGTTGGGGGAGGCGAAAGAGTGTCAAATCGGAATAATATAGTGGACTAAACACCAAACCATCCCAAAAGCTCAAGCTCATGAGATATGGGTATATATTGAATCTTATCTATTTAATATTCGATGTGGGACTAATTCATCATACCTAACATTATAACACTCGAAAAGCTGATCCGCCACATGGAGACCACCCGAGCCATGGTCGTTCTCGTCACCGATGGGGTCTCAGACTACGCCAAGAGGCTCCTTCGAGTATACCTTCCAAGAAGGACAAAAATCGCGACTTGATGGTAGATTTTGATATAGTGATGCTCTGACCCTAATTATATGCAGGTTAACTGGGGGTAAATTTGCTTCTTCTTTTTTTTTGTTTATGTAACTTGCCAGGTGAGCTGGGAAATTATCTCAATGGTTTTTTTCCCTAATAATTGGACATCAATCATAATTGCACAACATAATTGATTATTTGGAGCCCCTGTGTCGGAATAATGAGATTTTGATTGCATAGCGGTTTTGCTTTATGTATAATATTCGTTTGAATTGGATTATAGAAGAGAAAGAAGATTCAAAATTTTGAAGGTTGTGATTGTTCAATTTGGAATTGCTTTGGTTTACTTGAACGCCTTGTGTTATGAACTCGTTAAGCAATAAGTTTGATGTGTTTAAGTTGATTACTGTTAGTTTTGGAGCTTATCTAAATGTTCATCTGGTACAGTATTTGTGTATAAATATTTGCCTTCGTTTGTGTCTTTACCATTAATTTGCATCTTTTGGCAATTGTTTAGGCTGATGGTTGGATTGTGTATCCTATCAGGTTATTGGCAAATCCGAATCATGTACGCCCAAAGAGATTTTGGGGCGTTTACACCAAATTAAAAATTTTTAACTTGACAAGGTATTGCTTACATTCTGAATTGTTTTCTTTCACACAGTTCTTTATCTTGATGCCGATACGACAATGGTGAAGAATATCGATGAACTGTTCGAGTCTGGTAGATTTTGTGCAAACCTGAAGCATTCAGAAAGATTAAATTCGGGAGTGATGGTTGTGGAGCCATCAGAATCTGTTTTCAAAGATCAGGAAAGTGAACTCCATGTATTCATATACTGGAGGTTTTTCCCTGGTCTTTATGATCCATTTTTAATGATTAATCTGCCATATAAATACATTATCACCACTCCTTTTTAGTTAGTAATAATAGTGAAACAACTTTGCATACATCATCTATGTCGGACCATGAATACCTTGCAAAAGTTCTGAGAAATCATTGCAAAACATGTAAGTGGCTTATTTTCTTTTTTCCCCGGTTAATACAAGGACACCACGATGTTGGCATCTTGCAGTTCACTTTTTGAACTTCAATAATTCTTGGCTGTTTTAAATTTTAGGGTACTGTTTGATTTCGGATTAATGTCAAAATTAAGGTTAGAAAAGAAATTAAAATATAAAAAAATAATTTGATTAAAATTTTAATATTTAAATACTGATCTGACCAGTAAATAGTTCAAATTTTTTTTTAAAACCATCTTACCCTCAGATATTTCTTTGCTCGGAAGATCAAAATAGGCTAAAATGGCGTCAACCCTCTACTAGAAGGGAACAGAGCCATTGTAATGGCGGCAGAACTTGGGAGGACACGCCCAAGATCCCTTCTTTACCTCGGAGCCAGGCCAGAAGAAGGTGGCGGCGTTGAGCCCCTAGGCAACAACGGTCTCCCAGAGTAGGTTAACGAGCCACCACTTGGGCTCGTGGCTGGCCATGGTGAAGGTGTCGTCGGAGACTGGGTTGACGAAACTATTGTCGATGATGCCATGGTAGGGTGGGTAGGGGCCTGTGACGATGGAGTAGTGGTTGGGGAAGGTGACGGTGGGGAACACAGGGATGAGGCCCGCTTTCGCCTCGGTGTCGTTGGGGATGAGGCGGCCGATGTTTGGCGCCGGGGACTTGAACTGATAGCCAAATCGGAATCCGTCTGAGGAGATGAGGATGACGACCAGGCGGGGGAGCTTTCGAAGTGGTCTGGCTGAGGTCTTGAAATCGGTGGAGTAGTGTGAGGAGGAGAAGAAGAGGAAGGCGAAGACGATGGCCGTCGCGGTGGCTACGCAAGAGGCGATGAGGAGGGCGGTGAAGACAATAGGCGAAGGCGACCATCGAGAAGTCGGAGATGGCGGAGAAGATGAGAGATGGTACTGTCGAGGAGGGCATTTTAATTATTTTTTAATTAAAATTTAATTAAATTATATAATATTAATCTGATTAAATTTTTAATATTTAGATGATTGACCGATCAATACCAAATAATCCTGATCTTGGTCCGAAATATGAATAGGCTTTGCCTGGCCTGTAAAAAGATGCACAGGGTTCAGGCTCGGTGCACTTTCGCAGCCTACCAATTGTAACCAACTACAAGGACAGGCTGATTTTCACTTTTTTGTGAGACTTTTTGCCACATCGTTTATCAAGCCTTCTTTTTTTTTGTTAACGTACGTGAATCAGTTTGCATTATGAAGCAAGTCTTTTTGTTGTGAATATTTATTTTCATGGAGTTTTTATTCTTTAAGTGCTGCAACTATTGTCACTTGCAATACTGGATGACTTTGTTGTCATGATACTCAAATAATTACATTGTAGTGGATGGTTGATGAGAGAGAGCTTCGAGTCATCCACTATACCCACCCTTGGCCCGCTTAAACCTTGAGTTGATGGCATGACATTTGTCTATGGCATGGATGATGAGGTCAGAATTGAGTGGGTTCAAAAGTTTCTGAACAATATGAATATCTAGTTACATATTTTGTATTAACATGTTAAGTTATCCTTTGTATTAACCTATTAAACTGTTTTTTGTATTAATTCACTAAACAGTCTTTTATATTAATATACTAAGTTGTCTTTATAGTAGATACAAATTATTTTAATATTTATTATGATATTTGTACATATAGTGAAATTGAATTCTTATTATATAACCCTTCATTTTTAGGCCTTTTTCTGAAATCTTATTAATTTTTTAAATTATTTCAATAATTTGAAAATTAAAATTATTTTATTTCTTAAATTACTTACAAATAAATTATTTTCAAAAAATAAGTATATATTTTCTATGTTTATTAAAAATTATTTGATAAGATAATCACAAAATTATATTAAATAAATCTGTAATTGATTACAATTTACTTACATAATCTGCTATTTTTTGACATTTTTAAAATATTTATTATTTTTTATTATTTTTATATATTTAATAGTAATATTACTAATTTCTTCTAATTAATTACAAATAAAAATTTTTCAGTTTATTAAAAATTATTTGATATGAAAATAATAATAACTAGTTAAATATATTTATATAACTCTTCGTCTGTGCAACTATTAAAAAATTTTATAATTGTGAAAATTAAATTATCAATTTTTATATTAAAATATATTATATTTTTGTAATAATTTACATATAAATTATTATTTTGTGTAATATACTAATTCTTAATTTCTCCTCCAACCAAACACAAAAATTTAATAAATTAATAAAATTGATTAATTTTATTTATCAACCAACCAATAAAATTTTATAATTTATAAATTAACTAAATCCCAATTCGATTCAAAAAATATTCATCCAAACACTAAAATTATTTAATTTTTTTAATTCTTTCGATACTCTAAAATCATACATCCAAACGGTATCTCCATCCCATCTTACCTCCTTTCACCGTATCAATGGCCGACCAGGCTTCGATTTTTCTTTTTCTTCTCCCATGGTCTGAGCTGTCTTTCTTATCTCTTCATCCTGTTGCTTTATGGCTAGATTCGGCAACTCATCTCGGATAGCAGCTCGATGGCTCAATATCTCGAACGGTAGCTCTTCCCTTACAGCAACCTTGCGTGGAAGCATTAGAATGCAGCGGCTCCTTCCGAGCCGTGCGTGGAGGCGTTGGGACGCGGTCGGCTTCGACTAGCCGAGATTCAACATGGATCCAACCAGCTCGTGATGCTCCGGCGCAATGACGGGAGTAGGCGATGAGTCCATGGCACTGCCGCAGGTGGGCCTTTGTGCAGTTACGATGCAAGCCTGACTGCTGGTGCAGCAAGCTCGGTATGAGGCTACTCGGGGCGAGCGGCGGGTGGATGATGCCGTGGATGACAGTAAGGCCAGGCGGCCGGGCTGGCGAGGAGGTAGAGCGGCACGAGGTGGAGAAGTGGTCGGAGGTCTACAGCGTCGGCGCCTGGCCAGGCGGTCGGATCTGACGGCGGGCTACGACTACGATACCGGTGCAGGGGCAGGCAGCGGGTTCGGCTAAGGCTGGTCAGAGCAGAAACGAGGCCAACGCAACCTCATCTCCGGCGAGGTACCTTCGGCGAGGCTGAGCGGTCCTTCACGCGTGGTGGGGGAGCAGGATAACGATGCAGGGCAGCTGGTCGGTGTAGCCTCAAAGTGGGCAGCAAGGTGAGTACGGCCGGATTGTCAGGATCCGGCAGACATAGAGAGGATCTCGCTGCCCAGGATGGGGTTCAGCGATGGGAGTAGAGCTCGTCCAGTGAGAAGGCAATCCAGGCGGCTTTCACCGACGATGGGCAACAGCGGGAGGAAGGGGAGCAGCAGGTGGATTGGTTAGTCCTGTGGGCAGAGAAGAAAGCAGAAAATGCAAAGAGAGAAGAAAAAAGAAGAAGGGAAGATTAAAGTTAAAAGTGACTTTTTTATTCTGTCTGAATAATGATTTTTTAATTATTCTCCTTCAACATTCTCTGTCTCATCTTTTTATATTTTTTCTCACTGTGATTCGCTAATCCTCTCATTGTGCTACCTCTTTTTTTTAATCTTCATTGATTTTTATAGGTCTTGAGAAAGATCTAAAATTAAATTGAGAATATTTGAAATCAAATTTTGATTGATTTAATTGCTAAATCTGGTTGGATGATGATTTGCAATTGAATCTTCATTCCTCCGATTAACATGTTTGAAATTATAATTTGTAATTGAATTTTATTTTCAAATTTTTTAGATTAATATGTAATCTCTTTGATTGCCATTCATTTCTTTGATGAAAAATTTCAAAATAGGTATTGTTTTAAATGCTAAATTTTCAAGGAAGTTATTTACAAATTTTTTTATTAGAAATTTGGACTAAAATATAATTTCATTAATTCTAAGGGCCTTTTTACAAAAAAAAACCTATTTATGAAATTTTGAAACTTTCAAAAAAAATTTCTTATGAAATTTGGACTTATTTTCAGCGATTTATATATGAAAATTAAAAATTTGAAGATTTATTTGTGAATATAAAAATTTGAAAGGTTTATTCGCAAACCCTAGATTTTGTGAGTGATTGATCTGAAATTTCAAAAAATTAAAGATTTTTTTCTCGAAATTTTTATTTCAGAAATTTATTCACAAAATTTATTTGGTGTAGGGACCTATTTGCAAAGATTTTGTATTTTTATTTCAATCCAAATATTTGATGATTTTTGGGACTAATTTTTTTGGTCTAAATATCTAATCCAATCGGCTCTCTTTGGTTTAATCCAGAATTTTTCAATAATTCAAGTTCAAATTAAAATCAATTCTTGGTCAAATTTAATTGTGATTTAGGTCCAACGAAAACCCACATTTGGATCACAATCTAGTGGCATCCAACTCTATACTTTGACTAAATTTGAATTAAATTTGATTTTCAATCAAAAATTGACTCAAACAGTCTTATACATTGAAATGGTCTACATCTGGGTCAGCTTCAGGTTATCAGCATATTCTTTATTCTAGGTGTATGTGACTATCATTTCTATTTTTGCATAGTCCAAGACGGCCCAATGCTGAATCTCCTAGTCCTTAGTCCAAACAAAGCTGAGTCTCACTCGATTATGAGGTTTTTCTCCTCATCGATCTTCTTCTTCGTCTCTTTCACGCTAAGTTTAAGAGATTCTAGTTGAGAACAAAGTAGGATCACTTCCTCCCTAGCCTTCCTCTTCTCAGTTGTGTCCAACCCCCAAGCCTTGCAAAACTGACACCTAGCATACGGGAAGGATTGCAGGGCCTGCAGTTGAACCAAATGTCAGTCCATGATACAAAAAAATAAAGAAGATTGTCCGCACAAAGGCAAATATGAGTGTACTCATGATAGTGTAAGACCTAACTCCCCCTAAAAAGAGTCAGTCGGTGGGAAGGCGAGTCAAGAAAGGGTCAAAATCTTCTCTAATGTCCCCAAGAAAATACTCCTTGACCTCAATCTTCCCCCAAGCCCCTTGGTGCTTTAAAGAAGACTGGCCTCGCATTCTGCCGCATGGAGGAAAAGCAGAAGAAGCGGAAGCAGCACCCTTGCCACGATTAGTCTTCTGCGTCATCATGCAATGAACAGGAAATTGAACACCATCCCTAATAACTTTAGGTTGGCATGGCAGCGAAGGAGAATGAGGAATTACCTATCTCTTCCTCACTCTCCCCTCATTGGCACCATGGCTCTCTTCCTCCTCCCTCTTTCTCCTCCTCTGGGCTGGAGATATCAGATGGCAACAGGCAGAGGTTTTCGATTTGGAGAGCTTCTTAGCAAATGGAGCCGGCGACACTTAAGGAATAATCCTTTATTGTCTCAAACTCTCGTTCATGAATAGAATTTGAGCAATCCCTACAAAGTCATATTCCATGACTAAACTAGGTCGAAAAGAGGAACTTGTACTAAAATCATCGAAAACAAGATGAGAATCAAGATCAAAAACTCACTTGAAGTTGAAGACAAGACAGTCACATGAGCCTTTGAGGGATGAGCCACCACTAGCTCAGAGTGGGCTCCCCTAGTAGATGGGCTAGCACCAAGTGCTTGGGCCTCCCTCATCATAAGTGCAAAACTAGATCTGGGTGGCCCTTTGCCCCTGGAAGTCGATGTTGAGCTGGCACTAGATGGAAAAAATTTTTTCATTGGTGGTGGCGCTGGCCTTGAGACTTCTGAAGGAATTGGAATTTCTTCTACAGGAAAGGCCACTTTTTCCCTTAGAATGGGAGACCTCTTCCTAGAGACAAAAGGAGCAGAAGTGAATGTCATTTGAAAATGGATTTGTCAATGGAGAAAAAATAAAGACCTAAAAATTTTTCTAAACAAGGAAAAAGGGACAAAGGATCCTTATATAACTTTTCTCTATCGTCGGATCACTTCCATATGGCTTGACCTGAGACGTTGAAGTCCAAAAGGCAAAAATCTTAAAACCCCCGCTTGGATCTTGGAGACACGTATCTTTCATATGGTTGGGAGTAGTCTTGGGAAAAAGAAACTGAGAGACATGAAAAAGGTTGTTTCGATAAATGAGCAGGCAGTCCTAAATCATCGCCTTGAGAGAGAGGGAAGCTCCAATAATTACTCGAAATTAGATGAAATGATTGCTCACTTTCTTAAGCAAGGTGACAGTTGACATTTTATAGAGATGGCAATTCGATTCTCGAAAATTCGCTTGGCATCCCGAGAGAATGACTACCCCTTGATAGAAACCCTAAACACTGAGTTATGGAAGCTTGGTGTCCAGACTTGGGAGATACTAATGATATACTATAGTAAACTGACCGAGTCAAAAGGGTCAATGAGAACTGAAGCCTAAACTACTTGCGAATTGATACATCTAAAATAAGAAATCTCAGGATTGAGCTATGGAGAGCTCTCAGCACACAGGTTGTGAATAGCCCAACTCATCTCAATACGAAGCCTAGGAAGCTCGGTGTTTTCAACCAAGGACTACATAAGAAAATTATACCGAGTTATGTTTAAGCTCGGATACCTCAATGTAAGTAAGGCAAAGTCCAAGTCATTATGAACTCTTATCTCAAAAAAGATCCTAAAAAATTTTAGACTCACAACTATCCCTTACGGATAATATGGTGAGATTATGACCTATCAAGGGATCCATATAATCTTCGTACCCTACAAATACAACACACCCCCCACCCCCCCCCCCCCCACCCCCACCCCCCCCAAAACACACACACATACTTTCTGAAAAGATAAAGACTAATGTCTTTTTCTTCTCTTCATTATGCTTTGTATGCACGCCACTAATTTGAATATTAAAATAGCCACAGTCAGAGGGTTTCTGGTAATACTTTACATTATATTTTTAATTACAAATTAGTAGAAGAGCGATTTAGCATATCGATTTAAGGATTGATTTAAGGAAGCTCTTGAGCTGAAATCGATAGACAGAACAGAGCTCTGTTAACAACAACAATCTATTTGGCAACACTTCAAATATTAGTTCAGACATATAAATCTAGACAATCAAAACCTATGCCTCTTTATGCCATCTTTCCGCATAAGAACGCCCTGAATTTCTTTTTTTATTTGTTTTATAGAATTAGCTATCACAAACCGGTTGACTCCACCAATGAACACACATTTAGGTTCATGCATGATCTCTTTTTGGGTTGCAGCTGCTTGACTTTTGTATCTTTGACTTTATTTTTCTGTTTTTTTTGTTTGACTTCAACTATACTATACATTCAGTAGTATCTAGGACGGCCGCAAAATAAGGAAAATTCGTGAATAAATTCAGATAGAATTGAATATAATCCGTTCAGTGCGTCATAAATTTCTTCTGTCTAGAAGGCAAGGAAGCCTTTCCATATTCTCCCCTAACCAACCATGAAGAACCATGAAGTAGAAGAGTTTGATTTTGCTTATCCATCCGCACTCCTAGACTTCTTCATGAGTACTTTTGAAGCTGAAAATCTACTTCCATACGAATGATTAATCCTTATTGTAAGCAGAGTGTTTGGCTATGTCAGTTTTGCTTAAAACTAATGTTGTATTACATGGTAGAAGTCAAAACAAAATGCATTCTTTTAGTTATAATAATGATGATTAGATATTATTTTATTTGAATCCCATGCGCATGACAATAAACTATTGCATGAATTATTCTTCATTCTTTGTCCAAGTGCAGTTTTTGTGTTTCCATCACACAACTAAAAGAATTGACACTTAACAATTTCGTCGTGTTCCATATGGTACTTGTGCGTACATTGCTGTAGGTTAAAAGTCAAAATCTTCTAATTGGTACAAACACATACTGAAACACACTTCTTGAATAGATCCACAACTAGCACACCATAATTATGCATGAATACAGAATATTACTTATGGAAAAAGAAATAGAACATATAGATAAATTTCAACTTTTGTCGGAACTAAAATCCTGACATAACCCATTAAACCAAATAGAATGACAAAATAAAATTTCTGGGAATCTACGGAAATAATAAAGAACTTTCGCAAGTGTTTATTAAGTGAAGCTTAAAGCCAGGAAGAACTGTTCGAGTCTGAAGTTTGTCTTCATGAGATTTGTCAACTCATAAAGAAGCATTTAGCATTTTGTCAACCCCCACTTCAAAATCTAACTTTGAAATCTGAAAAAAGGGATAAAATAAAACTAGTCAACACATAAAATTGTCCAAGTTCAATTGCTGTTTATTGCTGTTGGCCTCTAACATCAATAGAAGTGGACACAATATCTTCTTTGATATTCACCAATCAAAGGCCCCCATTGGTTAAGAAATGTTTATCGAAAAAATGACAATTTGAATGCTTTGGCTTCATTTCTAAACTAGACACATATTGGGAATTAAGTGCAACTTACTTAGCTAGAATGTAGTTGAGCTTACTTTGCTTTATTTTAGCCTAAAGTAGCTCTTTAAGAAGATTTCGAAATCGTACTCAGACGAATTAATTTGTAATCCTAAGTGATCCTGAACAGCAGCATGAAAATGATAGTAGTACAACTAATACTGTAAGATTAGTACGGCATTCCCTAAACAATATGATCAGTTTTTAATTAGGAGGCCATGATATATGACGTAAAGCATAGGAGATTGAAGCATGACGAACTTAGAATGTGTTAGATGCCAGCCAGGCTGTTTTAGTTTTCAGCATCTTGAGAGCATTCACTGCATAAAATTCTTCTGTTGACCAAAGTTATAAGCATAAACAACATGAAGAATCCTGATGATTGGAAGCTGATAGAGAAGTCAAGAGTAGGATGTTCCATTTTGTTCTTTTATAAATAGGAAATTGGATCTCCTAGACCAAAAAATTCTATGTTGTCATAGCTCATCCATCTAGCACCCAACTGGTACAAGAGATTACGACCAAATTGTTCTTTTGTGATGGGAACTACAATACTAAATATTCAAGGAGTAGAGAAGACGACTTCCAACTCTCAACAAAATAATGGAGAAAAGAAGGTTTAGGTGAGATGGAAACATAACCTTTTGCCTAAGTATATATGGAATTTACAATGTTTTATAGTGGCGTGTATGAAATTACAAACTTTAGATGGTCTTTCATGAGTTTTCCACAACAAAGGCGGTCCATACTCTCCAAATTGGCCGCGAAAAACTCTTAATGCTCTTTTAAGATCTTATTAATTAACCAAAATTGGGAGGAAAACTAGTGTGAATGATGATGAGATCCCATGAAAGTAAGAATGCAAATATAAAACTATCATCTCATCAAAGTTCCGTGATTCCGATAAAGAAATGATGTCGTCCTCTGGAGGAGTACACGGCTACTTTTTTTCCCACCAATTTCGCTTAAGAAATCATTGCGTAGAGAACAAACATTATGGAATCTATATAGAATATCAAAATTTATCAATAGGATCTCAATATTAATTTTATTAGTTTTTAAATCATTAAATTTATTTAAAAATTATTATACAGTAAAATTCTTTAGAATTTAATATTTAAGATTTAAATTTTAAAATTTAAGATTTAAAGTTTAGGATTTAAAATTCTTTTTGGCTTTCCTTCCTGTTGATCAGACACTACCCATTGGTCCTCACCTTCTCTCCCGCTCTCTCCAGCAGTCCTCCTCCTCTCTTCCCTTCTCTCCAGCGGTTCTCCTCCCTAATCCCCTTATCCCAACGTTGGTCCTCCCTAACATTGCACTCTCCCCCGCACCGCCTCCTTCTTCCTCTCCAATGTCTCACTCCTCCATCAGCCATCGCCTCCTTCTTCCTCTTCGACACCTCATTCCCCCATCAGCCATCGCCTCCTTCCTCTCCGACACCTGACTCCCCCATCAACCATCGACTCCTTTCCCCTTGACATCACACTTGCACATCAGCTTATTTTTCCACCGACAACGATGCTTGCTATCCAAGCATGTCTTTTTCCTGACTCCGACCTCGGCGGTGGCTGGCATTGCCATGTGGAGCTTTTTATTGGTTCATAATTTGGTTTTTTGGGATGTTTGGTAGGATTATTTGGTCGATGCTTGAACGGACCGATTTGGTTAATGTTTGAAATGACGAATTTGCTTGATATTTGGACCATTTTATAATTTTTTTTATTTATTTTCTGAAACTAATTTACCAATTTTTACCTAAGAACATGTTTTACTGTTGTACTAATTAAATTTGGATATTGACTGGTAAAATAAATCCCCAATTTAAAACAAGTAAACTCATCCATTTCAAAATGGGAGATTAATTATATCTCTATTTTTTAATTAAATCACAAAATTCTGAAAATTAACCAATTTGATCCATTCTGTATACAAACTAAACAATGGGATTAAAAAAATATAAAAAAATCTGAATTATCTAATTACACCCAAAAAGTGTAATTAAACATTGAAATTTATTATTTTTGTCGATTCCATCAATCTCACACAATTATTGAAATTAAACAGTTATATAACTCCCACTTCGTAACTGACCCAAACTATCTTTTTGCATATGGACCTTCAAATTTATTTATTCTATTGACAAAAACTTTAAAAAAGATAGTGAATTCAGTAAGAAATTTTAATGATTTATTAAGAAAGTGATATTAGGAGTCAGAGTTAGAATATCACTATCATAGAAGATTGCCAAACTTACTAATGTCGACTAACTTTTAAAATTAGAAATAATAATTATATTTAATTAATTAAAAAAAATTTATCTATAAATTTTTACATGATTCTAGTTTAATTTTATATAAATTTTTTGAATATTTATATTTGTGTTTTAGGAACTTTAAATGCATACCAATTTTAATTGGTCCGTGGAATTAACTCTTGAAACTCGATATAAATTTATTAAAAATAAATATTCAAAATTACCTACATATAAATAATAAAGACCATAAGATATTAAATATAATTATTTTTAAATACTGACGTTAACGCTACGACGCTCTCGACTTTTATATTAATTCAATATTAATATCTGTTTCACTAATGAATCGGTGTCATGGATTAATCTTCGACTAATCATTTGCTTAAAAGTTTCCTCTAATGATCCCGATGCATCACAGAGCTGTTTATTCCCGAAATGCCCCTCCTGCCCCAACAATCCTCGGATCGAAATCCCATCACATGCAGCCTGATGTTAAAGGCCGTTCGAATCCCCAAGGATCTCCCATTTTTCCCACAATTCCCCCGCTAACCCACCCCACCCGCCTCCCCCGGCTAATTCTGTATAAATACCTCCCTCTCTGCCCAGATCGCCCCAAGAAACGCTCACAGAGAAGCGGTCAAATAGACCTGCGGAGATGATGGTCGCTTACCTGGACCAGCACCCCCAGCTCGCCCCCGACGCCGGCGCCAACCAGCGCACCGCCAGCGGCGACCTTGCCAGGGCGGCGGAGGACTTCGGCGGAGTGGTCCGTGCTCTCCCGGCAGTCGTTCTCCGTCCGGTCTCAGCTGACGACGTCGCTGACGCCGTGCGTCTCGCGTCCAGATCAGACCATCTCACCGTCGCCGCCCGTGGCAACGGGCACTCCGTTTCCGGCCAGGCGCTGGCCCCCGGTGGGATCGTCCTCGACATGCGGGCTATGGCCTGGATCGAGCTCGTCGATGGCGGCGAAGGAGGCAACCAGCCCTTCGCTGACGTCGGAGCCGGGGTTTTGTGGGGGGAGCTGCTGGAGTGGGCGGTGGAGAAGTATAAGCTGTCACCGGCGTCGTGGACGGATTACTTGGGACTAACGGTGGGAGGCACGCTCTCCAACGGCGGCATCAGTGGGCAGGCCTTCTGGAAGGGCCCGCAGATCTCCAACGTCGCTGAGCTCGAGATCGTCACTGGCGACGGCGAGCGCGTAGTCTGCTCGCCGGGATCCAGATCGGATCTCTTCTTCGCCGCCCTTGGCGGCCTCGGCCAGTTCGGGATCATCACCCGCGCCAGAATCCCCCTCCACCCCGCCCCTCGTCTGGTAAGAGAAAACTGTTCTCCTTCCCAAATTGCTTTCCAAAATGAGTGCTACTGATGGTTTGTTGCTCCCTCGGGATCTCGACCAGGTGAGGTGGATCAGGGTGGTGTACGAGAAGTTCGAGGACTACGCGGCGGATGCGGAGTGGCTTGTGTCGCGGCCGGCGACAGAGGGGTTCGACTACGTCGAGGGATTCGCGTTCGTGAATCGCGGCGACGACCCAGCGAGCGGGTGGGAGTCGGTTCCGGTAGGGCCTGACTCGCTCTTCGATCCGGGCCTCATCCCGCCCGGTTCCGGCCCGCTTCTCTACTGCCTCGAGGTCGCGCTCTACCACCAGCTAAAGGACGACGCGGATAAGGTAAATAAACCCATCTTTCAAGGGTAGTATCGTACGTTTAAGAGCTATATAACTAGTACTGCTTTGAACGTCCCTGATGTGCCATATGCATCCCTGGTTGGATTTTCTGACATTATTTTCCCAAAAAGCCCTCATATTTTCCAAATTATCGAATTTCGGAATGGCATTTGAGTAGATAATGAAAGATGCAGGGGTTAATGTATAATAGTGGAGCAGATGATATGCGAGGCATGTCCGGTCTGCCACCACAAGCGTCCAAGTCACCGGAATGTGACGTAAATACCCTTCACACGCGCCCGTGAAGGATCCGCAATTTTGTCGTTTGCCACATTAATAGCGACCACAATAATTCCTTTTCGTTTCCCTACTTGATTGTTATTATTATTGAGAATCGTTCCCCGTTTCCCGCAGAGAGCGGCAAAGATGCTGCGGCCGCTGAGGTACATCCGAGGGCTGGAGTTCGCCACGGAAGTGACTTACGTGGACTTCCTCTCACGTGTCAACGTGGTGGAGCGCGAGGCGCGTGCGAACGGCAGCTGGCATGCGCCACATCCCTGGCTCAACCTTCTCATATCCTCGTCGGACATCGCCGACTTCGACCGGACCGTTTTGAAGGCCATCCTCAAAGACGGCATCGGTGGGCCCATGTTGGCGTACCCGCTCCGGCGGTCCACGTAAGCAATCTAAATATAAAGAGCTCTTTTATGTAATTTCAGTCCCTGCAGGCAGGCGTACAAGGGGATCCGGTTGCCATTTTCGGAAAGGACAGGGGCATCCCACGTGCCCTGCAGATATTCCCAATCTAGACCGTCTGATCGGTGGGCCCACATGCCTGGTCTTTTTTGTGCAGGTGGGACCCGCGGATGTCAGTGCCGTTGCCGGATAGCGAGGTATTCTACTTGGTGGCGCTGCTCCGATTCACCCGGCCCTACCCGGCCGGACCGCCAGTGGATCACCTTCTCGCCCAGAACTGGGAGATCGTCGACCGATGCATATCCAACGGCTACGATTTCAAGCTCTACCTCACCGGGTACAAAGCGGAATCCGACTGGGCCCGCCACTTCGGAGACGGCTGGGCCCGATTCGTGGACCGTAAGCTCCGGTACGATCCCCGGGCCATTCTGGCCCCAGGGCAGCACATCTTCTCCCGAACCAGGCCACCGGCCGCCTTACTCTTATGATGTGACTGTAACAGATGGTGGTGGATGATGTAATCGAGTATCTATGCAGTGTACATCATTATTCATTCAATCAAAGGAAGAAGAAGAAAAGGAAATAGCTTTTTAGCATGGTGCAAGATACGGGTCCCATGGGAGTTGGCAGGCGACAAAAGAGGGCCAAAAAGGTTTCCAGCTCCGACAGGTGTATTGGTTCTGATGCTGTGCCTGATCCTCCTAGATCACATTGGATCATTGATCATCAATTAAATATCCAGAATTTTCATCATATTAAATGCTGTACCTAAGATTTTTCATCAATCTCTTCCATTGTGATAACTATGGAAGCTCTATAGAAGTGAAAGCCCTTTACATTTTTATAATTAATAGAGTCGAGGTTAATTATTATCTTCGATCGGAAGATGCTTCCGTTTCTCTATAATGTACAACTTATTATATGGGTTTGGTTATGGTATCCAAAATTTCTTCAGCAGCCAAAGATGTTTTTACCAGCACCTAAATAAATCTGGTCATCCATTTTAAAATGGATAGCCATACTTGTATTGACGCTGGCAATATAATAGGAGGACAATTTGGTAAAATTATCCACCATTCTCCTTCTCTCTCCTCGCCTTCCGCCTCCCCAACCCTTCTGGCGGCTCTGGCCAGGCTCGCACCCCAACCCTATCCCGCCTGTCCCCATCTCTCCTCTACCCATTGCCTCACCCCCGCCTCCTCCACCTTGGCTGTTCGCACCAGCCCTCTCAATCCCCTAACCCTGGGTGTTGCACAGCGCAGCGAAACCCCTCTCCTCCTCTCCCTCCGCGACCCTCCCCGTCGGCTCCGGCCGGCCAGGTAGTCCAGCCCAACCTGTGTCCCCACCTTTCCTGCGCCCATCCTCCTTCCCTGACACTCCTTGGAAAATCTCGTCCCACAGAGAGAGAAGAATGTTGTCAGTTTGGAGAGAGGAGAAGCTTGTCGGCTTTGACGTAGAGAAAGGGGAAGCTCGCTACCGTTGGTGCAGATGGAGAAGTGGCTCGTCGCGCAGAGGGAGGAAGAGTCGGTTAGGGTTTTTACCGTATATAGTAAGGAGGGGAACAAGTTGATTTACTGTTTTGCCCCTGGCAGCAAGTTGGTAATATGTAGCTGGGATTTTTTCCGGTGGAAAGTGATTTAATTTTTCGTATCTCTATAAAATTTATAATATTAGGCACTGTTTTGTTTGAGATTAGAATTTTTAAAAATTAATTTTTTTATAAATTTAATATTACTTATTTTACATTATTATCAAATTAAATTATTATAAAAAACTAAATAATTTTTTAAATTTTAAATTATTGTAGAGTTAATTTGGATAAAAAAATATCGGTTTACAAAAGTAGTTCACTAGTTTTAATCTTAATTTTGATCTTAATCCCGAATTAAATAGTGCCCTAATTTTTTAAAAAAATTTTGATATTAATGATCATCAATTTTTTATCATGAAAAATAACGAATGAGGGACATAATGATTTTTCTTCTATTTTCATTTATATCTTATTGACACAATTTCAAATTGATGAGATCTGCACATATTTTGAGAATTATAAATTTGATTTATAAATTACACAAAATCTCTGGAGGTGGTATGGGGATCTTTTTCATCAGATGCAAGGTATACCCACTTCAACGGTCTATGACTTGTTTTCATATTTGCTTCTAAGAAAAATATCAATGCGTGAGATTTTTTAAGTGTAGAATTATGCTCAAAAGATAAGAGAAATAGAAAAAAAATTTGGAAAAAATTTACGTACCACCATGACGGAGGAGATTCCTTCCTAATTCTTTTTACATTGCTTAAAAATTGATAAACTATATATTAGAGTAAATGTTGATATCTAAACTAATAAATTTAGGTGCAAGATATAAATAAAAATTTAAAAAAAGGAAAAGGAGAAAAGAGAGTCTGGTGAGACCAATATCACTCCTACCCTTTTTTATGGTTGTCCACAAACATTTTCTCATAAAAAAATGGATGTCTTTATAGTTCAAGGAGGGAAAGAAAATTTGGATGGTTGGATGAAAATAACTGGTCCTTCTCTTCATCAGTGCCAGCTCCTGAGCACTTGTGGAGGATATGAGCTAAGTTGACATCTTTCCTTTACAAATGTCAAAATTAAATTACTAAAATCACATGAGTACGATACCAAAAGATGTAAATTGTTACACATTTACTACTTGTAATATTTTACAATAATGTCACATAATTTTTAGAAAAATTACGTTCAATTTTTACAATACCATTTAAACACTAAAATTTTAGAGAATTATCATTGAATATTTATAAAAAAATATCACAAACCATTTAGTCATATATATTATTATAAAAATAAAAAAAGCCATTAAATATTTTAAAAAATATCATAAACTATTTAATCATGTATAATTTTTATAAAATAATAGAAATACCATTAATTGTATTTGTGTTACTCATATTATTGGTAAATGTGTGTTTAAAGTGAAGTGAATGTAGTCATAATTCCACTTCATAGACATTCGGGGGCAACATTGTCATCGTGGCAGAGTTACAACATCCTATCAATGCATGCCGCCTACTCTATTGAACATGGATTGGGTGAAAAAGTGACTCCCATTTGCCCCACTGTTCAATAGCTCTTGCAAAAAGGGGTTTTGAATCAAGAAGCCCCTACAACCCAAGACTTTTCTACTCAAGTGGAATTCCCCAACCTCTCTACCCAACTCTATAAGCTCTCATCCAAATGATCCGAAACCAAAACAATCTTTCACCCTACTACCACCTCCATAAAACCTCCTATCCATGTTGCTCCAATCTCAATAGCCACATGCACCTCTCCAACCGCAGGCTCAAATACACCAGTAAACTCTTCAACACTTTCTCCAGTGAGGAGCATACCAAATCTAACCCAAGCTATCGCCTCTCAACTTATGTCATATCACCTACTAATAGGGATGCCCCTCCAGCCTCCCTAGGGTCCATTTTGGCTACTCACCTACACCCTTCTCCTATAAGAAAAACTCTACTGCACTATGAGCACTCTAGTAGCAAGAAGGAGAATCCCTCCGTGCCTGCTTTAAGCACTTCAGACCCCACACATCAATTTGACATGATATTTGGGAGTCCAAGTCCTTTAGGCGATACAAGAATATCTTAGGACCATCACTCCTATCGAATTGAGCTAGCCAATGAGGTTAGCATCTCTAAAAGGCAAAAAGTGGAAGAGGTCAACGACACACATGCTACCAAAGACATTGACCAAATAGTTTTCGCAACAAAAGATCTACAAAGGATGTTTTTCTCACATGATGATACACTAGTAATCAAAGTTATTATTACTTATCATTAGATAGATCAAATTCTAGAAGACACAGGGAGCTTGGTGAATGTATTGTACAACTCGACATATTGCTAGATGTATGTTGGTAACCATACCGTGAGGTTATTCATGGGCTCTATGGTAGGATTCATGAATTACTTCACCACCCCCTAGGAACCATTGATCTGCCTATGATTATCAAGGAAGGGGGGAAAGATGCAATGGTGATGATGGAGTTCATGGTCCATTTGCCTTCAATGACAACTTTGGCAGACCAAACCTAAACCTCCTGAAGGTATTCATCTCTATTATTCACCACTTGATAAGGTTCACAACATACCAAGGAGGAATTAAAAAAGTTAGAGGGAGCCATTCGACTAACTGCCATTGCTACAAGGCTTCATGGGAGAAGCCTACCCTCATCCCCTTGGAACTAGAGGGGACTAGGGGCCAACTAATTGAGACTTATCTCGAGAGAAGGGTAAGAAGCCAACCGTTGAAGACAAACCAAAGAAAAATTAAGCAACTTTGGTAAAGCATCTGATGATAGTCAACCTTGAAGAGGTAGGACAATGATTTTTAGTGTTGGTGGGGAGATGCCTGAACCTCATTAAGAGGAGTTGGTCCTCTTCCTGAAGTATGACTGGGATATCTTTGCATGGGCCCCAAATGACTTGTTTGACATTGATCCTCAAGTTGTTGAGCATAGATTGAATGTCCTACCAGAGGTATGACCAATAAAGTAGAAAAGGATGGACTTCACACTGGACTGACAAGTGGTGGTCATCGAAGAGGTATAAGAATTGCTTAATGCATGCTTTATCTAGGAGATTTACTACTCCAAGTGATTGGCCAACATTGTCATGGTGAAGAAGGAAAACAACAAATGAGACATGTTCATTGACTTCACATATCTGAATTGAGAATGTCCCAAGGACAACTACACCCTCCCTAAGATAGACTAGCTAATCAACTTGATTGTCGACCACTAGCTGTTAAGCTTCCTTGACACTTCCTCAAGAATACCACCATATCCACATGAACATGAAAGATGAGGAGAAGATGACATTTATTACCCACATTAGCGCCTATTACTATACTACTATGTTGTTTGCCTTCAAGATTATTAGCACCATCTACTAATGTATCATTGATAAGATCTTCCAACACCAGCTACACAGGAACATGGAGATATGTATCGATGAAACACTAGTGAAGAGTTAGTAAGGAAACACCTTGTAGACCTTGATGAGACCTTCAACACCCTATGATATTACCTAGTCAAACTCAACCTTGAGAAGTACATCTTTGAGGTGCCATCTAGTAAGTTTATTGGCTTTATAGTTTTAGAAAGGGGCATCAAGGTGAGCTCTGAGAAGATCAAAGCCTTCTTCGACATGAAGTCACCGATCTCAAGCAAGGTAGTTCAACACTCGCTTGTTTCTTAATGAGGTCAAAAGAAAAGTGTCTTTCTTTCTTCAAGGCTCTCAAGAAGGACTTCCAATGGGATGAGAAGTGTGACAAGACTATTTTGGAGCTGAAGGAGTATATCTCCTAGCCTCCTCTCCTCATCAAACCACTATAAGGGACACTCTCTACCTATATGTAGTTGCAAGCTCTTAAATGGTATGTGTTGTACTTATTAGTAATCAAATTAAAGTAATTTATAATTCTATGTTTAATATATAAGCCATGTCTTGGGCATTATTGAAGTGATATACCCCTAGTCAAAAAACTAGTTTATTCAGCAGTCGCCCCCTTTAGAAAACTACATACTTTCAAGTTCACAATATTAACCAACCACCGTGGCAAGCTCTCCAAAAGCCACACTATAAGATTTAAGGTTATTCTTGAAGCTAATAAACAGATGCCAATTATGAGCCCATAACAAGTGAACATTGGCGGTGCTAATTCATTAGCATTGCTAATTATTGCTATTAGCAGCGCTAAACTTGTTAGTGCCACTAATGTATCAATCATTAGTGGAGGTTACTTTAGCAATGGAGAGATTTAGAAAGAGATTATTTGACTAGATCTCTCGTACTATATCTTGGTCTACCCCATAATCCAAGGTATGAATCAAATTATAGTTAATTTGTAGTATGTATTAAATATTTATTTGTAATGCTATTAAATACTTTTTGTGCAAATTGACCAAGTGCTAGGAGCAGCATCTTAGGAATAATATGATGCTGGCGGTAGATAGATTGGATCAACAGACACTTCTTTCACTTCTCAAGCATTTCTAGTAAATTTTGTCTATTACAAGCAAACTTATTAGTATAAATTTATTTTGATATTATTATGTGTGTTGAATAATCATAATTTATGAATATGGGTGACTTGAGCACGGCCATAGGCACGAGCATGGACACAATGGTAGTTGTGGGAATGGATTTAGGGTCTTAGATATACAAATTATACAAGTTATATTACTTATACAAATTTGATATTTCTTATTGTATTCGTCTAGACCTTTACAAGATCATCTATAAGCTAGAGACCAGGACTAGGATAGATGCACACGGCTGCTTATGCAAAGTGATGTTATTTTCTCTAATTTGGATGTTTTGTGTTTGTATTTGGAGATTGTATAATAACTTTTAGTTTAAAGTATATACATTATTGTTAAAGATTATATTTGCATTTGTATTTATATTTGCCACTGTAGTCGAAATGAAGTTGTATATGTATTGTTTGTACTGTTAAAGCAGACTTTGATTGTATTGTATTTGGAGTGATTATATTGTATTTTGGATATTTTTCAATTGTTGAAGCAACTTTTATTCATATAAGATAACATTTGTGACACTAAATGTAGACAGTTGTGGCACTAATGTAACATCGCTAATATATACTACATTAGTGGCGCTAATGTAATGTCACAAAAGATATACATATTAGTGGTGCTAATGTTTAGGGTTGTGAATGATATACACATAATTAATGTATTAAGGCCAATTATCATAATTATCTTAGAGCCTACTACTAGCAACACTACCTAAGCACCGTAAATAATCGTGATGCTGCTTTATGGGGCAAAAATTTAGCCCCACTAAGTATCACCAGAAAAAAGTTCTTTGATACTAATTTGACCTATTTTAGCACTGAGAAAGGCCAGTAATATTGTAGTATCAGAAAAATCATGCTGACTAGTTAAATGGATGGTAGAGCTTAGCTAGTTTGATATCCATTATCAGTCCTAAACAGGCCCTTACAAATTTTGTTAATGATGCCTTTGAACTATAGCCTAATACCCATCCACAATGGAGTGGTTAGTTTTAAAAGTTGATGGGTTGACCATTGAGAAAGGTAGCAAGGTTGGCATGGTACCTGAATGCCCCAATAGAAAATTCATAAAGCATTCCATCAAGCTCAACTTTCGTACTTTGAAAAATATGGCTTAGAATGAGGCCTTAATCCTAGGCCTCCATATTGTTGATATGGCTGGCGCACAACATTTGAGGGTGTGCAGTAACTCTCAATTGGTAGTGAACCACTTACTACGAGAACTTGATGCTAAAGATGCAACATTGACATAGTATCTACAAAAAGTTAAGGCCTTAGTAGAGCAATTTGAGGCAATTGAGTTCACACATATTCCCAGGGAGTAGAACTCAGAGAATGAAACATTTGTGAGGTTTGCCACCACCTCAGAACTAAAGTCACATTGCCTGGTGCACACTAAAATAGTGGATTGGCTGAACATAAGTGAGCCTGTGACTGAAATCCATATGATAGACAGAGATCCAAACTTAATGAACCGCCTCATCACCTTTTTGGAAGATAGGGCATTGCTAAATTATTGAAAGGCTACATGGTGTGTATTAAAGTAGGCTCCAAACTTTATCCTGTTGAAAGAAAACAAGCACTACAAGAGATCCTTATCGTAGCCCCTGCTTAGATGCTTAGGTCTCATTAACGCAGGTTACACTTTGAGAGAGGTACATGAAGGGATCTGTAGTCACCATCAAGGGGGGAGAACCTTAACTCAAGAGCCATTACGATAAGAGTACTATTGGCCTACTATGCATGAAGAAGCTCAATCTCTAATTCAGCAATGCAAACAATGGTGGTTGCATACCTCCGTGGCTCACAAACCTGTTATCTAGTTAAAGTAACAACTTATCACCAAATGTTTTGATCAATGGGGATGTATATTCTAGGATCATTCGTTCTAGCTTTTAGGTAAAGAAAAGTTTTTGATTGTAACCAATGACTATTTCACTGAGTGGATTAAAGAAAAACCTCTACTACAATCTTTAAGTAGAAGTTCCAACACATTTTGGAGGCAAATCATATGCACATTAGGCCTCCTCCACTCTCTTGTGATAGATAATGGTAAGCAATTTGACAATGCCAAGTTTAGGTTATTTTGCGCTAACCTCCACATTTAGCAAAAGTTCACCTTAGTAGCATACCTACAGTCCAACATCTAGTCAAGGTCACTAACTAAACCATCCTCCAAGGTCTAGAAAAGAGGCTAGAGGAGCTCGGTGGATTTTGGGTTGATCATGTGTCCTATGTGCTTTGGGCATATGGAAGAATGTCATGAGCTCCCATCGGCGAGAGCCCTTTTTAACTAGCTTTTTGCACTAGGGCAATCATCATGGTGGAAATCAACACACCATGGATGAGAATCAACAACTATAATGCCCATCATAATAAGGAGGTACTGAGAGCTGAAAGAGGCCTTCTCCCAAGCAAAGGGACTAGGCTCAGCTCAAAGTAGCTTATTACCAACAAAAAGTAGCCTGCTACCATTAGTCCAAGTTTAGGAAAAAAGATTCAAAACTGATGACCTTGTACTAATAAAGAGAGAATCAATAAGAAAGTTTGTAGGAAAGATAATTGCCTATTGGGAAGGCCCATTCATAATGGTAGAAGTTCACATTAAATGAGCTTGGTTAGATTTTGGAGTTTTCTGGTTCAACTCAACAAATATCTTTAACCTGAACTATAGAGATTTTTGGAGTAAAATAATTGAAATTTTCACTCGGTACAATAAGTAATTTCAGGTTAAAGTGTAAGGGATTTTTAACTCATGAAATGTGGTAAATTAGCTCAAAATGTAGAGGATATTCAAGTTTAGATAATTATCTCAATAATAAATGGGGTTGGCTCAAGGTCACGATGAAGATTAATGAAAGGATGAAAAGATGAATATCTACATGCACAAAAGCCCTAGCCTTGACTAGGCACAAAAGCGCCATCCCCAAAACACAAACTCTAGCCTTACCTAGGCACATAGAGCTCCAAATCAATAAGACCAACTCAACCAAATATTCTCCCAAGACCAACTCGTCCAAGTATTCTTTTACTACTAACTCTATCGGGTGTTCTCTTAAGGCCAACTTGATCAGCCATTCTCTTAAGGCTAGTTTAGCCATGTATTCTCTTAAGTCAGCTCAGCTAGGTATTCTTTTAAGTCAACTCAACTAAGTATTCTCTTAATGCTAGCTCGGACAAGTATTCTCTTAAGAGCAATATGCCTAGGTATTATTTCATTGTTAGCTCAACCATGTATTCTCTTAAAGCAAGTTTGGCCATGTATTCTCTTAAGGCAAGCTCAACCATGTATTATTCTTTTGCATCCAGCTCAGCTAGATATTTCCTTAAGGGCCAATTCAGTCGAGTATTCTCTTAAGGCCAGCTTGGACATGCATTCTCTTAAGGCCAACATGATTAGGTATTCTCTTAAGGCCAGTATGGCTAGATTTTTTCTCAAGACCAACTCAACTAGATATTCTTTTAAGGTCAGTCTGACTTAATGAAGCTTATCTTGGTCCCATCTTAGTGACTCACCCTATCATTATGGGTTCAGTGGGTCTCGCAGTCCACCACAATAGGGTTGGTTTGATTGGACCACCTGTGAAGGTCATCTTAGCACCAACTCTAGACACGACTCAATGAGCTACATGCTATTCGAGCACTGAGTGGTAGACATTTTGTTACACAAATAAACAACACACAAGGTACATTTGAAGAAACTAGAACTATATTTCATTTCATTGTGGAATTGTATTGCAATGCAATACATCAAAAACTTGGATACAAAAAGAATAGGACAAAACAAAATAAAAAGAACAAGGCTTCAAGACCCACCTTCACTTCTATCATCTTTGTAATTGTTGCATCCTCTCCCATATAGGATCTTGATCCGGGGGCATTATGATAACACCATCAGTAGCACCCTTCGCATGTAGTTACATAAGAGCCCGAATGTGCTCTTTGTCGACTATGAACTATAGCCTCTCTCTTAGATCAAGGATCTGAACTAGATCCTCTTAGAAAACTAGTTTAGTCCTTGTGAAGTCAAGGTTGTGACTGAGCATTCAACACTCTTAGAAAGGAGCTAGAGCACTTGAAAAAGGCATTCAAATGTACTTACCATGCCTATGACCATACTCATCAACTTTAGTGGTGGATGTGCCAAGGACCCATCGAAGTTGTGAAAGGTGGTGCCTTGGTTCTTGAACTTCTCCATTGACTTTGTCTCCAACTCCTAGACCTCTTCTTTTGTCTCCCCACTAGTGTCTACTAATGGGATAAGAAGGAAGATTGCCTTTATCAGGGTCATCATTGTTGGAAAGTTTAGACCATACTTCTAGGGAAAGTGGGGCTCTTCTAAAGGAAAAAACAAGCCTTAAAGTCTAGAAGGTTGCATGCAGAAGGCAAACTCATGAAATGACTTCCACAGTGACACATAGCATATGATGATTATTCTAAAGTTCAAGAGACAAGAATAAAATGTGTAGACTCTACCAACACTCCATGAAGCATTTTCTTAGCATACGGCATGATGTGACACTTTGAAAATAAAAGGATAGGAAAAAGACATGGGTACATTTTCAACTCCCCTTCTAAGCATTTAGGACCCTCCATTGGGATGAGAATCAAGGACACATGTTCCTACTTGTTTGAACAATACAATTAAAGCCCACTTATTTGCTTTAAAGGAATACCCACTTAGTTGGGAAAGCAGGGGGTGTCACATCATAATCAATCACCATCACCTCATACCATATGATCAATGTAATTGTCCTCTGCAATCCTTTTTAGGTCATTAGACTAGCAAGCCTCTATAGCTCTACCACGTCATTAACTCAGCAAGCCTCTATGGCTCTGCCACATTATTGGCTTAGCATGCCTTCATAGCTTTATCATGCCATTAGTTTGATAGGCCTATATGGTCCTGTCATATCATCAACTCAGAAAAGACTCCACAATTTTGTCATATATTAAGTCAGTAAGTCTCCACAGTCCCAACATGTCATCAACTTAGCAGGCCTCTATAGCCCTGCCATGTCATCAACACAACATACCCCTGGGTTCAACATCGAAGTGTTTCTATCTCCAAAAGGTCAACTCCCTCATGTCTCAGCATGGTAGATCTATATGATTACTAGTCAAAACCATCCATCAACTCTAGCACGAGGAAGTTGAAGGGCTAATAATGGGGGACATCCTACTGAATTGGCCCCTAGACTATTTTGCATGCCAAAATCAAATGGGTCATGAGCAACTCGGATGCTTTTGGTTGAGTCAAGTCAATATCTCATCAAAGAGGTTGGCATGGTGTTCGCTTTAAAGATGTCATGCTTTCTCCATAAGCTTATACATTGACCTTGCATTTAAGGATATAACATCGATTTTGGTGACGCATTAAATGTCAAGATGTCCATTATGTTTTGAAAAATTCTCTTATGAAACGCGATAGTACCCTTCTAACTAGATTAACACACTAAACATAGTTATTTGAAAAGAGAAGAGAAAAAAAAGCAAGAGACAATAGTTTTTTTTTTCTTCGTCATTTATACGGTCATATTTATATGTTATTTGTGGGCACAATCTCTCGTCCGTCGTCACTGTCCAAAGAATTAACTCGAACCATATCGACAAAGCAGATAACAAAACAAATTAGAATAGTGATCACAAAGTTGAGGGCGATCTACTTGATGTGACGCCATTGAAGTCGTTTCTGAGTCAACAAATGCGTTGAAGCGGGTCCAACGGAGCCAAGTTGAGCCAGGAAAAAGAGGTGGTCTGAATCGTTACAATTTGGGCCTACGCGTTGAATCAGTATTCTTGGTGGTTTGGTTTGGTGTACCAAATTTAGGTTTGCTTCCTTCATTTGAGGACTTTGGTCTGCCTATTACTGATTTCACTGTAGAGTTTGTCAAATTTGATTCGACTAGAACTCAACTACAAAATCATGCCAACTTTGAAAGATTCAAGGACAATTTAAATCTTCTATTTTAATCTTTCATCTCAAATTAAACGGGTGTTTTGGTATTCATTAAGGAACAAAATTATTAAGCAAAAAAGAATACAATACAATGGAGCACACGTCTCTCTTTAGCCGAGACTCGCACAACCATAACAAAATTAGAAATAAAATAAAATAAAAAACAAATATTAAATTTTATTTATGATTAACAATAATAAAATATGTATAAATACACGAGGATAATCATAAATTCCACCGAAAAAAGGATCTAGAAATGGGAGTAATTTCGGCATAAGGAAACAAGTCTCAAATAAAAAATTCAAGCCTAAAATCATCAAAGCAGAATGACGTGGACGCGTGTGCATACACGAGCAGTCAAACTGATCGAAGGCCACGGTCAACTCTCCGGCCCGAGGGTTTGCCTTTTCTCAAGAAAAGGAAAGCTGTTCATAGCATCTGATTCCCCATGCAGAGATCTGCATGGAATTTTAAGCTCTTTTCTCTTTGCTTTGCGTTATGCTGTGCTTCCCTTCCGTCTCTTAAAAGCAGATCTCTTTCACCTTCCCACGCAAACGATACCAACATTATTTCCCCTTTCCCAATTACTTTATCACTAGCTTGTATCAATTGGAAGGACCCTTGCAAAGGTTCGCATCTGCCTCAAAAGGATACCATTAATTGCAATTAACTCCCTAGAATCTTTGCATATTACTATTCAAAGTTGGGGTGTTGTACATAATATTTGAAAAGATTCTACATTTTGACTCAAATATTTCGAATTCGGAATAATCCATAAATTTAGTTTTAAACTTTAAAAACATATTATTTAATATTATATGTTATATTTACATTATAAGCTCTCTTTAGTTTAGATAATAAGATTTAAATTTTGGATCTATAGTGAGTTAGGGTTCAAATCTCGACGAGTGCAAATTATATTTTCTTTGTACCTAAAGTATTTTTTTAAAATTAATTTTTAATTTAATAATTCTTTTAAAAAAATATATGTATATAAATTTTTTATTTTTATTAAAAAAGTAAAAAAAAATCAATCGAAAGTAAAACGAATTCGTTTTAACTAAAATTATCAAAACAACTAAAACATTGGATGGGTGGCAAAACAAATTTTGAAATGAAAATTTGAAAGCTTGCTGGAAAGATTGGGGGAGATGTTTGTGAGGAAGGATGAGAAGCACGCTAAAGTAAAGAGATTCCCCACACCTCCCAATGGCATTCTGCCCATGCAAACGAAGGTAACCAGGTAGGAAACAAACCTAGGGTTTCGAGGTGAACCACTCAAGGGCAAAAGCAGTGGCTTTTGTCGAGTTGGCTGGCCAACGGGATATTCTCGCGAGTACCGAGGTGGATTAGATATGGAGAGAGAAAAGAACTGATAGAATATGCGGCGTTTGATGCTTCGTTCTTGTTTGAATTTGGAGTTTAAAGAAATAGAAACTTAGTGATGGTATTCAAATAGTTTTAGCTGTGTAAGAGAGACGGAGGACAACAAACGGTGAACCCTGAACTAATATGCATGCCGTGCCTCCTCATGTAACTGGAGAGTTACGCTTCCATGAAGGGCAAATTGGTCTTTTCATTCTTTTGAGGTTTATAGTATATCTTTAAAATATTAGATATGGGAACTCTTAATTCTTCTTTTCAAGATGTTTCTCCGTGAATTTCTAGCAAGAGCCATTTTCATTAATAACAACGTAACCTTCGATATAATTGTAGCAAAAAAAAAAAATTAGCAAGCGACCAATTTTTTTATTGCGAATTTATAAAAAAAAAAATCAACTATTTTATCGCTATTGCCAAAAAATCACTTAATCTCATACAATAAATTTTAAAAAATTCACCTCAATTAAAATATTCAAAAAATATTTTATTTTATTTTTAATTTAAATATTACATTAATATAAAAGTAGCCTATTTTATTTTAATTTTTATGAGAAATCGATTATCCAATTTTATGAAATTAAAAAATAAAAATTCAATTTTGTCAAACCGATTATCCAATAATTATAAACCAATTGTTGAAAATAAATCTAAATAAAAATAATTTAATCTTAAATTAATTTAAAATAATATTTTAAATCAAAATTCTTTTAAAAATTTATAGTATAAAATAAGTAATTTTTTATTAATAGTGATAAAATAAGTAGATGATTATTTGCTAAAAAATAAAAAAAAAATCTATTTTCATATAAAACAATAAAGATTCTAAAGTGTCCTCCGGAGTTTCATAGCCCAACCAATCGTCTTTCTTTCTCCATTGATAAATCACTTTCAGGGCTTGGTTATCTCAAAGTAATTGGTTTAATAAAGCTTAGCACATATCTGTCTCCTTAAATTTCAGATCTTACCTGTCCCACATTCTTGAATGTTTCCATCCATGCTGAAAAGAAAAACCAGAAACCCGAAAAGTATTCAAGTCCGCAACCTATGATCGACAATCGTTTCTGAGCAGAATAGTTAATATTCATTGAAACCCGCAGATTGCAAGTTGTGAGGCATGGATCTTGAACCCAACAATAATAAGGCGACAGAAAAGAAAAGAGCTAACCGGCTAACGGCAACCAAAATTGATGCAGCGGGAGAAGGGGGGGCACGAGGGGTAGGAGGAAGATCACCGTCTTCTCTTGATGTAGCGGGAGAAGGCACGAGAAATAAGGAGAAGATTACCGTCTTCTCACAATGATATATCCGCTTGATGCAGCCGGAGGGGGCATGAGGGATGGGAAGAAGATCACCGTCTTCTCTTGATGCAGCGGGAGAGGGCACGAGAGATAGGGAGAAGACCACCGTCTTCACTTGATGCAGCAGGAGGAAGGCACGAGGAATAGGGAGAAGATCACCGTCTTCTCACAATGATAGATCCGCTTGATGCAGCCGGAGGGGGCATGAGGGATGGGAAGAAGATCACCGTCTTCTCGCCATGATAATCCTTGAATCCACAAAGAAGATAGAAAGAGAACAAACCCAAAATAAGAGAATATTATTGATAGAAAAGTCTTCTCTTTTTTTGTTAGAACCTTGGGCTGTATATATAGCCCTCTAATAAACTTAGAGTCCTACTTGGTGTAGACTAAAAATAGGACTTAAACTCTACTAAGAATTCTACTTAACATATCTTAAATAAATATATATAAATCCTATTCCTTATTGGGCTAGGACTGTTATTGACTCGGACTGATAAATAAATCCTAATTTTGATCAACATAAAGTCCGAATTATCCAAAATAGTAAATAAGAGACTTGTAGGAATCGATCTCAGCTTTCCAACGGATAGTTATTTGCTGAATTTGGATCAATATTTTAGGAGATATGACTTTTGGACTGTAACTGTACGAATCTTGATGGATCCTAATTGGAGTTGGAATTCAACTTAGACTGGATCTCTAATTTTATTGTAAAAAAGATGTAGCTGTCCTACATCAAAAATGCCGCATATAATGAAGGCAGAATGAGAAAGAAATATTGTCATTATGGATCACCAACAATCAAGGTGGGCATTAGGCCCAGGCATGGAGACTCTAGATTGGGCTGTAAACTTCCTGCAGAATGAGAAAGAAATATTGTTAGTATAATAAATCCAGTGAAATGTGTTTGTTACCATAACATGAAACTATCCATAACTATCTTAAAATCAACTCACTGAAAGCAAGGCAGTGCAATGCAGGCAGACCCAAAGGGCAAAGTAAAGAAGTCACTTTACACACCATCTAACAGTAAGCTTGACTAAATTGGAGTTACTCATGCTAAGTTCTAACAGCAACAATCAGTTATGGCATGCAAGTGGCATATTGAACTGCAGTGTGCTGTGGAGTGTAGTAATCATGGAGACCGCAATCCGAAAGGCAGCAATTTTTTTGAGACCATCTCTTGCCATATTTCAACAAATTCCTCCACAACTTGCCTAAGATTTCTTTATTGATGACAATGGCAGACACTCAACTTGTAGAAAGATGAGATAAAAGCCAATGACTTCATAATAATATATTTGGACAAGTGCAAATTCACAACAGATAAATAGCTTTGTCAAACATCATACAACATTAGTGTATTTCAATAAATTCTGTTAGAAGAAAACAAACATTTAGTCAATAAGTAATACAGAGTGATTAACCAATGTTAATTTAATTATGTCTCGAATCAAGATTTTTTGAAAAATTCTACTTAAATTAGGATTCATATTAGAAAGTGATTCAGTGGACTTAATTTATTTTTTTGAATTTATTTTTTACTAGAAAATTTAAATTAATAAAATATTTATTTGAGTCAATCTCTTACTTTGATTCAAACTCAGTTATACCACATCTATAAATACCCTATTTATTTAAAAATTTTAGAATAGTGAGATAGACATATATTAAAACTCTTAAAACGTATTGTAACGACAATACTAGTGAGTCTCTTATGAGAGTTGATAATATTGAAATTTTACCTCCATCGTTATGATCTCATCTTCTTTCTCCTAAATATAATATCTCTAAGGTGAACATTTTGGTCAATCAATATAAACTTTTATAATGAAATCTAATAAGTCGATAACCGAAATCGTCACTTAATTCACGAACATTAGTAACACCTTGAAATCTCTTTGAAAGGTTTATACTAATGATAAAATGATAAGAAAAATCTTAAGATAACTTTCAAAGTCATGGGATCCTAAGGTAACTGCGATTCAAGATGCAAAGGACCTCAATAAGTTGCTCTTGAAAGAACTCTTGGGGTCATCACTTATGAGATGACCATGAAGGATAGGTGTTAAAAGGAGGATAAAGACAAGAAGAAGAAAAGAATTGCTCTCCAACAAAAAGAGTCTAGTGATGATAAAGAAGTTAGTGACGAAGAAATGGTTCTCATCATTAGAAAGTTCAAGAAGTTCCTAAAGAGGAGGCGCATGCTAAGAAGATCTTTAAGAAATGAAAAAAGCCACAATGATGATGAAGGGGAGGAGGTGCCCACATATTTCAAGTATAAAAAGCTCGGCCACATGAAAGCAAATTTTCCTCTCAACTCTCAATTGAAGAAATTCAAAGAAAAGAAAAATATGGTAATGATGGCAACTTGGGATAATTCGGAGGAAGAAAATGAAGTTATCTCATCCGATGAAGAAATTGTCAACTTGTGCCTTATGACTATTGAGGATGAAGTATGTGATTTAAGTTTTGATAAATTACAAGATATTTTTGAAAATTTATATGCTAGACATGAAATATTACTTTACAAGCATGCATCTTTGAAAAACAAGCTCAACTAGCTTAAAAACCATTTTGAATCATTGAAATTGACTAAAAATTTATGTGATTACAAAAAGAAAATTAGGCTTCTTCAAAAAGAGAATCGTATTTTAAAAACTTCTACAACATCTTGTGATTATAAAATAAGTCTTGAAAGACTTGAAAAGGAAAATACCAATTTGAAAAAGACTCTTGAAAACTTTCTTCCATGGAAATTTTTCTTTAAATATAATCTTGAAAAATCAAAAGAATATTTTAAGTAGATCCGGACTGTGTTCCTTATCCTCTTCTAAATCTAAAGGTATCAAGTTCACTTTCGTAAAAGCTTCAAGTTCTACAACTTTAAAATTGACATGTAACTATTATTGCCAAAAAGAACATGTCACCATAAGTTGCCTAATTAAGAGAAATTCTTCTTTTAAGTAAATTTGGATACCTAACGGGATATTTCTTAAAGCTAAGAAGTCCAAACATATTTGGGTTCCTAAAATATCCTTCACTTGAATAACATTAGTTAGCTAGAAGTGCCCCACATAGTTTATATTTGCTAATTTTACATGGTCATCTCTCTAGCTAATCTAAAGGTAAGATTCACTATTTTATTATACATTATATTTTCTATTTATTGTTGTAATTATTTTACTCTTTAACTATATGGACTCATACTGAGATTGAGTTCTATCCTAATATTCTTGATTGTTTTTTAGCTATACTTTCACTTTAAGAATCAAAGAGATAAATTATTTCTAGATAATGGTTGCTCAAGGTACATGACAAAAAATTCATTCATATTTGTAGAGTTAAAAGAAAAGGATGGAGGACATGTCACTTTTAGGGATAATGGTAGAGGTAAAATTATTGGTATTGAAAATATTTATGTTAGATCTTCTCTAATTAAAAATATTCTTTTGGTAGGTCTCAAGCATAATTTATTTTCTATTAGACAGTTACGGGACAAAAGTTTTCATATTCTTTTTAAATTAAAAGTTTGTATAATTAGACATAATGATGATAATATTGTAGCATTTGTTGGTCATCGAGATGAAAATATATACACAATTGACCAAGATGACTTAAAAAATAAAAAGTATTTTGTAGCTCAAAATAGCAATGGATAGCTTTGGCATAAAAGGCTTGAACATGCAAGCATGAATGCTATAGTTAAAGTCTACCGAAAGGAGCTAATAAGGAGTCTACCCAAATACAAATTTATCAAGGATCAAATATGTGATGCATGTCAAATGAAAAAATAAGTTAAGGCCTCTGACAAATTCAAAACATTTGTCACAACAACAAGGTCGCTACAACTATTTCACCTAGACTTCTTTGGACCAATTAGGACTACAAGTCTAGGAGGTAAGAATTATATCTTTATACTTATAGACGATTATTCTAGATTTATATGGGTTTGATTCCTTGTACATAAACATGACTCTTTCAATGGCTTTATTGATCTTTGCAAATGAATTTAAAATGAAAAGTGTTACATGATTTCAAAAATTCATAGTGACCATAGAGGCAAATTTGAAAATCATTTATTTGAAAACTATTACATTGAAAATGACATTGAGCATAACTTCTTGGCTCTACGCACTCCATAACAATATTGAGTAGAAAGAATAGATTTCTTCAAAAAATGACAAGAGTCATGTTTAACAAATACTCTCTACCCAAATATTTTTGGGTAGAACATGGCATGTTATATATTGAATCGAGTCTTTATTTGCCCAATTCTTGATGAGACTCCCATTTGAATTATACAATGATAAGAAGCCAAATATTGGATATTTTCATGTTTTCGATTGTAAATGCTTTATTTTGAATACAAAAAATCATTTGTCCAAATTTGATTCAAAAATATTTGAAGGTATTTTTCTTGGTTAGTCTACTACTTCTAAGGTTTATAGAGTCTTCAACAAGTCCTCCATGGTTGTTGAAGAATCTATTAATATTGTATTTGATGAAACTAATCCTCTTTTTGAGAAAAAATTTATTGATGATGATATAGATATCTCCAAGAAATTAGATGAGATGCATATTAAGGAGAAGAAAGAGGGTGAGTCAAGCTAAAGTTTAAGAAATGAGAAAGTTGAAGATGAAGATGATCAACACAAAGAGCAAAGTAAAGATAACGAGCTACCCAAGACATGAAAATTTTAAAAGTCACCCGAAAAATCAAATCATCGGTAATGTTGATCAAAGAATAAAAATTAGACATGTTATTAAATACAATCTTCATATTTTTGGCTTTCTTTCTCAAGTTGAACCCAAGAATATTGATGAAGCTCAAAAGGATTAACTAAATCAATTTGGGAAAAATTAAGTTTCGAAATTTATTCGAAGACCTAATGATTACCCAATTATTAGTAAAAATGGGGCTTTAGGAACAAGTTAAATAAAAATAGTGTCATTATTCGAAATAAGGCTAGATTAGTGGCCAAGAGTTTCAACCAAGTTGAGGAGATTGATTTTGAAGAAAATCTTTACAACCATAACTCATTTAAAATTTATTCGTATTGTACTTGTCTTTGCATGTTTTAAAGGTTTCAAACTATTTCAAATAGATGTCAAGAATGCTTTTCTAAATAGTTTTCTCTCTGAAGAAGTTTATGTTGAAGAACCTCTCGATTTTGAGGACTTGCAATTTCCAAACTATGTTTTAAAATTAAAGAATGCACTATATGGTCTTAAGCAAACTCCAAGGATTGAAAAGATGTAAGATTTCATCCATTTCTTCATCTTTTCTTTCATTATACCATCTTCTCTTTGTCCCCTATTATGTCTTTATTTTCTCGCACCTTTTGTTGCTGCTGCCCCCTCTTCCTCAAGGCTTGTAGCTACCTATGGCCTATGTTCTCGTTTTCTACCAACCATCACACATCCTTAGTAACCCGAGTTTGAATGGCTAAACCTGAAAGAATTAGATGTTCAAACCCCATTACAAGTCTCTTTTTTGTTTGTTAATATTGCGGCTATCCACAACTTTGCATTAGCAAATCTCCATCATCATTCGGGGGCCACCCACAGCCCTCCATATGATAGATCTCCATCAATACCATAGTCACCTGTCACGGCTATCCGCATGATGGCAAATCTCCACCAACACCATGGTTAACCGTAGCCCTCCGTATGATGGTAGATCTCTGTCAATACCACAACACCCTGGGCCCTCCATATGATGGTGGATCTTTACCAATATCGCGACCACTCGTGGCCCACGATGGTAATTTTTTACCAACATTGTGACCACCCGCAGTCTAGAATGCTAGCAAATCTCCATCACCATCACGGCCACCCATGACCTTGTTTATCACTATAGCATCATATCAAAAAAGAATTGATAATAAGAACCTCTTGGATTGACAACGAAGAGGAGAGTGAGAATAAGAATAAGAACAAAAAAAAATAATAAAAATTAATAATATAATAAAATATCCTCACAAATAATTTAGGGCTAGCCTACGGTTTTGCCCAAAAGTCAAACGATTTAGGGTCATCCTATAGCCGCACCCAAAAGTCAAAAGATTTAGGAGCGGCTCGTGTTCTTGCTCGACAACGAATCCAACTTAGGGTCAGCTTACGGTCTCACCTGAAAATCAAACAGTTTAGTACCAACCTGCGGTCTCATTTGAAAGTCAAAGATTTAAGACTAGCCTGTGGTCTCGCCTGACAACCAATCCGACATAGGGTCAACCTACAATCTCGTCCAAAAATCAAACGATTTAAGACCAGAATGCGATCTTGGCAAATAACCAATTCAATTTAGGGTTAGCTTGTCATCTCATCCAAAGCCAACTAATTAGAGTCAACCTATGGTCTCACTTGATAACCAATCTGACTTAGGGTCAGCCTATGGTCTCACTCGAAAGTCAAACACTTTAGGGCCAACCTGTGATCTCGTCGAATAACGAATCGACTTAAAGATCAATTTGTGGTCTCACTCAATAACCCATTGATTTAAGACTAGTCTACGATCTCACCCAATAGTCAATTCAAACTTATGTCTAACTTGTGATCTTGTCATAATGTCATTATACTAGTCTATGGGCTTTCGAACTAAATCGATTAAATAAAGATGATTTGATCATATTGAACTCTATTGAAACAGATGAACATAACTGAATTGACTTAAATGGACCATCAAATGAACCCATTGATCAAATAGATAAATTAAAACTCAAATTGAACTGGATCTAAAATCTAAATTAAGTTAAAACTAAATCAACTCTGGTCCAACCCTAATCAACTTCAAATCGGGTCAATTCAAAATCAAGTCAAGTTCAAATCAAATTCTATTTGGGTCAAACTAAGCTTGAATCAAATCTTAATTGGGTCAAATCAAATTTAAACTGAAGCTAATTAGGTCAAATCAAACCTAAAGTCAAACCAAAATAAGACTAGGCCTAAACTGAAACCAAGCTATATCAAATTGACTTGAACTTCAACTAAAGTCCATTAGAATGCAAATTGGAATCTAATGAAGATCCAATATGAGTATCAATGGGTTAAAATTAAATTCATTGAGCTTTGGGTCTAACATCCACTAAGGATCTATCAATCTTAAAAGCAATTGAGAATGCACCCCCCAAGTGAGTTAGCCTTAAAATTAGTTGATGACACACTCCTCAAGTTAGTCAATTGTAGAAGCAGTTGACAATGCACCCCTCGAGTTAATCAACCCCATAAGCAATTAATGATACACCCTTCAAGCTAATCAATACCAGAAGTAATTGATGATGCACCCTTTAAATCAATCCTAAAAGTAGTTGATGATACATCTCCCAAGCTAATCAATCTCAAAAGTCATTGATGAAGTGTCCCTCAAGCTAGTCAACCCCAAAAGCCATTAATAATGTATTTTTTGAGCTAGTCAACCCTAGAAGTTATTGATGACACATCTCTTGAGTTAGCCAATCCTAGAAGTCATTGATGACATACCTTTTAAGCTAAGCTAACATACGCTTAAAGGCCATTGGTGATGCTTCAAATCAAATTGACAACATGCTTAAAGGGCCCTTGATTATCAAATTAGAAATAATTACAATGAAGCTAAGGTCACAAATCATTTTCTTGAATCAAATATCAAGAGAAGTCAACTAGCAGTAAGTAGAAAGTCGCCAGGAACACTATAAATCCTATAGGGTCAATTGACATAAGCCATCATAGTTAACCTCACCTACATGTTATCAATATCTAACAAAGACTGAGTCAAGAACTATTCGAGTCAAACGTCACATGGTTTAGCACATGGGAGTAGGACAGTAATGCAAATCAAAGCCCCTTTCTCACTCTTTATCCTTTTTTCCATTTTTTCTCATGTTTTCCATAATTTCTTGTTAAAACCCATTATAAAGTGAGAATGTGCCCTTACTTAAGTAATGTACCATCTCTCTCAAATCAATCAAATAAATTTTTTTATATTTTTATTTTATTTGTTAAGTTTCTTATATTAAAAGGTTCTTGATAATTATTAAGGTAATTAACAATAAGAGTTTGTACGTGTTGGAAGTCAATATTCCTACAATACCTGACAGCGCACTCAAATTAAAACACACTTTGATTTATATATCGAGGTTGCTCCCTAGGATCTTTACTACTCCCAGACTGTTGAAACTGATCCCACAGTAGGTATGGAATTCTGATTTTCATTCCCCTAATTCAGTTCTTGCCTTCCTCTCTTGCTTCTTGAACCATTAGCCTCTCGTCAGGCCACTATTATCTCTTCAGTGTCGATATGTTCATGGACTTGTTCAATGAATTTAACAAGAACCTGTGATTGTTTCCTTGCCATCTCATAGGAGAATTTTCTACTTCCAATCCATTCATATCTACTACAAGCGCAATGGAGCTATCCATGTCATTTACTTGAGTCCAACTATATTAAAGCAAGCTAAATAATTCTATAAGCTCTTGAAGTCTGTTTCCTAAGTCACTAGCAGCATGAATGAATTGTTATGCCATAGAATGAGTGAGATGAAATAGTTTATTAATTCATGTTCGAAATATGCAAAGTTCACGATAGAGTCCTTTGGTAGGTTGAAGAACCAAGCTCTTATCAAACCTTGCAAGACAATTTGAAAGGCCTTGAACATTGTGATTTTTGTTGTGACATGTAGTAGCATACTATTTTTAAAAGAGTTGATGTGGTCCAATGAGTCCTTAGTTTCATTATAAACTTCCTAGGTCACCAACAAAACTTCACCTATGATGGCTTGACAAGGAGTTGTGGCTAAGTGCAATCAACATGCCATAATGTATCATAGTCTATCATACTGAATCTTGGAGACTCTAGTCAACTAGTTTGGTTATCTTCTTCTCAACATCTTCCCTATTCCAAGTAACCAACCTAAATACAGTGATGTTTCTTTCTTTAGATGACTCATAAGCTTTTGATGAGAGCTCAATAGGGTGAGATGGATCAAGAAGTTTGGTCAAGCTATCAATCATTCAGCGCTTGTCAAGATTCATTGCAAGCTGGTAGTGTGCACATTGATTATGGTGGTGTTTTGGGGAGTATTCCTTTGAGCTCTTGTTCTATGATCATGTTGTGCTTGTGTAACATTATCCATAGTACTATGATGTTTGCCTTCGATGCCATGCTCTTGACAAGCTGACTATTGAAGTGGTAAACATATCTGCAACATACATTGTTGATCCTTAACAACTTGGCCAATGACATGAATCTCAATTAGCAACCAGTTCCACTCAACCCTAAAGACTAAGTCATTTCCCCACTTCTCCCATATTGTCTCCATATGCCTTTGCATAAGGTCTTGCTATTAGGAGTAATGCTTCAAAAAAGTTGTAACAGATTGTTGTTGAGGTCTTGGACTATCGTCAAATAAGGCCTATTGGGTTGTTATCAGTTTTGTATCCCATTAGCTACTTGCTTCCCCACTCACAATTATTTATGTGGTATTGCTATGGTCAAAAAGAACCTAAAGTGGTATTCAAGAAAATCTCAATGAAAATACTATTATTGCATCCTCTTGGTTTGGGTTTGGTTGAATATTGTCTTGTTCTTTAGCTAAACTATAGCCTGCAATACTAGCACTGTGAGTTGCTCGCCCAGAGAGGTCTAGGGGAGGGGTATTGTAAAATCATGAAGGAAGTCAAAGAACAAGGAAGATGAAGGGAAGAAGAAAAAAACAAGTCAGTTTTCTTTTTGAGTTAATACATAGATTATCCTAAAAAAATCATTTAATTCTTTGTATTGCTATGTGATGCTCCCTTGTTGCATAGCAAGAGGTGAAGTAGAAAGTTGTTATTATACTTGGGTCCCACATTCTAAAAGAACACGTTAATCTGGTATGGTGATTTGGATTATGGCTACTTGGGAGTACTAATGAGGTGACTCCTCCTAATTAATGCAATAGACTGGGGGCTAACTAGATTCCTTGAACTATGGAAGCTCAGTTTCAAATCTTACGTCCAATTTTTTAATATGTCTATAGGACAAGCCCCTAGTGATTCAATAACCCTAGCTTTGGTTTGAGTAACAAATAATCAATTTGTGTGCACAACTTATTTTGACGCATCATAATTCAAGTTCCATTGCCTCTTCAAACAGGATGAAAGGTATTTCTATAATTAACCTGATTTAATAAAAAGTATATACACATAAAATTAATGAACATAAGTGCTTGGGTGATTTTCGTCAAAATTAAATTCGATAAAAATTTGATTGAAGTCAAAGATCATATGCCATTGAATTACGGCCCAAATGTAAGTTTTAGTTGGGCCTAATTGCGGTCAAATTATTTTAAAATTTGGCCTCAAACTAAATTCGGCCCCAATGAGCAAAACGAACTAAATTTTGGATCAAAATTAATGTTCATTAAAAAACTGGGCCAAAATGAAAAGTAGTAAACTCCTATAAATTGGTCTTTAGACCAAACAAATCTTTACAAAAAAGTCATCACCAAATTTTTCTTATAAATATGTCTCTGAGATGAAAATTTATGTGAAAATGTCCATAAAAGTCTTGGAATTGCAAATCGGCCCTCATAAAATTTAGGGTTTGTGAATAAACCTTCAAAGATTAATAATTATAATTTAATCTTTATAAAATTTTTAGTTTATAAATAAATCTATCAAAAATTTTATATTTGGAATAGATTCTTGAATTTCTACTTTTCACAAATAAATCTCTCAAAGATTTTCATTTATAAATAAATATAAATTTCATTATTTGTAAATAAATTTTTACAAAAACTATCTTGAAAGTTTTAAAACTTTACAAATAAGTTTTTTTTTAAAAAAAAGATAGCTAAAATTTATAAAATTACAATTTAGTTCGAATTTTTTGAAAAAATTATCAATAACCCTCTTGTAAATTTGACATTACAAGTGAGTACAATTTTAAAATTTTGTTATATATAGCAAACAAACTATCCTTATCTAATCTAAAACAAATCCCTATCAAATAGATTATATCTACCTCCACAATTATCATGGTTCAAAATTTAAAACCAAGATCAATCCAATTCGATATCTTAGATATTTATAAAAGTTCCTCAAATGCCTACAAAAAAAGGAGAAGAAAAAGGAGGAGGAGAAGATCAGAGAACATAAAAGAGAAGAAGACTAGGAAAGAACCAACGAGGGAAAAGATGCAAGTATTTCCTTACTCATTTTTTATTTCTACTCTAATTATGTTCTTCTCTTCTTTGGCCTATTCCTTTGTGAGATGCCCTTCCACATCTGCCGTGGCAGTCATCCGCTTTGAGCTCCCTTGCACCAACTCCACAACTTCTCTGCCTAGCTGACTTGGGTATGCCAACCAACATCACCGCCCACCTCACTCTAGGGGAGCATCGCAGCGCCCTATAGCTGAACTCTCCCTCTTACTGATGTTTTCGACCAAAGCAAGTATGGTAGTATTTGTGATAGTGCATATGGCTTGCTAATAGAACCAATAGGCACTACAATCTGTAGTGGCTGGTTCCTCACTCCCTCGAGTATAGTCAATCAAAGTTTTGGCGGTCCCACGCGTGTCTGCCATCTCGCTCTACTAACTATGACACTCATCATTGTCGACTACTCACCCATAATAATAACCACCTCCTCTGCATCGTTCCAACATGGAATTGTTGCTTGCTCTAGCTAGGCCTCCGAGTTGAGTGCCACCACCCTGTAGCTTGATCCCTACATCACTCTAGATGCACCCCAATGTTGAGTAGTGTTACTTGCTACTCCTACTCCATGTTGTTGCCCACTCGAGGAAGAAGCCTTGCCCCATCCAACTAGTCCTTGCCACCTCGAGGTTGATTCACACCATACTACTGCTTGCCTCACCATCCATATTCGTCCTGTGTACATGCATCACTCCCCGATTGCTCCAGCTCATGCGAGGGACACTACTATCGCTTACCATTGGAGAAGGCTAGGTCTGGCTAGTTCCAGCCAAATCTAGTCCTGAATTTGAGGAAGAAGGAGCAGAGGAGCATCGATCGGCTATATATGTAGTGATGGAGCTCAGGTGAGATAGAGAAGGAAGACTAGTTTAGGAAGAAAAAGTGGGAAGAATAAAAGGAAAAAATATATAAAATAGAGGAAGGTGTAAGAAAAAAAAAGAAGAAAATATTGTGAAAAATAAGAGAAAAATAAGAGGAAATTTAAAAAATAAATTACCATAAAAAATTCACTCACTTCGATTCACATGCATTCAGTTTTAGACCTAAAGCTAGTTTATGGGTTTGTCCGAAAGTCATTAAGACCTAGGGATAGCCCATGAGCAAACCCAAAAGTCAAAATCTATTAAAGACTAGCTCGCAGGCTCGTCTAAAAGTCAATTCAACTTAAAGACAACCTACACTTGAAAGTTAAAATTAGCTAAAAGCTAGTTTGCAGGCTCACTTAAAAGTTAATTTAGCTTAAAATCAACTTGTGGACTTACCTGAAAGTTAAACCAACTAAAAACTAGTTTATGGTCTCGTTTGAAAGTCAAATCTACTAAAGACTAGCTTGTAGGCTTATCTAAAAGTCAAATTGACTTAAGGCAAGCTTATAAGCTTGCCTAAAAGTCAAATCAACTTAGGATCAGTTTGTGAGCTCGCCCAAAAGTCATTCTGATCAATGGACAGCTCGAGAGCTCTCTAATTAATTGAATTAATTAAAATAAATTAATTAAAATAATTGGCTTAATCATATTAAACTAAATCAATTTTGTCAAATTAAATAAACTAAATAAGTTAAATCAATTTGACTTGAATGAACTGTCACATGGACCTAAACTAATCAAATAAATAGACTAAAACTCAAATTAAATTAGATCCAAATCCAAATTGAGTTAACTCAAATCAAATCGATTCAGATCCAAATCTGATCCTAACTGAGTTCAAATTGAGTCAACCCAAATCAAATTGATTCAAATCCAAATCTTAATCATGTTCAAATCAAGTTAACCTGAGTCAAGTCAAGACCCTAATTAGGTCAAATCAAATTCGAATCAAATATTAATTGGGTCAATTAAAGTTAGAACCAAACTCTAATTAGGTCAAAGTAAGTTTGAAGTGAACCCTAATTAAGTCAAATCAAGTTCTAACTAAACCCTAATTGACTTAAATTAAGTTCAAACCAACTTTGAATTAGGTTAAACCTAAACTAGAATTAGGCTGAATCTGAACTAGAACTAAGTCAAACCTGAACCTAAACTAAGCTAAAATTAATCCAAAGTCTCTTCGAAAAAGATGACACTACTTGATCTTCCACTTGTTTGCTAGGGCTACTAGATAAATACTAAAAAATATTACCCACTAGAAAAGTTATTTGATTTACAGGTAAAGAAGCAACTTCAAACTGAAGCCTACAAAGAATTTTTTCTATCGCATTATTGTAAATTATTCTATTATCTTTTATCACAAAACTTGAAATTAGAATACTGCATGAATTAGTCAAGCCCATTGCAATGCGTCTTTTAAGCCATAACTTATCCTTAACAAAAGTATCTTGCCCAAATATGATTCTAAAAGCTTTTTGAAGTTCTAAAATGGTGAAATTATCTTAGTAGATCTCCAATTTTAGGATAGAAAAATAAGATATTGAGCTTGAGCAAGATTCAGAAATTGATGATTCGTTGACTACTATCTTACTTGTAGGTGCAGGACAGGCTTTATTTCCTAGTTGAGCAACATGGCTGCCATGTGGGCTTATAGCATAAGTTGTTTCTTCTGTGTTAGATGCAAACTTGTTGCCACAAATCATATGTTTGATTATAATGATGAGATAATTAGCCACTTATATTCTTACTCTTGGGAGAAATATTATTTGAGACACATATTGGTAGCAAACTCTCTTTCTATTGAATATGTAATAGAACATAACTTCTAGTAATAAAAAGAAGAAAGAGAAGAATAAATAGTAAAACATAACAAAAGAATCCACATATATCCATGAAAAGGGTCATCATCACTTGGGGCTCAAAAACTCACAAAATAGTAGTACAACAAGAGAAATTTATCAATAACAACTTTATTACAAGGTTCATCTCAAAAATCTGATTAAAAATGAACTATGTGTATGTAGAAACTTCTAAAGAAGGCTCAAATCCTACAACAAAACTCAAACCTTTGGAGCATGAGGTTATAATGCATTGTTGAATCTTAGTAATCAAGATATTTGTTACTAAATGCAAGTCAAGACAAACTCACACAAACACATCTATAAACATTAACAAAATTGCATTATGGTCAAACATGCTAAGCTCCTAGAGAATATTCAGATTCTTCACTGTTGCAACTTGCATTTATAATATTTATCACAGGGTACTATATTGAAAATAAAGTGCTTGCACTTGTCATGAAAATGGAAACATCAATCCCCTCCAAACATGTTAAAGGTATAAGAGCATATAATTTTTACCCCTCATCCATATAAAAGAATTGTCATCATTTTTTAAGTACTATAATGGACATTCTCTGCTTGAATTGCATAAATGACTACAAGCTATAAAGGTAGTCTAATTTAGTAATAGAATGCAATGTCTAATATTCTTGAATTTAGTTTTGAATTATATTATATTAAAAAACAATCCTTATTCAAAATAATTGCACCATATTTGTGCTTTTTGTATTATAATATTTTCTATTAGGATCTAATTTGCTTTTGACAAATAATTTTAAAATCCTGAAACGTGATAAATAATCTTACATCCTTAAAAAAAATTCTTGACCATTCCTATACAAGTCATTTTAGTCACAAAAGTAAGGAAGAATGGATAGGAATAACTAAATCCAAAAACATAGGCTATTTATAGCAACCTAGTTGTAGCATATACATGCTATTGCACAAATATTATTTAAAAGTTCTAATATAGCCACCAAGTAATCAAAATGATATAAGAAAGTCAAAAATATAAGAGAAAACTAGTAGAAAGACCAGATGAAATTCAGCTAAAGGAAGATTGAAAAATTATTTTATATAGTGCAAAAACAAGGGCAAACGCAATAAAAGTAGTATGATACTATCACAAGAATATGACACATGTTTTACACCAAGGAGAAATATAACATACACACCTTGTGAATAGTATTTAGCTTTGAAAAATCAACTGCAAGCTTCTTTAATTGTAATAGACCTGAAATAAACAACTCAATAACAAACCTTCTATGGAACACCAAAGAAGAGAAAGACAAGCAAAATCTTTTAACTGTTAAGAAGCACACAACACACAAAAACTAATTCTGAACTATAGGATATTCCAAATCGATGAATTCTCATTTAGACTTACGACAACTAAAAGAATAAAAAAAATGTCAAAATCCCAAACATAATTTTCTATATCTTTCAAACCACTCGTCATAAACATCTTCAATAGACATGGATTCTCCAATTTGTCCTATAGTTTTAGACAAAGGTGCTTTATTTTTGTCATCTTCAAGAAATGTTCAACCTCCATCATCTCATCATCTTAGTTTTCCATCAACTTCAACTTGAATTTCTAAGAAATCGAGAGTTAATTCTGTAGAATTGGCATCAATCACATTATTCTTCTTAAAAAAAGTAGGAAGATGTGATACCATATTTATATTATAATCAATGATTTCTAGTTTTGACACATCAATAAATGATGCATGAAATATCAAAATATTTCCAATAAACATACACAAACCTATTTATTAATGTAAAAACCAAAAAAAAAAGTACAGAGCTTTATTTGCACAAGTTGGTAAATCACACTCTAGTGCAACTTAAGAAATACAATTATTACTACAAATTTAGCTGAGAAATTTACCAATTAGGAGCTCAAAATTTTTAAAAAATATAGGAAAATTTTTAAAATTTTTGGCAATATCTCATCTAGTCTCAAAGTTTAATCAAACAAAGTTGATTAATTTCTAAAATTCAAAATCAAAGGAGAAAAGTCAAGATTTTATAGAACCAACTATGGGATCCACGAGAGGATTAATGCTTACTCCATCAAATTACTTCCAAATAGAAAATATGAAAGAAAAATTGGAGAAATTTCTGTGAAAAATGAGAGAGAGATTAGAAATTCAAAAGTGATATAGAAGGACGAGAAATGACAGGATCACTAAGATACTGACAAAATTGTATAGGCTAGAATTGGCCTATTTTGCTTTGGATCAGACCCAATCTACTTGTACTAGGCCTATAAAAGCTTCAGTTACATGTCCAAAAAAAAATTGCATAATGAATTTTTGCTAAATGACTCTCTAAAATTTTGTATTTTTGTACTAGCCCTCTTTCCCAACATATGTACTTTTGTCTTGTTGGAGCTAATTGAAATATTTCCTTTTGCTAATTTGCTAATTAAATTTCTATTAGTATTAAGCTAATCAATATATGTAATAAGCTAATCAAAATAGTTAGTTTATTAAACTTCATGAAAAGTTTGAAATTTGAATTGTTAGAGACAAAATCAAAATACAATTTGTCAGTAAAATTTATAACTTACTCTGTGTTAAAAAAATTATTGAAAAGATATTGCTTTTATTACCAATTTTTTATGTTAATTTTTAGACGCTAGCATCTAATATCTGAATTTTTGAGAAAATTCTAATTACATATATCAACAAAAAAATTAGCGATACAAGCAAATTAGTTTTAGTTTTGAAGTTATATTGTTATCTTTAATAATTTTAAGAATAATAAAAATTTTAGACACTGTTTAGTTCGGAATCAATGTTAAGATGAAGGCTAACAAACTACTTTTGTAAACTAATATTTTTTATCAAAATTAATAATATAATAATTTAATTTTAAAAAATTAATTAATTTTTTAAAATAATTTAATTTAATTGTAATATAAATAAATAATATTAATTTTGTAAAAAAAATTTAATTTTGATGTTGATCCTAAGTTAAACAGTATCTTAAATATTATCCGCCTAAAATTGATAAAAACTTGAGGGAGATTAAACATAAAGGCTACATTTAATTTCAAATCAGAATTAAACTCAAAATTAAAATTAAGATATAAAAAAATAATATAATCAAAATTTTGATATTTAATTAATAACCTAACAAATTATTTAAATAATTTCTGAACTATTTTAACCTAAAGTATCTTTTATGACTGTGGTTATCACATTCACCCTGTTCGACAGCTTTGAGCAGGGCGAAGCAAAGGTCCGAATTAGGGTTTTGCAAATGACGGCGGGCGAAGGAGAAAGCCGGAGGTGGCCGCCTAGCCCTAGCCACCCGGAAATCCTTTGCGAGTTTCCTTCTTCTTCTCGCAACCACAAGTCAATTCTATGGTTTCTGAAACTCTAGCTTCCTTCTTCGCCTCTTTTCACATATCGATTCATTCTTTTTCTTGTTGATTGTCACCGGCGGTTTGGCAGCGCAACCGTCTGTGGTTGCAGCAACGGCGACGACGGAGGATCTGGAAGACGTCTCTGTTGGCAACCTGCCCAGTTTCTGCTTGATTATAGCTACGAGTTAACGTGGTAGAAGCCCTAATACCTTTAAATCACCTCGGATTGCTCAGAATCACATGATTCGAGGCGGAATTGAAGTGAGATCTGAGGAGATGACGAATGGGGAGGGATTTGTTCGTCGAGAAACTCATGATGTCAAGGAATTGGAGGATCGACGAGGAAGATGAAGCGAGAGGGGTAAATGAGCCATCGGAGCTTCGAAGCGTGGAAGAGCAGGGAGAGTTCAGGGAGAAGGGAAAAACGAAAGATTTCGAAGTGCTTCTTTGAAAGATTTTTGGTATATTACAATTTCTCATTTCCAGTTTCCTCTGTAGTTATTCTGATTTACAGTTTGGAGAAGAGACTAATTTCAGAAAGAAGTATACACAGGAGACTCTATAGAAGGAGCTGATGTTGGGTGGAGCTGACCCTTGCTCTATATTCTCAGCTTGAGCGATGGAAGTTTGTTAATGAGTTTGCTCTCCCTTATTAATTTGAATGTGACATCTACTAAATCATGGGATAAGCCAAAATAGCAGCTTGTGTTGTTAGCGAGGAAGTGCGAAAACTACGTATCACTGCTCTTTTATGGGATTGGGTCTCATTTTTTTGAGGCTAATGCAGCGTGTCCTTCATTGGAACCCTTTGGTTTGAGATTGTTCAGATTCGAGATGTTGTGGCAGAAATTACTGTGGTAGTATTGAACAAAGTTATTAAAACTATGATGTCCTTCTATCAGTGTCTGGTCTATTGCCCAATTTTTCTAATATTTTACTCACTCTCCTTTAGGTAAAGTTCATTAGAACTATATAACTTCTGATGAATTTCAGTTGATCTAATCTTATGCTTTGCTTATGTCAGGCAGGGATTAAACCCAAGAACTTGAAGATGAAATAAACGATGTCCAACAAATGAGGCATCCTGTTCTTCTCTTGGTTTTGCTACTACTGGTTCTCACCAAAGCACATGTATGAAGTTAACTTTTCTGTTCATTATCATTCATTTTTTTGGATCATTTCTTTCTGAAACCTGTTTCTTCTTGTTCAGGCATCCATTTGGAACGATGGTCCTTGCCTCCTTTCCATAGCAAAATCGTTGTAACGAATCTGTTGCATTCTACTAATTAAAAGCATTTTCAAACTTAAACTAGGTTTTGGTTAGTTTTTTGGCAATTGCTCATGGGTGTTTTCAATGATTTCGCAATCAGGAAAAAGGAAAGCTTGATGCAAGAAGAAAGTAGCATCGAAGGACTTGCTTGTGAAGCGGATGGTTGTTGCTCCAGTACGACTAGAGGAAGGCCTTCTAGGGCGATCAAGGAAATCCATCACAAACAACCAGGAGTTCGTGAAGATTACTATGGACCCAAGGATCACAAGTCTAAGGATTAGAGTAGATCTCTATGTATTTGAAATCAAAGATTCTTTGTTTTTAACAGCAAGAAACTCTTCCCTCGGTTGCATTTCTTTTCTTTTTATTCTCATGGATTCAAGCATGAAATTTGGTTCTCAACTTGATAGTTTAGACCAAGGTTTATAGTTGTGGTTTCGGTTTTGGTTTCAGAATCCAGCGAAACTGATAGGTTTCGGCCGTTTCGGTTTTTATCGAAATTTTTTTTAATTATTAATTATATGTTGAGGAGAATTTGAGTATATTTTGATTGTAATTTAATTTCAAATTAAAAATACGATAAAATTTTTAAAAAAATTTTATAAAAATTTAAAAATTATGAAAGAATTTATAATTAATTTTACCGTAATATTAATTATTATTTTAATTAATTAAAATTAAATTTGATAGTTAATCATTGTTTTTATATATTATTATATAAAAGAATATATGATAAATAATATGAATATTTTAAAAGTTAAAAATTAACATAAACAAATTTAACTTATTATTAAAATATAATTGAAACATACATAATTTATTAATTATAATGTAATGTAACTAATCATCATTATTATCAGTTGAGCTTAAAATATTTGGATGTGGAATTATAAATTCAGTATCTGAACGATCCAAATGAACATTTATAGATATACGAGCCAGAATAACTAGCTCTACGCAATTTCATGACAGCGATTTACATGAGGGTGAGACCGATACAATTTTTTTTTTGCTTTACTTTCAATAGAACGATCATGCACGCATGCACGTGAACAAAAAATCAACATGTTTCGATCAAAATCATTTTCATTTCAGTTTCAACCAAAATAATTTTTTTATTAATTATATTTTGACTAAAATTTAACTTTATTTTAATTATTTTTTAACTTCAAGTTTAAAAAATTATCATATGTTTAAAAAATTTTTAAAATAATGAACAGTTACGTGAATAATATTTGTACGTGAACAGTATCTGATAGAAACCGGTAAGGACGTTGAAACCAGATTGGCGACAGCGTTGGCTCTGGTGCAAGGCCGGCCTCAACTTATGGGAGCAGGGGCCAGGTTGGTGAGGGCGCGAGGCAGGCAAGGGAGCGACGGCAGGTTGACGAGCGCGCGGGGCTAGTTTAGCGAGGGCACGGGCTCGGACACGAAGCCGACACGAGCTCGCCGCGTGAGCTCCCCGCTAGAACTCGACCGGCGAGCTCCCCGCTCGAGCTCTACTTGTTGGTGAAGATGAACAGTAAACCCTAAACCGAAACCAAATTTAGAGTTTCGTTTCAGTTTCGGCCGAAACTTAAAACCTTGGTTTAGACATATTATGATTAGGTTAGTCTAATTATTCATATCAATTTCCATCTTTTTCCTTTTCTGATAAAAGTGAAGCATATATTCTTAGTTTCAACTTTCAAGCATAACATGACAACATATCATAAAAATCTTAATATTGGAATTTGCATAAGAGTACAACAAAGAACACAATGTACATTATTGTCGGATATACAACAATTTTCTAGGATATTGCCTCATAGTTCAAAACATCATAAGATTACATCAAGAGCTATAAGAATAGAGTGAGTAATGTTTGAAGAACTCTAAGTTAAAAAGAAAACATTAGGGAGGAGAAAGATCCTAACTTGCATTATAAGAGGAGTTTATCATAAAGCTCGATATGGGGTTCATCTTGTTTATCACTTTTTCGCCTACACGTGCAGCTGCTTCACAACAAAAAAGTATGACATTGTTCTCTACAAGTAAACCAAAATAGAAAAAGTAATTAATATGATTATAGAAAATTATCTTAAATATAGTAACAAATAATAATCATTTAAAAAATTATTAACTTATTTGAAATCATTAAGTTAGTTACAAGATTCTATATCAAAAAAGAGTGGATTGTTACTCACGTATCCCATAAAGCTATATTTATTTGGTTTCGAAGCATATCCCCACTTTGTACTTCATGTTACAATATACGGATGTTAGGTTCTGTTGCTTCATTGCATGTTTTCGTATCTTCTTCAGTATTATCATCTATCCATTTCATTAGCCCGACACTTGCGAAACAGCTAGTCGTCACTGTAATTTTTATATATGAAATTATATAGCACACTACAAGTCATCACTATAACATATTATGTCTCGTAAGAATATGGTTGCATTTTACGAAATATTTGAAACTGTCGCTTAAATATGTCAAATGTCCTCTCAACACAATTTCTCAAACTGATGTGCATATGATTAAACATGTCCTTCGAATTCTGATATCAGACTTGACATGACCAAATTGTCCGATGTAATACTGCTTATTTCGAAATGGTATGAGAAAGCAGCTAGTGTTGGTATAGCTAGCATCCATAATATAGTATTTACCTAAAAATAACATGATTAGTATTATAAGCAAGGTTTTATGGTGCGATTTCGGTTTTGGTTTCGGGACCCAGCGAAACCCGATACGTTTCGACCGTTTCGATTTCGGCTGAAAGATTTTTTTAAATTATTAATTGGGTGTTGACCAGAGTTTAACCATATTTTGATTGTACTTTGACTTCAAATTAAAAATACGATAAAATATTAAAAAACTTGGAAAAAATTGAAAAATTAGAAATGAATTTATACTTAATTTTACCATAATATTAAATATTATTTTAGTTAATTAATATTAATTTTGATAGTTAGTCACTGATATAGTCTACTTTTAATATATATTAGTGTATTAAAAAAATATACAAGAAATAATATGAATATGATTAAAAGTTAAAAAATTAACATAAGCACATTTAACTTTTCATTAAAATGTACTTTACACATATATAATTTATAAATTCTAAAATAATACAACTAATCATCATAATCATCATCAATTGAGTTTAGAACATCTGGGTGTGGAATTACAAATTCAGTACCCGGATGATCCGGACGAGCATTTGTAGGCATATGAGCCAGAATAACTAGTTCTGCGCGATCTCGTGGCAGCGGTTCTGAAGTATAACCATATATCGAAGGTACAAAATGAAAATTATATTTTAACTAAAATTTAACTTTATTTTAATTATTTTTTAATTTCAAATTAAAAAATTATAATATGTTTAAAAATTTTAAAAAATAATGAATAATTACGTGAATAATATTATGTACGTGAATAGTATCTGATAAAAACTGATAAGGACGTCAAAATCAAATTTGCGATAGCGTTGGCCCCAGTGTAAGGTCGGCCTCATCTTGCGGGAGTATGGGTTAGGTTGGTGAGGGTACGAGATAGGCGAGGGAGTGGCGACAGACTAGCGAGTGCGCAAGGCCCTTGGGTTCGGACACGAGGCCGGCGCGAGGTCCTCCCCCCCCGCTCGCCCGCCTGCCCGCACTAGAGCCCGGTGAGCTCTCGCCCTCGCACGCGAGCCCGATGAGCTTCCGCCCCCGCGCGCGATCCTGGCAAGCCCCCGCCCGCGCGCGCAATCCCGACGAGCTCCCGCCTGCACTCGTTGGTGAAGATGAACTGAAATGAACAGTAAACCCTAACTGAAATCCAAAATAGGGTTTCGGCCGAAACGTCGAACCATGATTATAAGCATTATCATTCATGTTTAAATAAAAGCAAAAGTATGAGTTTCACCTTCGAGGACCGAAAAATTGTCTCACATTAAACATTCTCGTAAGACTCGTATGTCTGCTACGGATTCCTCCCAACCGCTATAAATGTATAAGAATTCCATATCAAAAGATGGTACACAAAATCCTCTATTAAAAATCGCGGGATGAACCGAAGTATCATCATGCGACAATTGTATATAGTCATTTTTTAGTGAGATAATGTCTTGTGAGACAATATTGAAGTATTTATTTATAGTCTCTATAGAATGTTGAAATGTCAGTTGCAAGTCTCTGTTAGACACCTCACAGGCAACCGAGTAAAAAAAATTTTCTACTTGTAATTTAGATGATACATGCTGTGTAGATACGATACTTTCCCATTTAACTAGCAATCTAGTGTGAGCTGTAGAAACAAGTAGGGCACAACTCTAAAAGTTCAAAAATATCATTCCTCATTACCTATTAAATCATACATAGTCTCCATCCCAGTAAATGGTCAATTATTCAATAGACGAGGTGGTCTTCTCATATGGATTGAGGGGCCTTGTATCTAATCGAAAATGTTATTTTTCAAGACACTTCATTTCTAGCTCCTTGTCATCAATAATATTTCGCCAATTAGATATGCTATGGCACTATAAAGATAAACACACTTTGGCATAACATCCCCAATAAGATCTCTTTATAAATAGAGACCGATCCGACTCACATGATAAACAGTTGTGTCTTACAAAAGATTTTAGGGGAAATCACATGTGACACAGGATCCTAAACATGATAAATCACAAGAGAAGTAGTTTTAAAGAACTCACAAGACACACAATCTCAATGACACGATTCATCACATGTCCAATAGTTACAACAAATAAATATCGTATAAAAAGCTAATGACATGAGTCCTCACATGTCTAACAATTAAAGCAATCTCTAAAAACACAGACTCATTGGCATGACAGTATGCATTATACAAATTCTAATAAAAAATCACATGCAAAAGTTGTTTGAGTGATAGGTCATGCCTGACTGATAGGACGTGTTTGTGCTTTCATACATTATCGCATTTGAAGAGTAGATATACCGTGTCATACCTAATTGACACAAAAGTGGTAAACTTTGTAAATTACGAATAATAATGGTGATGAGAATAAAGTAAATGATAAATAAAAATAACTCACGTTAGTAAAGAGGTACTTCAACTAGGCATGGCTACTCATCTAGCAACCTACTCAAACTTATTTGATAGTTAAGTGGATGACCCACTTGATCTACCAACCTCTGCTTCGTGGTTTGCATTGAATTCACCTTTTCGCAAGTTAGCCTATAATATTAGTCCATCCGAGTCCTCCTCTCGTAAAAAATAATCTTGTTGCAATGAATCCTTTATACATTTAGTGCATTTCAACATGTCTAGACTGGACAAAAAACTAAGACTGAATAACTTGTCCATGCACTTCTTAAACTTGTATTCGGTGTGTTCATCTTCACTATGGACATTCATGAGAATTATTTCATCCAAAATATCATACTTTTTCTCCATGATATCCATCCACCTATCCAACCTCTTGTGATTAATATTTTTTGCAGGCTTGTTCGCAATACTTCTCAATAACTTTCCACTACGTCTCCTACTGCCTTTTCCACTACTGCCATCCAATGCTTCAAGAGAGCATTTTCCACATGGCCCAGAAGTATGGTCCTCACCACGAAGCAAGTTCCTTCGAGCGGTATGATTGGCTAAGTAGTCATCAACCTTAGTATTTTGCCTCATTGGTGAGTCGCTTGAACTAGATCCCTCTCGTGGTATCGGTGATGCTTCAGGTGTACTTCTCGATGAATGCATCCACCTTCTCGTCATAATTGAGCTCTTTACTATCATTTCTACCTCACAAAATTGAGGAAAATCATTGATCCAAGCATTTTCATAATGTGGGTTGTGCTTTAAGAAAAAATAAAGAATATTAGAAACAAAATTTTACATGCTATTCAAAAAATTACAACATAGAGTGTAACATACCTAAAAAAATCCTTCATTACTTCCAAATCTCCTGCTGTTGGCTTATGGCGGTCGTAGTCCCACGTCAGTCCGCTCTTATTCTTCATAAATTGAAAGTCATTATACATTTCTTTCAGTCTCTTCCATCTAGCCCTCATTTGCTTTGCATCGTGTGACATGACAAATAATTCATTGAATTTTTTCGCAACTCTATTCCAATATTGCTTTCTAAAATTACCACCCTTGTTTCTTCCACCAACGTGTTCCTCCATTAGCAATTGAACAAATAAAGTGTCCTCATCTGTGGTCCAATTTGGGGAGTGTCCACTCCTGTCAGAAGACTGTTCGGCTTGCTGAGCTGACTTCCCCTTGCATTGTGTTCGAGGGCTTTACCGAATTAGTGGATATCAAGCATCCATCCTGTACTAAAATTACAAGAAGTAAATCATTATTTCAGCCCAAGAAATGCAAATAGATATCACTTGTAACTATGGATGTGGTTTCTAGGTTTTAGTACATAAAATTGATATTTTGAAAAACATAAAAAATGATGTTTATTCATACTGGAAATAATATGCTAACTAATGGAAACAACATGAAACAATATTGTCACTAAATAATATGCTAACTAATGGAAACAACATGAAACAATATTGTCACTAGTTTATCAATGAGTTAAGTTTAAATCCTATGTGCAAGTGCTCTTTTATTATCTTTCTCTGATTCAGAGACTATCTACTCCAAGTATTTAATAATTTTCCTACTGTGGCTGCTTCTTTTGAGGATGAGATCTTAGTTGTGGATAGGAAGGGTGAGGAGGCAAAACAAGATATGGTGTACGGCTTGGATAATCAAGAAGGAGTTGTGGAGATTGGGACCAGAGTTGCCTGTCCTGCTGTTTCCTGGGGGAAGAGTTCAGATATGGAGGAGAAGCCCCTTAAGGGCAATTTTTCTACGATAGACAGCTTGAAGGATGTTGAATCTGCTAATAAGGTTGAGGACAATATGAAGAAGGATGAAAGTAATGTAATAAGAGAAATTGTTGAGATTGCTAGTGAGGAAGTTGCTTTTTCTGCTGCTGCTTCAGGGGCCAACAGTGTGGATGAGGGAATGGATCTTGTAGTAAAGCAGAAACCAGTGGCAGAACTTGCAGACCCAATTACTTTTATTGATAAGATTGATATTGATCTACTGCGAGTGCAAGAGAAAACTCTAGTAATAAGTGACAAAGTTCAAATCAAGTCTGCTAAGAAGAGTGGTTCCATTGGGAATGTTTTAGAAAGAGGGGACAAGAAGATCTATTCAGTTAATACAGCTCTAGAGAATAATATGGAAGCACATGAATTGAAGCAAGCTATCAAGAGTCCAAAGTTTGAAGAAGCACATGAGAGCAAGCCATGCCTTTTTGCGGTTTCATCTTCTTCTCAAAGTGAAGTAGTTGACAGAGATGCTAGGAATTTGGTGGTAAAGGATCATCGAATGCTAAAAGGGATGTGAATAATCTAGAAAGGAAGTCCGTGGCTAAGGATAATAAAACACTTGTCATGAGTACTTAAGGACATGAGGCGGTCGAAGCTTATGGAAGTAGGTTGATTGTACAAACTTTGATGTCCGCTCATAACGACCCATGGAGTCATGGTAAGAAGTCTCATTCAGGTGGAGCTCATTTTCTTCCACTGTTGACAAATCTAAAGCATCTGGAAGAGAGAAATATAGTTTCATTTCGAAAGAAGCTTTACCAACTGTCCTGAAACCAAGCAAATGAACATTTGAATACAACTACTCATGTGAGCCTATTCTTTTACATTGTAAAAGGGTGTTAATCCTGCATAAAAGAAAAGACGAGTGTTAATCAAGTTACGTGGTTTTGCATAAACCTTGAGATTTAAACATGAGAAGAATCAATGCCACCAAGTTCTTCTGGAATTAAATCAATGTAATATTGGTTGTTAGTAAGATCAAGAGTCAATGATCTGGGTTGCTCCTCGAGTGAGCAAGGAAGATAAAGGGCTACTAAATGTGTGGTACCCATTTCACATGAATTGCAGCTTGTGAGTGACTGTAAAACTCGATCATAATATGAACCTTGTCTGGAAATGTTACTAAAGGAGATAATTACTCCCTCCACAACAAAAATTTTGGCAACAAGAAGATGACACAAACTCAAAATCAAATTAAAAAAAAATCAGAAATCAAGTAGATAGCGAACAGAAATTGGTTGCAAAATTATTCAAGGAGTAGAAAAACTCACCTCAATCTAGGGTTTCGAAGGAGAAAATCTTTCCTTTGATCTATTGTAGTAGAGGCTGGTGATCGGTCGGTGTCGGAGCAGACGACGACGTCCCGACAGCACAGCTCGATTCTAGACTGGATCAGCGAGTTGCGCTCAAGAGTGGTGGTAGATTCTCGTCCTCGCAACCACTAGAGCCTTGATTGGGACCACGGGCGCGATTGGAGGCCAAGAAAGGTATAAATCTGGAGAGGAGGAGGATGGAGGTGGGAAATGGGGGAATGTTGCGGGTGAAAGCAAGGGAATTGGAGTAAAGATTAATAATTTTATATTTAAAATTAAATTAAATTATATAATATTAATCTGATTAAATTTTAGATGTTTAAACGATAGATCGATTAAGACAAGATAATTCTCTTGATTCAGAATCAAACGTAGCTGAAGCATTTTTCGTGATAAAATGCAAAACCATTTTGTAATTATCAATAATATAAGGGGTTATTTAAAAAAAAAAATCAAAGAATAGGCTCATCATATTCGAAATTCCCCAATCCATGCTGCCACCCCAGCTCCACCATTTCGCATACAGTTATTGCTCTTTTCTACCGGTTCCAAGACCGAAACCCAAGCGTTTGATTCGAGGGAGATCGCGGCCGACTCCGAGACCGGACTCCTAGTGCTTGATTCGAGCGAGATCATGGCCGGCTTCGCCGCCGTGGTGATGGCGGAGGACGTGAAGATGGCATCTGTTTCCAACCCCTTGGACGATGACGAGGAGATCCAGGACTGGCGCAAGGAGGCCGACGAGCCCATGGAGGAAGCTCCTCCCGCCGATGCCGCCCTGCCTCCTCCCCTTTCTCAAGGTTTTTCAATCGTATCTGTCGGAACTATTTCTTTGCTGTAGTATACACTTGGTTCTTATATAAAGGTTTGGCAATCTTTGGTAGATCTGAGCATTAGGAGTAAAAAGCTAACCAGCTTGGTTTTGTAGAGCGTTTTCTATGTAATTCAGATTAATTTGGATTTATTTTGGTTTTGATGTGATCAGATGGCAAGGAAGAGATCGACTCAAAGCTTCAGTCATTGCAATTGGATGCGAAAGGTGGTTGTTTTTATTTCTTTTGAGTGGCGAGTTTAGATTATCTTGAGACGTAGGAATAGTACCATTATTTTCTGTTGGGTAGCTTTTCAGCATTTATGCTTCCTGTTAGGATGACTTAATGTCCAAGATATTTCTGATTTATATTTTTTTATTGTTCTTTTTCTGACGCTTTTGTGGGATTTCAGCGGCAGCCTCAGCTCCAGTGAACGATAAGAATGATGCTGTGCCTGCAGAAGAAGAGAATCATGATGTGAATGATGAGGCTCCAAAGAGGCACTTGAATGTTGTTTTCATTGGGCACGTTGGTATGTAAATTTGATTCAAGGTGTTTCTTCTAGTTTGTTTCCTGATTTAACTTAATGTACTGCCCTGAATTAGACCTGTAATTTGGATTTTCATTTCGTGTGTAGGAAATTGTTGCTAAGTTATCCTATCTTTTCAGGACTTTCCGATTTTTTGTGCTATATTGCCACTGAATTTAAAAATTGCATCCTTTTTGTAATACCAGTTTGTTTAAAAAGGGCTAATAGCCATCAATTAGACCTGCCTACTATATGTTATTTATTATGGAATTTTGTATGATATTTATGACATTGTTGCTAAGTTAGTGTACCTTTACATGATCTTCCAATTCCTGTGCCATACTTTCAACCATAATTTTTTGCCATCTATATTTCTTGTGTGGCCTCATCTGGATGGTTTTGTTATGCCAATGTAGAGCAGCTGTTGCATTGGCTTTTCTAAATTATTCTATCCTCATGAATGCAGATGCTGGAAAATCCACGACTGGAGGGCAGATACTTTTCCTCAGTGGGCAGGTTGATGAACGAACTATTCAGAAATATGAGAAGGAATCAAAGGATAAAAATCGAGAAAGCTGGTCAGATATTTGTTGTTATTATTATCATTACTACTACTACTATTAATATTTGTTTATGTTCACAAGATTTTTGAGTATTCTAACAAATTTTTTATATTGTAGCATAAATGCTTAACATTAAATATTTTGACAATGGTTTTATGACCTCTTAAGCGTCTGATTGCTTGCTTTGATTGTGCATTTCTTGTTGTTTATTTAATCTTCTGATTTTTGTTTGAGCAAGTTTGATAGATTTCCTGGTTTTGAATATATATATATATAATATATATTGAAATAGAAATCTGAATTCACAAAATTCTGGAGATCTGAATTTAAAATATAAATCTGAATTTGTAGAATTATAAATAATGTTTGACAAAAATAAAACCCAAACTGATTTCCATCACAAAGTTGACATACAAAAGTGAGGTCTCAACTACTAAACACTAAATTGTTTACAGCATGAAAGCAAAAAATAGAACTAAGAAATGAAAAATTGAGGTAACATAGGCCGAAATAAATCAAAATTCAGAAATAAGAAAACATAAAAAAGAACAAAGAAATGAAGAACCAAAACAAAACCTAGTTGAACCAAAGGAGGAAGACAGCACAATCCGTAAAGATTTCAACTCTTAGAGATATGTTGAGGTGTTGAGGATGCGTGGGCCACAGAAAAGAAACGCTAGATCAGAAATCACATCATTCCATTTGTTTCACGATTTTATTAAGTTAATTGGATCCTTAAAACTTGCTCTGGCTGCTTAAGTAGCTTGCCTAAGGCACTTAATAAATATGATGTAAACTATGTTTTATAAATATGTTTTTGAAAATTTCTATGCATGTGCCTTTTCTTGTCCTGCATGTTGGATTTTTCTCTTTTTTTTTTTTTTTTTTTTTCTAAAGTTGTAGTTTTGATACATAGATTTTGGTTGGATTATATGATTAGTTTTGGCAAATTATATTTCTTTCTATGTGTTGGTGGTTTTGATGGGCAATTATTGAGTGTGTCTAGCAACAAAATCATGCATGTGGACATTTAAGCTAAAAAACATGCTCAAAATATAAGCAAAATAAGTTTATCATTGTTGTCCCCTTTGCTTGTGATGCAGTGAGAAAGTGTAAGGAATAGGAAATAAGATCATCGTATTTCTGTTATAATAGATTCTTTAATTCATAAAGAAAATACAGAAAGAATAAAGTCAAAATTAGAAAATATTATTGATAGAAAAGTTTTTTTTTTGTTACAATCTTGCGGTTGTATAATTTAAAATTTTAGTCGGAATGGACTAGAAATAAGAGTTAAACTCTACTACTAATTTTATTTAATTTATTCTAAATAAAAGGATGTAAATCTTATTTCTTATTGGAATAAGATTGTTATAAACTCAAATTCAGAAATAAATTTGATTTTAATTAATATAAAAACCAACTTAGTAAATGTAGAAAATAACAAAATTGTTGGACTCAATTTCAGTTTTGCAACAAATATTTATTTGCCTAATTTTGATAAATATTTGGGAAGATATGATTTTTGGATTGTAATTATATTAGTCTTGACAAATTCAAATTGAAGTTAAAATTCAATTTTAGCTTAGCCTCCATTTTTTTTTAAAAAAAAATGTAATTGTCATATATTAGACCCCCTCTATTTCTAAAAAGTTTGTTTTTAAGTAAAAATTTGAATTTTTCATTCAAGGTACTTCGTTACTATCCAATATGAAGAAGTACAAAACTTGATAATGCAAACGAATAAAGTTTCTTGAGAGAATGTTTTCAACATTTTGATCTTCAGTTGACTTGTAATACCATCACTTAAATTTTACCAGACTCTTTATTAAAATATTAGATTTGATTTCAAATATGATTTTTTTAAGAATCTTTTTAGCATCTATAGCGTTGCAACCAAAGTATTTTTCACAAATATTTAAATGATTTATTAGATAACTAGAACATGTCATTGCGAATTTTGGCTTTTGCAGAGTAATAATTTGTTGATGAATTATTTTTGTTTGTTCAAGCGAGTCAGTTTTTGATGAATCTAAAGAATAATCTTTATTAACATAGTCAATATCTTCATTTATAAAAAAATCAGCCTTGCATCTTTCAAGATTATTAGTTGATTAATACAAATTCTCCTTGATATCCTTATCAGTAATTTGTATAGCATCCAAAGTCACTTCTTTATGTTCTAATATTAACTCATCAAGAGGAGAATCTTTAGAGACATTAACGAATCCTTTATTTGCAATTTTGTCTTTCATAGAATCCACTGCCACTTCTTTAATTCGATAATTCAAAATTAAAGAAAGATTACTAACATGTGGAATTAATACTTCATGATTGTCTACATGAATTCTAATTTTGGAAACTCTTAAATAAAATTATACCTTTCTTGATTGTGATTTTTTTTTGAGAACTTCATATTAAATAATTAAACTAACTTTGACCATGAGCGAATTTTTGATTTGTCTTTACATATTTCTTGGATTTAAATATGCTCCTATCAAGATGAAGTATAATCATTAAATTTGTACTCAACAATCTTCAACTTGTTCTATTCAGAAATTTCGATAAATTCAAATAAATTCTCAATTTATCTATTTAAATATATAAATTTTTATAATTATAAAAGTTTGGAATATTTACTTCACTATGATTTTGATTTTCTCGGGTAGCTTTATATGTTAATTTTCTAGGCATCTGATTGCAAGTCTCTTCGATGATCTTTTGATGAAATTCGTTAAGATTTTTGAGATGATTCAAAATTGTATACTTCCTACTGATAAAATTAAGAAAATTTCATTTGATTGAATATCAAATTTGATAATTTCTCGAATCACAATTTATAGTGTTGTCGCCATTATTTATAATCGATAGTGTTGAGTTAGAGAATAATTTCGCTCTGATAGCAATCAACGCAGCGGAAAAGCGTGACAGGTAGGAAAGAAGATTATCATCTTTTTATTATGATAGATTCTTGAATTTATAAGAAAAATAGAAAGAAAAAAATTCAAAATAAGAGAATATTATTGATAGAGAAAATTTTTTTTTATTATAACTTTAAGGCCGTATAATTTAGAATCTTAGTTAGAGTAGAATAGAAATAAGACTTAAACTGTACTATTAATCTTATTTAATTTATTCTAAATAAAAGATGTAAATATTATTTTTTGTTGGGATAGCACTATAATAGACTTGGATTCAGAAATAAATTTTAATTTTGATCAATATAAAAATTGAATTAGCCAATATAGTAAATAACAAGATTGTTGGACTCGATTTCAACTTTTCAATCGATGGTTACATGCATAATTTGGATAAATATTCGAGAAGATAAGATTTTGGACCGTAACTATACCAATTTTGACAAAGCCACATTGGAGTTGAAATTCAATTTGATTTAACTTTTAATTTGCTGTAAAAATGATGTAGTTGTTTCTACATTACCTGGTCAGTTGCACCATGATCTAGCAATAAAGAAAAGCGAAGGTCACGACATTTCAGCAATTAGCAAAACAAAAACTCACTACCAAACAATGGAACACAACAATTTCTCACTTATTAATCTTCTTAGAGATGAAGTTTACAGTTAGGATCTTCGTTCTCCGCTTCTGGTTGTACCGTGAGATCACTTCAGTTGGCTGCCTTGTTCCCATAATTGAAATATTTTATTCCTTCCTCATTACAACATTCTTGGATTTCATTTCATTTTACCTTTGGTTGTTGGGTTTTCTCCATAAAATAGCTGATCTTGAACATATTCTTGTTCTTCGAGGGGAAAACAATTTATATATAGATTCCTTCTAGTTTATTAGTGGATTTCTATTTTCTTTTTTTTAAAATTAGATTTCTTTCTTTTTTTTTAATGTGAGATTTTGTTTGCTAGTTAGTCCTGTTGTCAAGACCTGTGACCTCGCACAAAGTGGAGCACAGGACAAGGGATATGCTAATAATTTTTTTTTTGTGTGTTCTGTTTCTTGGTCCATATTTATATTTTATGTGCATTGAGAGTAGTAAAATGTCCACATGGTGTGATTTTATTTGCTAGGTGCACCATGTCAGCAAGTTGCCCTGGCATTCCTGCTGCACTCAATAATTTCTCATTTTTGATTAGTTGTATCAGTAGGAAGGTTAGGCATGCTCAACCCATTTTATAATACTGCGTTTCAGGCTGAGTCAGCCTGTTGAATGAAACTGCGATGAGCATCACATTGAACTTAGTCCATTTCATGAATTTTCGGCTAGACTGGGATTTGAGGTTCCTGCTTCACTTTGGGATATGGAAGCTGCACATATCTCAGGGTTAGAATCTGGCTGGATTTGAATGGTGTGCATGTGGAGTGTGGCCCTAAGCATCTGAGTTTGAGCCTGAATTTTCAGGAGAGTCTCATATTTTGTCATGCTTGTATTAGATACTGATCCAGATATGCTACAATCAGGAGACCAAACTATTTGCTTTCTAAGTTGGCAACCTGAAGCAGCAATTTAAGACTCTCCCATGACACTGGTCCCATTATGCTGCCTTAGAAGACTTGACTAGTTGCTTTCTAAGTTGGCAACTGGAAGTCTGGAAGCAGCTATTTAAAACATCAAAGCATTAGACACTGTTTCAAATTTATCTGCAATTATGTGGCCAAATTACTGCTTGGTAACTTGATATTTTGAGTTCTGTCAGGAGTCTCAAATTTGACATGCTTCTTAATAATTTGTTAGTGCCCGGTTATGTTTCAAAATGAACTTTGGTTGGAGCTCAGTTCTAATACCTTTGCAATATGAACTTGATTTTCTTTAATGGTTTACAAACTTTGATATGCTTATTAACCTGGTTTTCTGTGTTGTAGGTACATGGCATATATCATGGATACAAATGAGGAAGAGCGCTCCAAGGTGCGTTTGACTGATCAGCATTTTACATTTTTGATGTCTTCTCTGTCATCTTTTTGGTCCAATTGTTTTTGTCGCTTGCATTTCTTCATTATTTATCTTTCACATGTATTTGCATTAATATCTGGATCAAAATTTGTGGCTGGCATATGAGAGAATGAAGATTTTCTCCAGAACTTTTTTATGAATTTTATTTGGGCATAGCCTTTCTCAAAAGCTTGCACATGATACATGGATTTTGACTTGGCAATCTTTTGTTGATTTCTATTATTTCTGAGAGTTTTAGGCTCTCTGTGAGTTTTCCTCTTTCCCTTAATTTTCATATAAAATCCAGGGCAAAACTGTAGAGGTTGGCAGAGCACATTTTGAGACAGAAAATACGAGATTTACAATTTTGGATGCTCCGGTATGATATTTACTGTTACCATAGTATGTTAATATATTTAGTTTGCACCAACTGCTTTTAGCTTATTATTTGCTTTTTAAGCATGTCAGTCTGTAAGAAGTAATATCTGCACCAAAATTGATTGTCTGTGAGTTTACCTTGTATACATAGAAAATTAAATTTCAATGTGTAATGAGAACTCTAACAGTCAATAGTTGTCCAATGGACTAGGTTGTGTCTATCCCATGGGCCTGGGTTTGGCTGATATTCTTTTTGATTCTTCTAACTTCAAGTTACCCCTTCATTAACATCACAAGGTTCTTGCTTTCAACATAATCATATACTTTAAGAGTTTAGACAGCAGCTAATACATACATATGTGTATCATGTATTTAAACAAATTTGGACACATGTTAGACAGGCCATCGGCAAGATCAGTAGTCAAAGTACACCTGTATTTTCTTGCTTAAATGGTTTATCAAGGTTTTGTTGTACACAATTACAGAAAATTGATGGGAAACTCTGGTTTAGTTTCATCTTGTCAGTTGTCACAAGTAGAGATTGTCATTTTGGATTCACATAAGCATAACTCAAATTTAAGTTTGATTTCCTACCTTCCTTTAGGCTGTACATTGTTCATGACAGGCCTATTCGCTCATTCATGAACTTCAGGTCCTGGGTCAACTTTGTATCCTTTATGCTAATCCTGGGCACAGCTTTTTTTGAGTGGCTAGTGCATTGAGTTTACGTAAACAATGCCGAGTAAGTCAAACTGAAAACCTATTATTCTGAAGTTCTTGCAGATAACTGAATATATCATGAAAGCCTATACTAATAAGTTAGAATGCTCTTGATAGGTGCTTGATCATACAGTAGCTGATTTGTTTGCTTTGCTATCCATTGCATATGATAAACAAATTTGAGATGAGACTTCCCCAAGTTGTTTGTTATGATTGTCCAACAGTTCTTAATGATTATATTCGGATTGGTTGTCGGAAAGGCTAGAGTTTTAGGATGTATTTAACTGCGATGTGGCCCATCTAGGTCTTGCCAGGGATATTTCCCTAAGGATCGATAGTTGCATGCATTGGTAATTTCTGGCAGATTTTTCTAAAAGATTCTTCATTGGGTAAGAAATTATTAACCAGCCATGCAAGTCATTTTGTATGACATAAGTGTGGCTAATCAAAGGAGACATCTTGTGGGACATCTGATCGAGGAGCATTGTATTAATATGTTACAGGTTTTCAGATCTAATTATAATTTGTACTTGACGAACACAGTTGACACCCATGTCTCCATTTTTTTTCTGAACACTAATTATTGTGTCTTACGCCCCTGCTAATGTAAGCCATCTAATTACTTCTGTTGCAGGGCCACAAAAGTTATGTGCCTAATATGATCAGTGGTGCATCTCAAGCTGATGTGGGCGTTCTTGTTAGTGTTCACCTTCTTTATCTGTTTCTTCTGAGACATACAGTATCCCTTGTTTGAGTAGTCACAATCTTTTTCTGGATAAGGTCATATCTGCTCGAAAGGGTGAATTTGAAACTGGATATGAAAAAGGAGGACAAACCCGTGAACATGTCCAACTGGCAAAAACATTGGGTGTTTCTAAGTTGGTTGTGGTTGTGAACAAAATGGATGAACCAACAGTGCAGTGGTCCAAGGAAAGGTATATTTCTATTTGCTTGATCACTTTAAATGCCTTCCATTTTGAACTTTTCCTGTAAAACTTTCATATATTTCACAACATTATCTCTTGGCCTTTCTAGGTTTGATGAGATAGAGTCTAAGATGATCCCTTTCCTGAAATCTTCTGGCTACAATGTCAAGAAAGGTTTACCAACCTACCTCCTCTCATTAGTTTTAGATGTTGTTTACCTTGCCATTTTGATGATGTCTTGGGACGTGTTTGGTAATGGATTAGGAAATGGTATGATTATTATTAGCAGGATTGGTAAGAGAAATTTCTATGAAAGTAATTCATGCTAATCCTCCTGATCACAATCATTCTGTTCCTTAATCCATTACCAAATGCTTCCTTAATGTTTGTGTTGCACATTGTACTAGTGCCATTGCATTTGCTTTATGGTGTCAAGTTTCACGCTATGGACCAAATTGGTATGGGCATGTTAGAATTGGTCAGTCAGAAACCAGTACTTCTTTCTAGTACCTCAGAAAAGAAAAACTTTGAATTCAAAGATCCTTTTTCATCCCTAGCCTTGACCTCCACACTCTAGGAATGAAACATGCACCAGTGAATGAACAGGTGGGCTGTGGTTCCTCATATCACATTATGTTGAACAGGGGGCATGCTGCTGAGGGGACTATATTTGTTGAGAAGTTATCGTATTCAGCGTCATTATTATAGCTAACAGGTTATAGGTACTGTTGCCATGTGATTTTTACCTAAATTCAGAAGCTGTATTTTTTAATGTTTGCTTAGGCATTTGCGAACCGTTTATTAGAAGAATAAGATTCTCTTACGTCATTTATGGAATGTTGTTCTCTTCATTCTTACTCTACTGTGCGGGATTGCCTACAGAGCATCACATTAGTTGGAAATGCTCAAGTTGTACTTGTCTTAAAAGTTAGACAGATTGCTTGCCAATATTTAAAGCTGAGGTTCACTGTAAAAGCGTTTGCTGTAAAAGCTAGATCACTTATTGCTAGATGAAGGACTTAACAATCTTTCAGATTGAGGTTCAAGCCATCGACACCAAACCTTTTGGACTCTTCGTTGTTAGGAATGAGCAAAGGGGTAAAACTGTTTTTACTATGTTGAATAACAATGTGCATTTTGGCCTTGTTTCTAATATCATTTTACTTTGAGAACTGATATTTCCACTGGTTCATGAATGGTATTATTGCCAGCATAAAGCATCAGATGGCCTAATCATTCATCTTTGTGGCCGTTGGTTGTATGGTAATGTAGATTTGTGTTGAATTGAGAACAAAATGTCACTCTATCTAACAGATGGTCATAATGCATCTTTTATTTTTTGCTTGACTGCTTATTGTTCATCTACAATTGCAGAACAGTTGCCAAACTTTTCCAGGTTTTCTCAGAATCTTTTGTCCTTGTGGAACTATCCTTGTGTGCCTAACTAGTGACCATGGCTTAAAAGGATATGCTCGTCGCTGTCTTATTTTGCATGCCCTGGATGTCCAATGTTGTCACCACCCTTCAACCTGTGCGTGTGCCTCATTTGCCGATTATCTTTTGTGATGTTTCAGTTGTTGGCTCCTCTACTTCCACCTTTGCATGTATGCGATCTGTCAATCCCTCCATGATGTATTTCACTTTTTGGGCTTTCTACAGACCAAGAGTTGATCTGGGAAGAGGAATTGTAATACAAAGTTGGATAAGATTGATATAGGATGAGAGATGTGTTCATATGATAGTCTGACAGGAGGCTGTTGGAGAGGATGAAAGAGAAAAATCAGATGGCAGGATGAGCATCTAGTTTTAGGTTGGATGTCAATTAGGTTACCGTGTTTAGTCATTTATATTTACCATTTTCCTGTGCTAAATGGCTTTTAATTTTTTTGAAACTTATTATATTTCATATAGAAAGCAATAAGTTATTTCTTACTACTGGAAAGCCTTATGGAAGTAATTTTTGCATATTTTTGAAACATTTTCTGAGCCTGTAGTGACCTTTTTGGTGTGATTCAAGATTAAATTTGCTTAATGGTAAGTCTTCGTTGGATTCATGTGCTCCATTCTTTATGTGCAGATGTTCAGTTCCTTCCTATCTCTGGTTTGGCGGGCATAAACATGAAGACAAGGGTTGAGAAGAATATCTGTAGCTGGTGGAATGGCCTGTGTCTTTTCGAAGTTCTAGATTCAATTGAAGTTCCTCCACATGATCCCAAAGGTCCTGTTAGGTATGCTATGAATTTCTTCAGATGAAATCCAGCTCTCTTGGGGATTTTTGCTATCATGAACTGCACTATTCACATGTATGACATAATTTGACTTGCAGGATGCCGATTATAGACAAGTACAAAGACATGGGAACAGTTGTCATGGGGAAAATAGAGTCTGGAACCATTCGTGAAGGTGATAACTTGTTGGTCATGCCCAACAAGGTGCATCCTTCATTCTTTTGGGAACCAAATTTGTATAAAGCTAGGGTGTTTCATAATTAAGTGATCTTGGCAGTAGCTTGTTTAGGTGGTAACCAGTTTCCATGCCTTCATCTGCAGGCCAATGTGAAAGTGCTTTCTATATATTGTGATGAAAATAGGGCAAATCTAGTTGGGTCTGGTGAAAATGTCAGGGTTAAATTGGCAGGAGTTGAAGAAGAGGATATACTAGCTGGTTTTGTTCTTTCAAGTGTTGGTATGTAGTGTTCTTGTTCTGTTTATAAAATACACAAGTTGCAGAATTTGGATAGGGTTCCATGATGTCAGCTATTATATTTTGAAACTTTTGGACTTATATCTAATATCATCTGCATTATTTCTGTCCAAAACTTATCTTTACTTGTTCAATTAGAAAAGAAAATATTTTTATACAATTAGCTACCTTAACTGGAGGAAACCCTGGAGACATAATGGCTTTGAAGAAATTGTTCTGCTGAGTATGACTAGTGAATTATGGATTAGGGGCCTTGAATTCACTCTATGTACACCTATAAATATAATCTGCGGTAGTCTTGATTTTCTTTATATAGACAAAGAAGAGTCGAGCAATTATAGTTATCATCAAAGGAGAAGCCTATCAACTGAAATAAGTGAAAAGATATGTTGCATTGATGAGAATTATTTGATATACTTCATGCTACTAGGAGAAGCCTACAACTGAAATCAGTGAAAAGAAATGTTGCATTCATAAGAATTATTTGATATACTCCATGCTACTATGTAGACACCAAAGATTCAGTTTTTTTAGATGCTACCTCTTTTCCATCAAATGATGTGTTCAATATTGTCATATACAACTGTGATCTTGTGTGTTCTTAATCTTCTAATTAAAAGTAAATAAATTTCACATTGAAGGTATCAATTGTACTCTTTTTGGGCCTTAATCTTGTCATTGTTGTTAGTCTAATTAATCTTTGTTTCTCATCATTTTGTTACTAAATGAGGGTTTCAGGTGGCTAATCTAGGGTTCTGGAATTAATGATGAAATACTTTTTTCATTAGAATAACTTATGGGATTTTTAATACATTAAGACCCTGGATCTCTACTCTTATTTATAAGAAGTAGTCTCATAATCCTACCATTTTACTTAGTCCTATTACTTAAGCTTAGTTTCAATACAAGATGATTTTAATTTTGTTTGAGGTGTTAAGTATTTGGATGGTACAATAGTGTAATTATATTTTCAAGTTTTGAGCCAACGAGGATGTTTTGAGAGCTCTGTTTTTTTTAACTCTTTTTTTTTCTTCTTTAATATCTCTCCTCAAGTTGAACTGTATATATTGTACATGTTCAGTTTGACGTTGATTTTTCCAGTTTCTCTGAATTTACAGACTTTGTAAAAATATTTATTAGTTGGTCTTTTGTTCTGATATAAGACAATTTTAATTCTTGATTCTGAATTTTTTCTCTGATAAAATGGAGGTCTATACAATATGTTTGGTTCTTTTATGAAAAATTAGGTTGTTGGAGATATGAATTGCTGTTTGACTGTCACAAGGAAATGATTTCAGTCACAAAGTTTTATATGTTGGTAGGATAATGATTTTGTATTTTGCTTTTGCACTTTACTTATCTATCACTGTCTGTTTTTTTAATTTTTCAGCTGATCAAGTCTTCACCTAGTTTTGTACATATACCAAATATAAACCTTCTGTCTTCTGGTGAGTTAGCCTAATCTGTATTAGAGTAGGTCTATTTTTATTTCTTTCTGTTTTTTATAGATCAAACCAAGTCTTGGAGCGCTTTTAAAGTACCTCAGTATTTGAAGTATAACTTTTCAGTGGGGCTTTATAGGTTTTTTCATAAATTGACTTGCCACTTCATCTACATAATTGATATCTAGTCTGGTAATGGTTAGATAAATTAGTTTTCCTACTAATTTTTTGTAGATCTTTGGATCTTCTAATGGTTTTCCTTGATTTGAATATAATTTCATATTTGGATTCATTGGAATCCTAGTTGGCTTTTGAGCAAATAATGCTGTATTTGTTAACATGTCAAGAATATATTTTTTCTAGGGCATTACTAACTTTTTTTTGTGAATGTGTTATTTCTATTCTAAAGAAGTAATGTAAATTTTTTTTAAAGTTTTCTATGTTAAATTTAGTTTGCCGAAATTTCTTGAGTTGGTTTATTCTCTAAATGTTAATTTTTGTCAGAACAATATCATCAACATAGACTAGTAACACTAGGATTCCTTTTCGTTGACAAACACAGTGTGGTCTATTTGATTCCTCTTAAATCCGTATTTTATAAATATTGTACTAAATTTTTTAAATCATCCTCTTAGGGGTTACTTTAAACTATAGAGAGATCTCTCCAATTTGCAAATTTGTCTTTCTTTCTGAGTTAAAGTCTGATGGCTCAGCCATATACACTTTTTTCTTAAAGATCAACATAAAAAAAAAAACATTTTTAACATTTAGTTGATGTAAATTCAACTATTTATTCACTGCAAAAGAGAGAATTATTCTAACTGAACTCATTTTACCCACTAATGAGAAAATTTCAAAGAAATCTATTCCATGTGTTTGTGTATAACTCTTTGCCACTAATATTTCTTTAAACCTCTCTATGCTGTTATCAGAATTGTATTTTATAAGGAAGATTTATTTGCATTTTGCTATTGGTTTGTTTTTTGGTTTAGGAACTAATTCCCAGGTGCCACACTTTTGAAGGGCTTCCATCTCATGTTTCTTTGCTTCTCTTTATCTTTTATCTGAAGACACTTCTTCCACTGTTTTGGGTATTTTGTTTTCTACCAACACTTGAGTAAATCTTATGTATGATGAAGTTAAAAAGGAATATGAGACATACTTTCTAATGAGATATATTGTACATTTTCATTTGCCTTTTCTTATTGTAATGGGTCAAATATTATTCCCTTGGCTAATTTCATTCCACTAGGTTGAATTTCTGGAATTGCTATTGTTTGAGGTTATGCAATTTTTTTACTCATGTTGCATTCTTTTTGTGAATCCTTCGTAAGTGAATTCAGTTTGGTTGGGATGTTGATTTAAGTGTTTCTTCCTTTTACTATGTATTAGGGTTTCCTTTGATTGGTTCTTAGTTGGCTCAGTTCTCTGCAAAATAGTTTTTGAAAGAATTAGTAATATTGTATTTTACTGTATGTCTTGGTCACTTATTATATTAGTGAGTTTTCTTTGATTTTCAGTAGCATAATAGGTAGTCTCTTTATAAAAAATTACAATTGCAGATACATAAATCTTATCTATTTTGAGACAATAGCACTTATAACTCTTTTTGATTTTAAAATATTCTAAAAATATGCATTAATTGATCTATATTTTACCTTATATTTGAATGGCTCAGTGTTATGAACAAAATATATGCAATTAAGTATTTTTAAAAATAGATGAAATGATTTCTTCTTGGGACAGAAAACTTCAAATGAGTTTTTATTGTTAAGTTTTGGACTCGATACTTTATTTGTTAGATATGATATAGTGAGAACTGCATCACTCAAAAACTTTAAGAGTACATTTCTTTCAAACAATAAAATCCTACCCACCTCTAATAGATGTTGATTTTTTCTTTCAGTAATATTATTTTATTGAGGTGCATATGTACATGATGTTTGAAACAAAATTTCATTTTTTCTTAAGTATTTTAGAAATTTTTGGGACATATATTTCTCTTCATTATATGTTCTTAGTATTTTAATGTTAGTATTAAACTAATTTTTGATTTTCTCATGAAAAATCTGAAATATTTCAAATACTCTGGATCTTTTTTTCATTAAATACAACAAAGTTATTTTAGAATAGTCATATATGAAGTTTACAAAATATTTGTAATCATTCTAAGATGTTGCCCTATATATTTATATGTTACTGTGAATAATATTAAAAGAAATACTACTGTTTTTATTCTTCTTAAATAAATATATTGACCTATAATGTTTTGCATACTGATATAACTGATAAAAATCAATTTTAGAGATACTAATCCTAAAAAATAATATTTTAAATATATAAGATGGTGGGTAACTAAATCTACAATGCCATTTGAATGTTTTTGCTTGCCGAGTTAGTAAAAACTTTGAATTAGTTGTTTCATCCTTCAAGATATAGAGCTTTTTTCTTCAGTACTCCCATCAATCTTCGTTCATGTATAAAGATCCTGAAAAAATAATAAGTTGGATAAAAAGTTATTAAATAATGCAAGTTTTAGGTTATTTGACTAACAAATATTAAGTTGACAAGAAACTTGGAAATATATAAAAAAAAAGGACAGTCTCAAGGATAATAGATGAATATTATCTTGTCTGTTTACTTAAGATATTATGTCATTTGTTAGTGTCATTAGTCTTGAGGTTATATAATTATTTATATGACTAAACCTTGATTTGTTACCTATTATATGATTAGAGGTTCTTGAATCAATGGTCTAGCGATTTTATGATTGTTGGGATGATTTTTGCTTTCTGAAAAGAAATGCTATTTTCTTGATCAATTTATCATACTCCTTTGAAATGTTAAACCAAAGAAGGTTTAGGACTTTTTTGTGGTTTCTGAAGAGACTGATATGTTTGGACACTATTTGTCTAAGCTGGTTTACTCACAACCAGTCAATATCTGTCAACTAGGTGTCCTGATTTGCTAAACTTTGTATATCTTATATAACTTTTTTCTCTTTCTCTGTCAATGTAACGTCCTTTTCCTTTTTCTCTGAAACTATTTTCTCTTCTGTCATATCCTGTCTCCCCTCTTGAGATCATAGCAAAGTTTACTCTTTTTTTTTTTTTTTGGTTTATAGAAACAACACTAGCTCTTTGGGATTTTTCATATATCTCTTCTATTGAGGGCATGTCACTTTCAGCCAAAAAATTGGTTTACTGAGAGTTTAAGGCATGAAGAAACTGCATGACTTTTTGCTCTTATTGATCTTTATGTTTGTCTTCCGATTTAATTGGTTTGTAATATTCTAGTTTGTTTCAAAGACCAATTAGTATATTAAAATATACACATAATTTTTTGCCTTCCTGTTGCAGGTTATAGATCTATTTTCTAATAGAAAATGCACGAGATAAATTGTTTTTACTTTCATGCAGGTTATATTTGAGTCTTCTAACTTTTAGTCCTACGTCTTTACAGGATTCTTTTTGTAGGTCTTCTATAAAATATATTTTTTTTTCTTCAAGACTTGAGATAGATCTAGATGTCTTTTAATTTTATGGTTGTGATTTGAAGGCTTCTTCCTTTTTTGTATGGCTTGCAGTCATGTCTGTTTGCCATCTTTTGACTTCTGATGCCACTTTCATTTTCTTATTACCTAAGCTTTGATATCATGTTACATACTAGGGTTTCAGATAGCTAATCAAGGGTTTTGGAATTAATGACGAAGTATTTCTTTTATTAGAATAATTCTAAGATTTTTAATACAATAAAACCCTATATTTATACTCTTATTTATAAAGAGCAGTCTAATAATTCTACAATTCTTGATAGATCTATTACTTAAGTCCAATTTGTTCGTTTAAACTCTATTTGAGGCTTGTTGAATTTCGGATTTATGGGTTGCAAGGGTTTAAGTATTTGGATGATACACTAGTGTAACCATACTTTCAAGTCTTGAGTCAATGAGGATATTATGAACCTTCTTTCTTCTTTTTTAACTCTTTCTTCTTTGCTTCTTTAACACATTTGAGTTGGTAGAGGCATGTCTCGTCACCATTTGGTTGAGGGGCTTGGGCCATTAACATCCTCATCAATCTGACATGTTTTTTCAATTTTTATCAGAAATACATGATATCTTGAAATACGCTGGATGAGGACTTACAGAGTGAATTTTCATCTCACCCGCTTGCTTGATGTGTTTTCCTTCCTTAGGACCCATTTGGTTGCTTAAAAGAAACTTGGTAGTATTTTTTGCATATGTCTTGGGGTTGCATACAACCCTGTTTCTTATAGAAAATATTAAGATTGGTAGATAATATTTATTAATAATAGAGTAGTGTACATGCAAGCTCCATTTCATAGAAAAATTAAAAAGAGGTCTACACGCAAGCTCCGTTTCATAGGAAAAATAGAAAGAGGTTGGACCTTTTTTTAATTTTTCTATGAAATTGTAAGAAATCTTGTGATTCCATAGGAATTTGGTTTGTCAAAAAATGGTGTGTACATAGGAAAAAATTCCTATGGAGGAAAAGAATCCAATGAAACCTCCAATTCCTTTAGAATTTGGGGGTATTTAAATGGGCCTTTAATATTAAAATTTTCCATCTCAATGCATCCAATAAATCCTATGCTTCGACCTTCAACATCCTCATCGAGGTTTTACATTGGTCTACCTTCTACAGCTCGTAGTATGTTGACAGATAACCTTTTAGTGTACGTACTAGTTTATTTCCTGCTCTTTATGTGGTAAGTCTTATGGCTGATTGTTGCTTTTGAGTGGATATTCACAATAATATCTTCTATTTTTACATGGTTCATTAGTTACTCTGTAGTGAACTATGCTTCTAATTTTGTTTTGTGAGCTGATCTAATTTTTAACATTGTGCAGCAAATCCAATTAATGCTGTCTCTGAATTCCATGCACAACTGCAAATTCTTGAGTTGCTGGATAATGTAAGTGTTCCTTTTCAAGTGAAGTGCTCATTTCTATTCAAATCTTCCAGACACTCAGCTGTAGCCCAAAGTAAACTGATCCATCCTCTATGTATTAAACCCTTTTAATATGATAGGCAATATTTACTGCTGGTTACAAGGCTGTATTGCACATACATGCAATTGTTGAAGAGTGTGAGATTGTAGAGCTTATAGAAGAAATAGATCTGAAGAAAAAGAAAGATGCTGATCCAAAGAAAAAGAAGCCAAAGAGAAGGCCCCTTTTTGTTAAAAATGGTGCTGTTGTTGTGTGTCACATTCAGGTTTGGCTTTATCACCTTGAATTGGATTATTTTCAAAGCAACCTTATTTTTGTTATTGTGCTCTTTTCTACTTAAATATTTTGTTGAAAATGTCTTGCAGGTGAACAACCTAATATGTATAGAGAATTTCTCCGATTTTGCTCAGCTTGGGAGGTTCACTCTGCGCACTGAAGGTAAGAGTTCATCTTGTGGTACTATTTTTCAGGCTTAACAATAATCAGTAACAAAATTGTTTATTTTTTGTAGGTAAAACAATTGCAGTAGGTAAAGTCATTGCACTTCCTCTGCCAGGAAGCACTTCGTTCCCTGCAGTTTAAACAATTTTCTCTTGAGTGGTAACTATTCCCACATTTCTATATTGCATATTTTGCTTTTTTATTCTAGTTATATGGTAACAACTAATCCTCCTGTTCTCTTCCCTCAAATTCTACATGTATCATGCAGGAAGATATGTAAAGTTGAGAGCAGTCTTATTTCTTTAATATGGTGTCCTAAACAGAATGATCTCCAAGCTTCTGTTAATCCCGATTGTGCTGAATTGGAGTGAGTTGAATTTGCTACCTGCAATATGTGAGTTTTTATGGATGGTTTACTCTGGCTCTGGTAATATGATATATGGCATTCACCTTAGTTGGGGCTGAGCGTTTAGTCCTTTATTGGCAAAATCCCATCCTGCAAACCCATTTTTTTCTTTGTTTGAATACTAAAATTTGTCCATAGGTGATCAAGTATTATATAACCATTGAACCTTAATCAAGATGTATGGATTTCTTTGGGTAATGTGGTGCAAAATGGTTGCTTCATGGATGATCTCTTGACAATGCTGAAGATTATGTTGCATATTTCTGCAAGCAATGTGGTGGCCACATTTTGGGTAGAAAGTGAAATTATGAGTGTTCAATTTAATCTGGATGACAGGTCCATATATTTTTTCATTTTGTTTGCTACACAAATTGTATTATGTAATAATTTAGGTTTATATGCATGTGATGGCAATGTCTTTATGGTTTATATTACTGGAGATGTTGATTTGAAGTTATCCAGATTTGGAATTACTAGTCTGAGTTGTAGCAATCCATCTCAAGACCTATGCTAATGTTGTATATTCTATTATTGTAAACATGCTAGTTTTTGTATATTTTTAAAGTAATTGTTCCTGTTTTTTCTGTTCTTAGAATAGCTTTTTCAGAGGTTTTGCATATTTATCCTAAAATTAGCACTATTTACAAATAATTTAGTTTTTCCACTTATTTGCTTATGTATAATGTATGTACAGATAGTGGAGTTCAAGAGGCATTGTGGATTCTGAACTCAAGTATCTCCTGCATAAGAGAAGTGGATACAGCCACTATATCTTTGGTGTATTAAACTAAAGTTTTTTGACAAATAGATTTCTTATTTGACATCGTCATTTTAGTGCTGTGATTTTCTTATTTGGTACCTTTTGAAGGTTGAGCAACAATTTTGCTGCCTTTTGCTTTTAGCAAGTTTTATTCAATCATCTCTCGGTCTCTCAATGATTGTCCGCCAATTACCTCTCAATAATTTAGGATTTCCCATTCTTCTTTTCTTTCCACTCAATGACTACATTCCCTAGAATATTAACAGTTATTTTTACCCTTTATTCATTTTGTTTTGAATGATCATTATATTTATTGAGGACATCAAGGGTTTATAAATTGAAATCAGAGTGCGTGGCCGATGGATAAGAAGGTGCATGTTGTATAATAAGGTGTATAATGCTAGAAATTCTGTAGTGATTCTCGAGGTTTGAGATATTGTTGATTCTATTGATTTAGATTGTAATTTGTGAAATTAGGGAATCAACAATGTCTCAAGCCTCAAAAATAGGAGAGTTTCTGTTCTCTTTCCCTAGTCCGTTTTTCCTTGTTTTGTAACTTCTACCTAACGGCCTCCTTTGCTCAGTGATCTTTGTTCTTGTAATTTCTAGTATTTTTCTTCTTTTTTTAAATTGCCATCTCTGGTATGAATTTGCGTCTTTGTTGAGCTCCTCTGCCTTGTTGACACCTCTGCGTCATTGATCTCTTCTTGTCCCACCGGCACTAATTAACCTTTCCAATAGCCTCCTTCAGTGGTTGATTCTTAATTTTTTGGTAGTTTCCTTTGATCTCCATCTCTGTTGTGGATATGCATATTCAATGAGCGCCTCTGATTTTCTTCTTTGGGCAAGTGCTTCACCCTCCATCGTCTCCCTCTTCATTACCATTCCTATATATCTTCTCCGCACCCTTCTTTTCCCCAGCTTAATGATTTCCATGGAGAATCTCTTATGCACTGCAAGATTCAATGGTGAGGGGGGGTGCACATTCTTCTTACTATCTTCATGGGGGGATATTGTCAAGAAAAATGTGAGGGAAGTGCTATTTTAGGCTTGAGAAAGTACATATAATATATTAGAAAAATTATTAGAAAATTTTGAATTTTTTTGAAATTAAGAATCAACCGTCCCTTTTTGTTAATTGCTAATCAGCCCTTTAAATTTCAAATCAATTTTTTACGCCTCTGATGAGTTAAACCTCATTAATTTAAATATAATTTATAATTTTATCCTCCATAATTTATCTTAACTACTCTTTTATCCACGTTTTTAATTCGTCTATTGTCTTTCCGCCAAGAGTTAGTGAACTTGTTGGATGAATTTGCGCTCTTGCTATGCTGATTGCTTGTGCCTAAAATTCCTTATTAAAGTTGGCTGTATTGAGCATACTATATGTTTTCTCCAATAAAGTTTTGTTTATCCTTTTAATCATATCATTTTGCTGAGGTTCTTCTATCATGGTAAAGTGGTACTCGATGGATTCATCTTTATAGAACTTGAGAAACTCTATTGATTTGTACTTCCCGTATTGTTACTTTTGAGGTATTTGATTTTTTTGTTAGTCCTTTCAATTGAAAATTTTTCACCACTTGAAAATAAAAAATACTTTAGCTTTATTATACAAAAAATAAATCCACAACTTTTTTGAATAATCATCAATAAAATTGATAAAGTAACGAATACCATATTTTGATGGAATAGGAGAACACTACACATAAAATGAATATAATCAATCATGCATTTACTGCAATGAATACCGGTATTAAACTTTACATCAGACTATTTACTATAAAGATAATACATGCAAAAATCTAATTTGCATGAGTTGAGGTCTTTCAATAATTTTCTTTTGTTAAGCTCAGTTAAACCTTACTCACTCATATGCCCAAGACACATATATAAGTGGGTCATATTGAAAGAATTTTGAGAAATTATTATTCCACCTTCAAGGGTTTTTCTTGTTAACTCATACAAATCTCTATGCTTTACACTCTTCATCATTATTAACAAATATTTAGTAACTTTTAGACCTTCACCTTCAGGAGAATCCAATACACCAAAAGAGATCAATTTTTTTTTCAAATCAGGAACATATCTCACATCAATGAAAGTCCTAAAAATAATATCAAACATCTTGATTTTAATTATTCCAATTTCAATGATTTTGCATGAATTATTATTACTTGTTAGAACTAAACCACCAAATAAGACTTGTAGTCTTTAAACCAATCCTTATTAAGACACATGTAACAATAAGAATAACCATAATCAAGGACTCAAATATCATGGTAACAATTAAAATTAGAACTAATAGAAAAAAATTACCATGATCATCATCATAACTTTCTTCAACAACTGATATTTGTTATTTGTTTTACTCTTTAGATTGAGATTCTTTTTTTTTTTTTTTACTTTGAGCTTCCAATACTCTTCAACTGCATGTCTAATCTTTTTGCAGTATCGACAACTTTTTCCTTTAGATTTGGATTTGGAATGACCAATGACTTGATTTTGGTCTCTCTTTGGTACCACCTCTAGCAATCAATGCTTTTGAGTATGACTCATCCCCTTTAATTTTTATTAAAAATCCATTAGATAGAAGGACAACATAAAAATCACCAAATTTTAAATCCTTAATATATATGAAAGTAGTTTTTTGATTCTCAAGCAAATAAGATAAAAATGATAATAAAATAATTATCTTGTCTCCATCTTTAATTTTAATATTAATGCTCAATAATTTGGAGACTAATTTATTAAAAGAATTGAGTTAATTAACTATATTCAAAACTTTTTTTATTTGAAAATTGAAAAACTTCTATTTTAGTAGAGTCAGTTTGTAATAGACTTATGTATTATTTTTTCAACTTTTTTCATAACTTCGAAGATGATGTTTTATTTAAGAATGGATAAAATACGTCATTGGTTAGTCTGAGCAAGATAGTATCACCACAACATTTTGGGGTTTTCTTGGCATTTTTTTCTTAACTCTTAAGAAATGTCGGGAAAAAAAATGTGAAAATTCTCAGTATTGTTACAACACTAGGAAAACTCGTTCTTGATAATTTTTTGTGGCAGTTGGCAAATGTTGGAGAAGATTTAAATTAGCAGTATTTTTCCAAAAAATGCCAAAAATATTTTACTTTTTTGTAATGTTTTAAAATAGATATCCTGTATTTACAAAAATAAAATATTACAAATAAAAATTTTAACACATCACATTTACATAAAATTATGAAAATTACAATCCATATTGACAATTACAATATTGTTTTTATTTCTCTACTTAAAAATCCATATTAAAAATTACAATGCATACAAAAATTATGGACTTAATTTCTTAAGGCCAAGTCAATTAACTAATGCTCTTTTGCTGTCCCTCAACTAGAAGGAGAGGAAGCGCATCCTTTGTATAGCACATTAAAGACTTTAACTTTGAAAAGGACCTTCAAAAAGAAAAAGAGTTAACAAATAATAGGTTGTAATGCAATTAAAACCAATGATTACTAAAAGCAACCCTCTCTACTTTTTTTATTCTGACTTGAGACTGACATTGGCAGTGTTAAGCTGCAAAATAATTTATCAATCATAATAGAGAAAGATAAAAGAAAAATATTGACTAACATATGTTACGAATTTACAAATATTAAGTAAGAAGGGAAGAAATTACTCGATAAAAAAATAATTAGAGTAGGTAAAAAAAATCCAACAATAGTAGGCATAGTAAGTTGCATCAACCAAACATAGAAGTAATTGATATAGAATAATATATCTATGCAGCACTATCATGAATTTATCACCATTCATATCCTTTCATTATGAAGTATGCCACAAGCATAGTACAAATGAATAGTCATGACCGTAGTATCCCTAATATCTACACATGTAACTACAAATTTTTGATTGACTCTGATACTCTGTAAAAAATAAATATAAATAATAATTACGAAGCACAAGATAACAATACAAATTGTAAATTAACTTTTCATAAATTAACTGAGGTATCAAAAAAGTAGATCAAATTCCTTCTGGGTGCACTTATGTACTAGATCTCTCAATTCCATATTAGTTTGCATTCTCCATAACCTAGTTAATTTTATACATTTGTGTAATCATAAGAACTAATAGTGTATAACAAAGAAAAAAATTTGTTTGAATGAAAAATATATACCATAAGGGCGGCAGTGGGTTCACCCTCAATATAAGTCTCTAAAAACACAAAGATACTTTGCAGCCTAGCCATAATCTCTTGAAGGGAGCAACTTGTGCTTGTACAATTGTATTTACTTTAGTCTTTGTATAACAATGTTCATTGTACGACCCTTCAGATGTACTCCTAAAACATGTTTGGGCATGGGTCCTAACCTGAAAGTTCATAGTGAACCATGTTTCTCACAACAAAATACTATAGCATGAATCTTGTTTTAAGTATCCAATCGAGAATTCTCTGGTAGCTCTTGCTATAGTTATTCAATTTGGACTTGGATGTAGAGGATAGTGAAAAATATAAATATATTATTTATTAACATAATGTTAAAATGAATTATGAAAATATTCTCACTATTGCTGCTGTGAATGTCTCGTCAATCATTTGTCCATCTTTTCTCATATGAGAGGTCAAAAGTATCTCAAGACTTGAAAGCACAAAATTAGATTGTTCCTCCAACTATGCATAGTATTATATTAGATAAACTTGATAATATATTATATAAGAAAAATAGTAATCGACATCAATTTTAGGTTTAAATGTGAAAATAGCTCAGCTCTCAAATTGGCATAGTTCTTACATCCTAAAGAACAACCTATCTTCTATCTTTTTCGAGCTCTTCTATTTTCTCAATTTTTTCCTAAAAGTAACAAATACATTAATAAGTTAAAAGATTAACATGTACGAAATTTTAAATATAAAAAATTCAAAGGGACAAGAGATACCTGGACAACTGAGCTTTATTAATTATCACTAGAAGGGGCCACTAATCTGATTCAATCCTATATGATGGGGAGGTGGCAAGTTACTCTGATTGGTTCTTGAATAGTGTGAAATACTTACTCTTCACATTTGCTTTCCAATCTTTCCATCTTTTGCTCAACAATTACATTTGGACTTCCTGTAGTCCTCTTCTAGATTTATATTTGTGTATAAAGTGAAAGATTAATATGTTAGTATCAAAATAAACATATATAAAAATAGAAACATAATATTAATATTATTTTGATATCTTCCTACATCCTCTACTTAATCACTTCTACCATTGCCCACTAATTAGTGTAAGTAAAGAATAATTTATTACTATTGTTTACCATTATGCTCAATTGGGTGGTGAGTTTTGCCGAATTCTCCCTGATGATTTGGCCATATCAATTTACAATTAGTATAAGTTGGTATCCCTTGGTGCTGCAAACTTTGATAGGCTTGCTAGGCCCATGGCACACTCAACTTGAAGAAGTTATGCTACTCAGATCTAAAAATAAAAATGTATAGCTCATAGGATGATTGTATGAAGACTTGAATGTAATTGAAAATTATTCAAATCTTCATTGTGGTTCATCTCCTAATCCTCCACTCCATGGGGTAAAGAAGTCATGCTATCTTTGCTGGAAACTGAATGTGAATCATCACCTAATGAGAACTGAGTTTCTAACACTGGTCCCTTTGTCTTCATATTCGCAAGGGTGACCTAGATAGTCCCAATATGTCTCCTTAGATGAGCCATTTTAACCTAAGATTGAAAATAATATACTGATCAATATAACATATATTTAATGTAATAATATGTTATAAAAAAATAGTACCTATGTAAAATCACATCATATATAAGAAATTAACATGTAAACATAAGAAATGAGACTAATAATCATATTAAGGATCATTTTCGTCTGGAATAAAATTATCATCTTTAGTATTATTATCATGATCACTATCCCAAAAAGAGATGTCCACTTCTTCTATTTTCGATTCATTACTAATGGATTTTTTTTTATTTTTCTTTGTACATTGCCACACTTAATCGAAAAGATGCATGTCAATAATTAGACCTTCAATGTCTACCCTTGTATTTTCGATGTCACATTTCTCAAGATGTTGGGTGTTACATGATTCTGCTATTGGGTCTTTGTTATGAACATCAATTGATTCATCATACAGCATGCCCACATACTCTCTAGGGATTATCTTTATAATCACATGCCAATTACGTTGTACTAGGTCTTGCACATAAAATACTTGATGAACTTGGCGAGTAAGAATATACAACTCATTAGAAAGCTAATTATGCTTATACATCAAGTAGTTAAAATTTACCAATTTGAATTCAAAATCATCGGTCTTTATTCTAATATTATTATCTACTCAATCATACTTAAACAACATGTACCTAAGTTTGTTGTTATACTTGAGCTCAATAATGTTAGTTAAAATCCCATAAAATTTGACATCTCCAAATTAGGATGCATATCCTTTCTGTTTGTAAAGTTTTTCATAACTGCCTTTAAGATGATGCCACTATTTTGAGTTTGTCGATTCATCTGATGACTTTTAGTATGAAATCTGATTCCATTAATGAAATACCCAAAAATTTCTTGGCCCAATTCTCAGGTCTAGAGCTAACAAAAAGATCTCTTTGGATACATGTACAGCATTGTCACTTTTTTTCTAAATTGACAATCTACAAATACAAACAACCAATTCATTTGAAAATGTCATATTCTAAAATGTCAACTGAAGTGATAGAGTACGTTGTATATGCTTACATGATCTTTGAACCATTTGGAAAATATTTCATTAGAAATTGTTTTTGTTCAAATTTCCATCCTCTACGTCATTAATATACTTTTTTTGTTTAAAGGTGTGCCCTACAACACTAAAAAAGTATATGCATATGATTATAAATTGTTTTGAGATTGATTAATTGGTGAAAAGTCTAGAACAATACTTACTCACAATGTCAAGATTGAAAAGCACACATCAATAAGCTTGGCTCCACTCCATCTCATGCAGGTAATGAATCTCATGCAATGACCCAATTGGTCAACCTTTTGCAAATATGGACTCATCCTCATGATTTTGAGAATGTAAATAAAAGTTTGACTAAAACTTATTTAGATACACTGTGCAAAATGTCATGTATTATTCAACTAAATACTCTTCTGTTATTCATCCTTCTAGATGCGTCTAATTTCATACATAATTCTTGAGCATCAAAAGGCACTTAATGTGCAATAATATATGTTAGTTCATGAGTATATATATGTTAGTATTTAATATTTAATGCATATATGGGGTTGTCAAATTTTATCTCTCAATAAGATACATAGACTGATATTACATAAGACCAACAATTGCAACCTCGTTCACCAAATAGATAAGAAAATATTTCAGGAAAACAAAGAATGAATGTGGGAAGATTTGTTCGAGCTAGCATAGAGCAATGATGATCCTTTTTTATAAAGCTTTAAAATTAGATTGTCGTCTATTTTTCACATATATCTACATAAAGATACTGATAATTTTAATCAGTATTTTGGCCACATCATTTGGAAGACAAGTCCTAGCTGTGATTGATAGTAATCATTGCATAAATATATGACAATCATGACTTTTCAAACCTGATATCATCCGACCCTTTATATTCATATATCTAGAAATATTTAATGCATAATTATTGGGTACTTTTGTATTTTTCAGAACATTGAGAAATATATTCTTTTCTTATTTATTCATTGCAAATGAAGTGGAGGCAAGTAAGTTTACTATCTCTTTCTTATAAATAGAGCACCTTTCTTATTCCGATATTCCTGAAATCTAATTGTGCATTTAGATTATTTTTTGACTTTGGAGTTTCTAACAATATCCACAACACATTATTGAGGAAATTTTTCTTGATGTACATGATATCAAGATTATACTGAATTTATAATGTGCTTCAGTATGTCAAGTTAAAAAAATATGATTATCTTTTTTTTTATTGCTTCTAAGGCTCAAAATGTCATCTGTAGCCCCTCCGATCCTTTTTTTTTTTACTGAAAGTAACTATGTATGGATTCCCATCTCATTTAGTATACTAATCACTTCATTTATTGTATCATCTCTGAATGGCTAAAAGGGGGAAAGACCATGCTCACATTTTCTATCAAACGTTGACTTATCTAGTTAAAACTTATAATTAGTAGGCAAAAATTATCAATAATATATATAAGAAACTTATGACTATACTTCAACCAACAAGAATGTGTGCTTTTCCCATAGATTGGACAAACCTTTTGTCCTCTAGTAAGATATTTTGACTCACACACATATATATAGAAAAATCATTAATTGTCTATATTAATACTGCACGTATACAAAATATCTTTTTTCTATTTGCATTATATGTTAGCATGCCTGATTCCCATAATTTCTTTAATTCTTCTATCAATAGTTATAAATATACATATATGTCATTTTCTGAGCCTCTTGGTCCCTCAATAAGTATGGATAAAATGAGTGATGGTTGTTTCATATATAATCATAGAGGAAAATTATATAGAACTATAACCATGAGCCATGTGTTGTGTGATATACTTATTATCTTGAAATGATTGAATTCATCTGAAACTAACTCCAACCATATATTGCAATAATCCATTGCAAAGTTAGGATACTTATTATCAAAATTTTTCCAAATCATGTTATTTGCTAGATGTCATAATGATCCGTCTACTAAATAGTCTTCTGCATATCATCTCATATGTGGAGCAATTTTCTCTAATATAAAAAGTCATTATAGTTTTGGCGTCAGGGCAAAGTACCTAACAATCTTCATTAGTATATTTTGTACTTCCTAACTATTAGCATCACCTTAAGTTTCTACTTGCTTATATCATGGTGATTAACAATACTTGCAATATATATTTGATGCACTTTCATTCCTATAGAGCATGCAATGATTGAAATAAGTATAAATCTTTATATACTCGAAGCTCATGTCTTTTACAATGTTCCAAGCCTCGTAATATGAACATAAGAATGAACTCAACTCATAAAATATCTCCTTTAAAGTCTTCAATAAGATACTGAATGATTTGTTACTCCATTGATACTTGGTTTGTATGGCCAATACCTGAATGATGAAGGACAAGAATGTGAAATTTTGGCATTCAGGATATAATTCTCTATTAATTTTATACAATAATTTGAAGAATTTTATATCATCTTTCATGGAAACTTTCTGTTAGCATTTTCTTGGTTGTAACATTAAATACATTGTGTAACAAACGTTCAATTTCATCCTCATCTTCATCATATACTGTAACTGACTTTGCAACCTGGCTATTCTATATTTTTTGCAGATATCATGACTTTTATTCATAAAAAATCTAATTAGTATATAACAAACTCCATCCACTTACTATTATATATTTGTGAACCTCTTTTTGTGTTTGATTGTGCATATCCACACAATCAATGCATAGATACCTTATCATCTGATCACAACTCTTATTCCTATAGGTATATTCAAAAAAATACACTACCACTTTTGATGTATCTCTAGTCAAATTGATTTTTTATCTTAATCCAACTCTTGTCCATTATTCTAATATCTAACATAGTCAAGATAAATGTTGGTAAGTATTGAACCTTTAGCTAGTAAAGAAAGCTATATGCTTTATGAACTTGAGAATATTCACAACTAAGAATCATAGCTTATATCGACAACCTAGAACACAGTAACATACTTAATTCCCACCATATAAAAGGTCCAACAACTCAAACATACAGTGTAAGGTTCACAAATGGCTATCAAATATCATTGGTTGTCTCATCCTTACAAACTTCATATGACTATTATTTTGGCAAATATCAAAGAGAAAAAGAGACAAATTCATTAAGCAATAGTATCTCATGTTATATAGAATGGTCTAACACTTGAGATTTCTCATAGCAACAATCCATCATAGAGTACAGGTTCTAGCAAAACTAAGGTTTGAATTACTTTTCAGGTTTGGACTCAAAAAGTATTGGAGCCAAGATTTGTAGTGTGAAATAAATTTAAAAAAGACCATCGTATCAAAGTAAAATATCTAGAGAACCTCATATCCTCAAATCATATTTAGGGCTTAAAAACACCACCACAATTATCTTCAGAGTCATTACATAAAATTGGGCAAGACACTATTTGTGGAACCTAGGCATTGTAACATTGTAATATGAAGTGGTTCAGATTTTCATTTTATTATTAATCAATTAAGCGCCTTCTCAAGCATCCCTCTAACAATTAGAATGAAAAGTAGTGGTTACTTGTGTTGCCCTTTGGATTTTGATGATGATCAAACTATTATTTAATAAGTTTCTTAAATTTTAATTAGTTTCTAGATTTGCAATAATTATCCATGCTTGTGAGGGATCGAATGTTGAGATTAAAGTTTGAAGATATTTACTCGAAGATAAAAAAGATGATAACTTAGAAATGAAGCTTAAAGATCAAGTTAGGAGTTCAAAAAACATTCAAAAGATCAAGATCGACATCGACTAAATTTAATTTTTATTTATTTTAGTTGTATCAAAGATTTATTTTGAGATTGTTTAATTTAGAGTATTTATCAGGTAGGATTCTGTAGTAATCATTATAGTATTTATCGCGTAGGATTCTGTAGTAATCATTATAGTATTACTATAGTGATACTATAGCATGCTGCAGTATCAAACATTTGATTCATAAATCGGATGTCTGGTTTGAGGAATCTATGTGACTAACAACTAATTTTTTGACTATTAGAGAAAATCAAATAATGAGATTTCACTCCCAATGGCTTGTTTCGACCCAAGAATTATAAATAAACATGATTAGGCTTCTCTTAACAAGTTTTACAACCTTATTTATCATTTAGAGAAAAGATCAAACCCCCCACACTTTTTATCCATAAATGCTCTAAATCTTCCAATCTCAAAGCAAATCATCATTGTTCTCATTCTTAACTTTTGAGTGATCTTGTAGTAAGTTTAAATTATAAAATTCTTTTATTTTTTTCACTTGTAAACACTCGTAGGTATTAAAAGTGTGAGAGTACAAGATTTTCGGTGTAGAGTATTTCATCTAGGTTGGAGAGATCATTTGTACAGGCGTGATTTTACTCTAAGAAAGTGATGGACTTTGTTTCACCGGTAGGAAGCGATACTCATTTTAGAGTATGATATAAAGGCATGACTTTTTTTCAAGAAGCGACACCACCAGTGGAGTGATCCAAATCCTCAAAAATAAGACAAAGATCGTAAAGCAAAAAATGATTGATTTTCAAGTTATATAAAAATTATTGTGCACTCTCTATTTACTGAATTTACTTATTTACACTTGTGATTGATTGAAGATTGATTGAAATTAATTAAAATTTAAATATAATTATCTTAGAATTTATATTAAAACTAAAATCATAATTTATTTTTTATTTCTTATTTGAAATTTCCCTTCTCAAAAGTTGATGGATCAACAACTTGTACGCTAGGAAAGGCCGAGCTGCTTTACCATCTTACATGACATGCGTACTAAACCTTCAGATATGTATATAACGGACATAACAGTGTCATAACATCGTGATTACGTCAAGTGTGCAAATTAGTAGCCAAAAAAATCCAGTCTCGCTAGCAGTAAAAATATTTAAAGATGAGACAATTCAAAACAACAAATTTGTATGTAAAGTAGAAATGCATTTGGAAAACTAAAATGACATTCCCACTCACCACCAATTAACTATACAACAAAATGCACCAATATAATAAAAGCAAATGCATTTCCACAAACATTGGATTACACAACTTAAAAATCACATACATATACTACCCAAACATAGAAAAGCACTGAAAACTGAGAGTGAAGCAACCAAACTAGAAAAAATGAGAACCAAACCATCAGGATAAAGAACTGAACCAGAAATACAGTTTTCAATTATTATGGCTTTGAATTAGAATTTTCAAAAACCTGAAAAGGTAAATCAATCCCATCCAGGCAAGAGGCTCAAACTATAAGAATATGCTAAGACTCAAGCACCTCAACATCAAACACAATACCTTAGATGCCCAAGACACTAATATTCACATTTGATCCATTACCACAATCAATTGTACCGTCACGCTATCACGAACATATCCTCATTATTATAACAACCAACCGTTAGAATCAATGCCAACAGCTTCCCATTCATCAAAGATGCATAACAATCGCTTGATGATTGTTGCTGAGAGCTATTGTAGCTAACCTCCAATTAAATGTCAAAATGAAGGCATGAATACTGAAAAAGACTATTTTAATGTGCTTGACTAACTTGCAAAAATTATCATATAACGAGTGAGAAGCAAAATTAGGCAGCTACCTTGAGTGAGAACCGGCACGGACGACAGCGGCGGTGAGGGAGAAGGAGCAGGGCACACATCGGTAGGCACATAAGAAGAAGCAAAATGCGTGGCAACAGTAGCAGGTCGATCTCGGGAGAAGGAGCACATGACAGGAGGTTAGGGTTTCAGGTTACAAATGGAAAACCCAGCAGTTTTTTCTGGTATTTTCAACTGAATGCAAGGAATACTAGACGTTCCAGCAAAAATGCTGAGAATACCCGACGTTCCAATAAAAACACCGATAAAATACCGGTCTTTTCATAAATGTTGGTATTTTCCGGCGTTCCAATAAAAACACCAACAAAATACCAGTGTTTTTTTTCATAAATATCAATATTTCTCGGTGTTCCAATAAAAATATTAAAAAATACCAGTGTTTCTACCACAACCGTGAGATAATCATCGGAAAAAATCCCAATTATTGTAGTGTATTATATGCACTAGTTTTTTAGAGAAAAAAGAATATATTATAATAATAGAGACGAAATTCTAATATCTTACATTTTCAAAAAAAAATTAATCTAATCATCATAAGATATTTTAAAAGCTTGATCTTTATCTCTCTATCTCATAAGAAATTATTAGACGAGAAGTATTTATAAATATGGTGTAATTGAATTTGAGTCATAATAAAAGACTAATTTAAATAAGATCTTGCTTATTAATCCACATTTTGGAGTAGGAGAACAATTCAAAAAGGATACCTCTAATCTACATTTTAATATGAATTCTAATTTAATTAGGGTTTTTCCAATAATTCGGCCTCAAAACGTGACCAATAGAATAATTATTGCAAGTCGGACTACACGGATGTAGTAATCTTCTCTCAAATCTTTCTGAGCATTGAAGTGATCATTGCAAAAGAGGGTCTATTTGTAGCATTTCCATCCCACTTCTAGATTATTAGCTGTATTAGCTCTTTGTTACTGCCACCATCCTCTGGAAGTCTTGGCGTTAATTTTCGCTCTCCAACTTCTACTACAATCTGTTTATGAACAAAACAAAGTCTCAATCTCAGATTGAAAGTTTAGTGTAATAATCATCCTAACTTGTTTGAACATTAGATGTAATGTGTAGCGTAAAATATCGATATCCACCACAATTCACGATGTAAAAGAAGAATAGAAAAGAGATATATGTGTTGAAGACGATTCAGAGGATATTGTATTTATGAGAAGAGGAAGAGAAGATTACAACGGTGGAGACGAAACTCCAATATCACCAACTCTCACAAAAGACTAAGTAGCCTAAACATCACAAGACGTATTGAGAATATTGATCTATATCTCTCTCATTCACACTCTATGTTGAAACTCTTACATCAATAGAGTATTTATAGATGTGGTCTAACTGTGTTTGAGTCAAAGTAGAAGACTGATTCAAATAAGACTTCTACTAATTTAAGTCTTCTAGTAGAAGATAAATCTAAATAAGGATTAGACCCACTAAATTACTTGCTAATATAATTAAAACTCCTCGGAAAATCTGAATTCGAAACACAATTAGGCCAACAATCTCCACGTTGGCTTGAATCATCTTATTCTCTGAATTTGAACCTTCAATAGATGTCTTTACCATTATCACATGGGGTAGGATCAATGACTTTCAATATTGATTAAGTCCAAACAGAGCTTGAACTTGTCAATCGAAATCACCTTCGTCTCAAATATAGGCCATGATTGTGATCTTGGAGACTCTGGTTTAGGAGGCATCAAAATTGGGGCTCTTGAGATCGACATTGACCCCTAAGGTAGTTGCGCCTGCTGCTGCAGCAGCATCAGCACCTTCTCCTGCGCATGCCCATGCGCCTGCGCCACTACCGGCGAGCCGCCAAACCTGATGGTGAAATCAAGCTGCCGGACGAGCTTCTTCGGCAAGAACTCCTGCCCTGTGGCCGACATAGTCGACACCACCTCCGGCTGCATCCAAGGCTCTATCGGTGCCATCTCCACAAAACCAAATAACGCCGCCCCAATTCTTGACACCCCAGCTAGGGAGCATGATCTTCGTCGAAATTTGGGATTTGTTCGGGGTGATGAGGGAAAAGGGATTTGGAGCCGAACAACTAATTGCTCTTTTATCTTTTGGTAATTTCACCAGATCCCAAGTATGGTTCTTTTGAAGAAAATCTATCTCTTCATTCATAACAGCTTTGCCAATGAGAAGAATTCTTATCCTGCACTACTTCTTTATAAGAAGAAGGATCACCATTGTCAGTAACTAAAGCAAAAGCTACTATATCTTCAAAACCATACCTTTCAGGTGGCTTTATGTTTCTTTGAGATCTTCGAAGTGGAGTTTTCTCAGAAATTTGATTCTTAGAATTTTCTTGAGACTTGGGCATACCTTGAATATCTTCTTCTGAAAGAACTACATGCTCCATCTCCATTTTCATTATATCATTGGGACCTTTTTTAAGAGATTTTAGTATAACACTTTCATCAAATACTATGTTTCTCTCAATAATTACATTTGAAATAGTAGAATCCCATAAAAAATAGCCTTTGACACCTTTGGCATAACCCAAGAAAATGCACTTTTTGGAATGTGCATCTAACTTATTCTTGACAACATGCACATAAGCAGGGTAACAAAAAATCTTTAAAGAAAAATAATTTGTAGGTTGACCAGTCCATACCTCTTCAGGAGTTTTGTAATTAATGGCTGTTTGAGGAGAGCGATTCAGAATGAAGCATATTGTATTGACTGCTTCTGTCCAAAAATCTTTATCAAGATTAGCTGTACTGAGCATACTACATGTTTTCTCTAATAAGGTTTTGCTCATCCTTTCAGCCACACCATTTTATTGAGGTTTTCCTGGAATGATAAAGTGGCATTTTATGCCTTCATATTCACAGAATTTGAGAAACTTTGTTGATTTGTACTCTCCGCCATTATCACTTCTGAGGTATTTGATTTTTCTATCAGTCCTTTTTTCAACTAAAGTTTTCCACCGTTTGAAAACAAAAAATACTTTGGCTTTGTGATACAAAAAATAAATTCACACTTTTCTGAAAAAATCATCAATAAAACTGACAAAATAATGAGCACCAGATTTTGATAGAATAGGAGAGCACCACACATCAGAATGAATATAATCGATTAAGCCTTTAGTGTAATGAGTACTGGTGTTAAACTTTACTTTGGACTGTTTACCATAGAGACAATACTCGTAGAAATCCAATTTGCATGAGTTGAGGCTTTTCACTAATTTTCTTTTGTTGAGCTCACTTAAACTTTACTCACTCATATGACCATGACGCATATGCCATGAGTCATATCAGAAGAAGAAGAAGCTTGAGAAATTATTGCTCCACCTTCAACGATTTTTCCTACTAACTCATATAAATTTTCATGCTTTAGGTCCTTCATCACTATCAATGAGCCTTTAGCAACCTTAAGAACTCCACTTTTAGCAAAATACTTATAACTAGTAGAATCCAAAGTATCCAAAGAGATCAAATTCTTTTTCAAATCAGGAACATGTCTAACATCAGTAAGAGTTCTAATAATATTATCAAACATCTTAATTTTGATTGTTCCAATTTCAACATTTTTGCATGGATTGTTATTACCCATCAAAACTAAACCACCATTATAGGACTTGTAGTCTTCAAACTAATCTTTATTAGGACACATGTGGTAAGAACAACCAGAATCAAGAATCCAAGTATCATGGTAACGATTAAAATTAGAATTAATAGAGAGAACATTACAAAAATCATTATCAGAACTCCCTTCAACCACTAACACTTGTTCTTTGGCTTGCTCTTTAGATTGAGATTCTTTTTCTTTTTTTGCTTTAAGCTTCCAACACTCTTTAATTACATGTCTCATCTTCTTACAATACCTATAGTTTATTTCTTTAGATTTGGATCTAGAATGACCTGTCTTTGATCTTTCTTTGATACGACCTCTGACAATCAATGCTTTTGAGTATGACACATCCCCTCCAATCTTTTTCAAATATTCATTAGATAGAAGGGCAGCAGAAATATCGTCAAATTTCAAATCCTTCCCATAAATGAGAGCAGTCTTAGATTCTCAAAAGAAGCAGGTAAAGACGATAATAAAATAATTACTTTGTCTTCATCTTCAATTTTAATATCAATACTTAACAATTGAGAAACAAGTTTATTGAAAGCATTAAAATGATCAACTATATTCGTACCTTCTCTCATTCAAAAATTGAAGAGATTCTGCTTTAAGTAAACTCGATTTGAGATAGACTTACTTATATATTGTTTCTTCAGCTTTTTCCATAACTCTGAAGGTGATATTTCATTAAGAAACGGATAGAGTACCTCATCGGTAATACTGAGGATGATTGGGTTATGTGCACTAGCCTTCTGGTTTTCCCAGACACTTTCAGTGATATCTTCAGGTTTGACGTCCTCCAATGTGTTTTTCAACTCTTGTTGAGTAAGAATTGCATGAACTCTTGCTTGCCAAATAGAAAATTCTTCCTTTCTATTAAATTTCTCTATATCAAACTTCGTAGTAGACATATTGAACCAAACTCTGATACCAGTTGTAGTACAAAATATCGATATCTACCGCAATTCATGATGTAGAAGAAGAACAAAAAAGAGAAAAAGATAGCACACAAGAGATATATATATCGAAGACGATTCAAAGGATATTGTATTGATGAGAAGAGGAAGAGAAGATTACAACGATGAAGACGAAACTCCAATATCACCAACTCTCACAAAAGACTAAGTAACCTAACCGTCACAAGACGTATTGAGCGTATTGATCTATATCTCTCTCACTCACACTCTATGTTGAAACCCTTATATCAATAGAGTATTTATAAATGTGACCTAACTGTGTTTGAATCCAAGTAGAAAACTAACTCAAATAAGATTTCTACTAATTTAAGTCTTCTACTAGAAGATAAATCCACATAAGAATTAATCTCATTAAATTACTTGTTAATATAATTAAGACTCTCCGAAAAATCCGGATTCGAGAAACCTTAAATGCGAAAGTAGATAATGATTAAACATAAATTCATAAAAAAGGGGTATAGTTGGTTGAGTCAATTCTCTACCACGTTAGTGCTCGTGGATGTATCATACCTTACACGGACGATAATTGGTTTCTATTTGTGGATGTTCACCAGTAATTAACTCATTCAGTATGATGTTGAAGCTGTATACATCACACTTCTTATTGTTTGTTATGGAACGGATTACTTCCGGAGCCATATACGACATGTCGCTCGCAGCTGTTGACGTATTTTATTATGCGTAAGTTATAAGATTTTATAATTCAGATCGTCTAAGACTAGTTGTCATTAGAGCATTTCATGTCTCTGATCAATAGGCTATGTGCAAAGAAAGATACGCATTACATTGATTCTTAACTTTTCTAATAATTTTTCTTGACCTTCCATTCTACTTTTACTGCGTTATCTACCAAGTGCATTAGATTCTCTCCCATTTCACCTGTAAATGCTTTCTGTCCAGGTAGGAAACGAGCATGGCCAAAATCTGCCACCCTTTCATGCAGAGTCTCATTCAAGAGTATGTTGCTAGGCTTCAAATCCCTCTGGATTACTTTTGGTTTTTGCTCATGAAGATATTGCAGTGCCTGTGAAATTTCAATCCCCTTCTGAATCTTTTCTTCTATGGGAGGGAGAGATCCTCTCTTTTCACCTTTTCTTACTTCCATGAACCCGTTCTGTTAGAGTTCTTCCACATAATAGCTCAGTAACCACCCACGCATTTTGTGGTGGAAGGAGACATGCACCCAGAAACCTCAAGACGAAAGGATGCCGTTCTACGTGATAGCGTATCAAGTTCTTAAGAGAACCACGCTTCGCCACATGAATTGGATTGGAAGTATTGGGGGTTTATCCACTTAACAGCAACATCAAGGCCTCGCCAATTATATTCAGACGTAGTTCCTTGGCCCATTTTCTCATCTAAAATTCAGGTTCTACAGTTAGTTGTCGAAAAATTAGAGCAAAAATGAAAATGAAAACCGGAACATTGATGAGGCTTCTCATCTCATTAGCAACAAACTTGCCTTTCTTGGTGTACAGAGAACGATGAAAATGATTGACAAATAAATCCATTTTCATGACTAATCGATGACATTGCTTCCTTTTTGTTGTTTGTTGGCATTTGTGGAATTTTTACCATGTTTGTCCTCGAGTATGATTAGATTTTCCTGGTAATCTTCATGCTTCATGAACTTTTGGTGTAGCAAACTAACATATTTCTTTATGTTGATAAATGCTAACTCTTGTATATGTTTCATGTTCTTCTTCCGCAATGACAATGCTCATGGGGTTGAGTAGTTTATTCTCGACAACATCTCAATTCAATTCACATGCTTTACAAAGGCTTTATTCAAATTGGAATTTCTCAAGTTGAAACGAATGAAAATTGGCTTTGCTGCTTGGCCACATGGAAACCAAAATACGTCGACACTCATCAACACTTGAGTAAACTTTTACCTGTATGTGTTCGATTTTATGACTTGCCTAGACCTACAATTCACTATAAATGAGCATGGGAAAAAATAAATTAGATGTCCACATCAACCAACTTATATTATCAACGCATGAGTCATGATGTTATTCCAAATGCTGATTTTGTGATTCTCATTTTTGACAATGACATAACAATTCAGCCTTACAAAACTTTTGATTTATGGACAGCTTTTGAAGAAGTATAGGATAATCTACTAAAGATTTGAATAATAAATTAGTGCGTCTGTAAATTCATTCTTCTCTTGCTGCTTGTCTAGTCATGTGGGTGGTTATTTTGTCCCTAAAGCTTCATATGGAACATTCTAAAATTAGTGCTTCATAAATTACTTGTCATGCCAAATTGCGAACCTCATAAAATAAACGAACGCGATTGATTTCCTTCAGTCTTTTCATGTTCTTAATTGTTGGCTTAATTGTGTCTCGAATCTGAATTTTCCTCAGAGTCTTAATTTAGTAGGCTTAATTCTTATCTGAATTTATCTTCTACTAGAATACTTGAATTAGTAGAAGTCTTATTTGAGTCAGTTTTCTACTTTGACTCAAATTTAGTTAGACTACATCTATAAATACCCTATTTATGTATGGATTTCAATATAGAGTGATATTGGAGTTTCGTCTCCATCATTGTAATCTCCTCTTTTTTCTTCATCAATACAATATCCTCTGAATCGTCTTCGACATATAAATCTCTTGTGTGCTATTTTTCTTCTTTTCTGTTCTTCTTCTACATCGTGAATTATGGTGGATATTAATATTTAGCGCAACAAACTGGTATCAGAGCTTGGTTCAATATGTCTACTACGAAGTTCAATATAGAGAAATTCAATAGAAAGTAAGGATTTCCTATTTGGTAAGTAAGAGTTCGTATAATTCTTACTAAACAAGGGTTGAGAAACACATTGGAGGACGTTAAACTTGAAGATATCACCGAAAGTGTCTGAAAAAATCAGAAGGCTAGTGCATATAGCACAATCATCCTCAGTCTCACCGATGAGATATTTTATTCATTTCTTGATGAAACATCACCTTCAGAGCTATGAAAAAAGTTGGAGAAACAATATATGAGTAAATCTATCTCAAATCGAGTTTATTTAAAGCAGAAATTCTTCAATTTTCGAATGAGAACAGGTACGAATATAGTTAATTATTTTAATACATTCAATAAACTAGTCTCTCAATTGTTAAACATTGATGTTAAAATTGAAGATGAAGACAAGATAATTATTTTATTATCGTCTTTACCTCTTTCTCTTAAGAATCTGAAGACTACTCTCATGTATGGTAAAGATTTAAAATTTGATAATATTTCTACTGCCCTTCTATCTAATGAATATTTAAAGAAGATTGAAGGGGATGTGTCACACTCAGAAGTATTGATTGCCAGAGGCCGTATTAAAGAAAGATCAAAGACATGTCGTTCTAGATCCAAATCCAAAGAAATAAATTGCAAGTATTATAAGAAGATGAGACATGTAATTAAAGAGTGTTGGAAGCTCAAAGCAAAAAAAAAGAAGAAGAGAATCTCAGTCTAAAGAGCAAGCCAAAGAATAAGTGTCAATTGCTGAAGAGAATTCTGATAATGATTATGGTAATGTTTTCTCTATTAGTTCTGATTTTAATTGTTATCATGATACTTAGATTCTTGATTTTGGTTGTTCTTAGCACATGTATTCCAATAAAAATTGATTTGAAGACTACAAGTCTTATGATGGTGGATTAGTTTTGATGGATAATAATAATCCATGTAAAACTATTAGAATTGGAATAATCAGAATTAAGATGTTTGATAATATTATTAGAACTCTTACTGACGTTAGACGTGTTCATGATTTTTTGAAAAAGAATTTGATCTCTTTGGGTGCTTTGCATTCTGCTGGTTATAAGTACTCTATTGAAGATAAAGTTCTTAAGATTGCTAAAGGCCCATTGATAATGATAAGAGCCTAAAGCATGAAAATTTATATGAGTTAGTAGGAAAAACTGTTGAAGGTGGAATAAAAATTGCTCAGACGTCTTCTTCTGATATGACCCACTTATAGCATATACGTCTCGGTCATATAAGTGAGAAAGGTTTAACTGAGCTCAATACAAAAAAAATACTTAAAGGCCTCAACTCATGCAAATTAAACTTCTGCAAGCATTGTCTTTATGGTAAACAGTCTACAGTAAAGTTTAACACCAGTACTCATTGCACTAAAAGCTTAATTGATTATATTCATTCTGATGTGTGGTGCTCTCCTATTCCATCAAAATCTGGTACTCGTTATTTTGTCAGTTTTATTGATGATTTTTCAGAAAAGTGTGAATTTATTTTTTGCATCACAAAACCAAAGTATTTTTCTGTTTTCAAATGATGAAAAACTTTAATTAGAAAAGGACCGACCAAAAAATCAAATACCTCAGAAGTGATAATGGTGGAGAATACAAATCAATAATGTTTCTCAAATTCTGTGAAGATGAAAATATCGAACACCACTTTACCATTCCAGGAAAACCTCAACAAAATGGTGTAGTTGAAAAGATGAACAAAACTTTGTTGGAGAAAGCACGTAGTATACTCAGTACAACAAATCTTGACAAAGATTTTTAGGCAAAAGCAGTCAATACAGCATATTTTATTGTGAATCACTCTCCTCAGACATTCATTAATTATAAGACTCTTGAAGAGGTATGGATAGGTCAACCTGCAAATTATTTTTCTTTAAAGATTTTTGGTTGCCCTACTTATGTGCATGTTGTCAAGAATAAGTTAGATGCACGTTCCAAAAAGTGTATTTTTTTGGGTTATTCCAAAGGTGTTAAGGGCTATCATTTGTTGGATCATATTATATATAATGTAATTATTGAGAGAGACGTAGTACTTGATGAAAGTATTATGTTGAAATCTCTCAAGAAACGTCCCAGTTATATAATGCAAGTGGAGGTAGAGCATGTAGATCCTTTAGAAGAAGATATTTAAGGTATGCCCAACTCTCAAGAAAATTCTAAGAATCAAATTTCTGAAAATATTTTACTTTAAAGATCTCAAAAAAATATAAAGTCACATGAAAGGTATGGTTTTAAAGATATGATAGCTTTTGCTTTAGTTACTGACAATAATGATCCTTCTTTTTATAAAGAAGCAATGCAGGATAAGAATTCTTCTCAATCGCAAGCTGTTATGAATGAAGAAATAAATTTCCTTCAAAAGAACCATACTTGGGACTTGGTAAAATTATCAAAAGTTCAAGAGGCCAAAATTATTGGTTATGTCGATTCAAACTATACTGGAGATTTTGATCGACGATGATCCCTTACTGGTTACCTTTTCACTCTTTGTGGTGGACTTATTAGTTGAAGGTGTACCTTACAGTCAACTGTGACATTATCTACAATAAAATCCGAGTATATGACAGCTACAGAAGCAATTAAAGAAGCTCCATGGCTAAAAGAATTGACAAGTAAAATTGATTTTTCTTAATGTGTTCTTCCTATTTTTTGCGATAGTTAAAGCACCATACACCTTACGAAGAGCCAAATATACCATGTCAGATCAAAACATATAGACGTTCGATTTCACTTTGTTTGGGACATTATTGAAGATGACGAGATTTCTTTATAAAAAATTTATACTTCAAGAAATTCTACAGATATGTTGACAAAGGTAATTCCGATTAACAAGTTCAAGCTCTGTTTCAACTTAATCAATATTCAAGGTCGTTGATCCCACCCCATGAGGTAATAACAAAGACATCTATTGAATATTAAAATTTAAAGAAAAAGAGGATTCGAGTTAAGGTGGAGATTGTTGACTTAATTGTGTCTCGAATCTAGATTTTTCGGAGAGTCTTAATTTAGTAGGCCTAATTCTTATCTAAATTTATCTTTTAATAGAAAACTTGAATTAGTAGAAGTCTTATTTGAGTTAGTTTCTACTTTGATTCAAACTCAGTTAAGCTATATTTATAAATATTCTATTTATGTAAAAGTTTTAATATAGAGTGATATTGAAGTTTCGCCTTCATCATTGTAATATCCTCTTTCTTCCTCATCAATACAACATCCTCCGGATCATTTTCGACACATAAATCTTTTGTGTATTATTTTTCTTATTTTTTGTTCTTCTTCTACACCGTAAATTGTAGTGAATATCAATATTTAGCGCAACACTTAATCACGTGATTTTCTCATGGGCTCCTAAAATGGTGGCTGGATTTGTGCCATATATGATATAGCATTTACTAATCCACTCTATACCGATCACAGTTGCATACAAAGGCTCTTTTTAGTTCAAATGATGCACTTGCTACGCAGTACAGACTTTGGTAGTGATATCCGTGTGATCATCGGCTTGACGGAGCATGAGCATTTTTGATTACATCTCTAGAATGACAATTTCAGCACAACAAATGGCAGAAAAATGGCTTCCTCATGAGGTCCAATGGACCATCCACGCCACTCAGCTTGACTTCTTATAGCTTCTAGATGGGCAACATCTCTGGGAATTTTGGCAAATAGTTCTGGTCTTGAACTGATATCAGGTACCCGTGAAGAATTCTGCTGATTGCCGCAAATGCGCTCCAAGAAGCCATTTTCCCTTGCTACTTCCAGGCAGTTGATCTGGTACTCTTGCATCCTGTCAAGCTGAGCTTTGTATGTAGCCCCAATCTCTATCTGGCGTTGAACTACCTCTTCCAGTTCCGCAACTTTCTTCAGACAACAGAAATAATAAGTGTTATCCTCTTAGGAATGCTGGTTTACCCAATTTGTTAATGTCTTATCTTAGTTGATATTGCATTCTCACGTGCTGTTAAGCTACCTGTTGCTCAAGTGCAGGCTTAGGTGATTGCTGTGGGTCCAATAGGATGGAGAAGATGACACAAAGGCTTTGGTAGCAGCCACGCTGCTACCGAAACTTATGTTCCACGAATGGAGATGTCCAGATTGGAGGCAATCCATGTACGGTGAGCGTCTTCCGCTGTGTTTCTTGCTGCTCCTCCTGTGGAATGCTCATTCTTTCTCGTATTGTTTGTGAGATGAATGGACAGAACGAAAGAGGAGGAAAAGAAATCGCGGCCTGATGCTTTTGTAGTGACCATCTTGTTGGCTTATTTCCAACTAATGTTCATTTTCGTGTTTGTTAGTGAAAGTAGATGGTGCATCCGGCGATTGGCTCAATGTCTTTAAGAAGGGGAACCTTGATTCCAGAACAAGGAGTGGCAAACATTGTAGATCTGCAATATAGAATCCTAAAATTGCAGGACAAGGACCAGGCAATGTTGCTAGGCGCTACAATGTGGCACTTCTTTGAGCTCTGATTCCGTTGTTTTTTTAATCTGTTGAACTAAATGGGATTCATTTCATTGTTGAGATTATACAAAGTTGTTATTGCAAGTACAAAATACCTGTTGTGAGTAGGTCTTGGACCGGAAATGTTTATTTTCAGGAAACAAATCTTGGGACCGGAGGAAAGCCTTGGAAATTCATGTATGGGGACATCTACCCTAATTAGGATTTCAGCATTCATTTTTACAAGGATAAAAATTGAATGGAACAACTTAAATCCATGTGATATTAATTTGAATGCTTTTGTATATCTCTAAGAGCATGAATGAGAATAGCAGTAAATTGATGTTGGGAAAATCGAAAGAGTAACAAATCGGAATGATATAGTGGGCTAAATACAAAAATATCCTAAAAGTGTAAGCTCATGAGATATAAGTCTTATTTACTATATATATTGAATTCTATCTATCCAATATCTGATGAAAGACTAATTCATCACACATGATATTATAACAATATTCTCCTTTAGGTGTGATTTGACTATATCAATTTTAACACTTTCAATCAAGAACTCTTTTACTCGATCAGTTCTACTGTTTGACCCATACTAACAGATTTTTATCTCAATTTTTGAATTTTTTTTAAAAAATACTAACATGCGACTCAATTTAGTCGCATCATCACGGTACTCTTTTACTTAACCAATTTCATTGTATGACCTATACTAACGGATTTTTATCTCAATTTTTAATTTTTTAAAGAGAGATTAACATGCGACTCAATTCAATCACATTATCGCGGTAATTTCGATATTAAGAGTTTGCACCACTTCAAATCTAAAGTTCTAATATCGTTTTTTAGGAAAGTTAAAAGAATGTCAAACAAAATTAATATAGTGAGTCAGATACTAAAATATCCCAAAAGCCTAAATTTATAGGATATAGGCTTTTTTCACTATATATATTGGACCCTATCTATCTAATATCCGATGTGGGACTAATTCATTACACCTGATATTATAATAATTTCTCATTTAGGTGTGATTTGACCATATCAATTTTAATATTTTTAATTAAAAATATTTTTACTCGATCAGTTTTATTATGTGACCAATACTAATAAGTTTTTATCTTATTTTTCTAATTTTTTTAAGAAAAACTAACATGCGACTCAATTCAGTCGCATCATCACGGTAATTTTGGTCTTAAGAGTTTACATAATTTCAAATTTGAAGCTCTAATACCACTTATTAGGGGAGTCGAAAGAGCATTGAATTGAAATAATATAGTAGGCTAAACACCAAAATATCCCAAAAGTCTAAACTCATAGGATATGGGCCTTTTTCACTATATATATTAGACTCTATCTATCCAATATTCAATATCCGATGTGAGACTAATTCATCACACTTGACATTATAATAAACTGAGTCATCCAGAGTGGGCCAAATTTACTTGATTTGTTTCCTTTTTTTAGACATTATTGTTGATTCTACTGGGGGAATCAGAATAGGAGAGAGCCCAAAGTTCAATTTCTAATATATGATCACAGTTAAAAAAGCAATTTTATGCAAGTTGGGATAGAGGCTTCTTAATGGTAATAATCAAGTGTGATGTTCAATTCTCCATTCTAAATATTTTTTATATTCCAACTTTTGGCAACTGAGTTCTTTGGCAAGGTCCTTACCTATTTGGAGTATCTCATGTTGCAATTAACTTGCTACCAATACTTGTTGGGGAGTTGGTAATGGGAGGTGCGTTTCTCTCCTTAATGATCCTTAGATTCCATTTGATGGGGAGTCATCCTTTGGACCGATCCAAGGCCTATGTAAAGTCAACATCCTCAACAAGTTAGCATTCCTTCATATGAGAACGAAGGCTAAAGAGCTCAACGACTACCACATAACCTCTACACTCTTCTTGCATTACAATTTCATTCCCATGACTACTTTGTATTAATGGGTCATTATTGTAGATATAACAATTATCACTAGATATCTAATGCTATATTTATTTTTCATGTCACGTATTTAATAAGAAGATCTCAATCATGAATATTTAATAGCAAGTCAAGTTCTCTAACAAGTCAGACATTATTGAGCATTAATGTCAATGGTGACCAAAGACATCAAGGAAAAGATTTCTCAAGATTTCTCTAGCAAAACTACCCAAGGAGTCACCTCAAAGTTCACTTAGTCCCCTCTCTTGCCATGCTTTACCTCTCTCTAGTCATATCATACTCAAATAGGTATATAAACCCTAGAAGGCTAACAAGTGAAAGGTTTTGTATTCTTCATTCTAAGCATACTAGTTCAAATGCATATTCTAAAAGCTCTATCAATCGTTAGAGGATCTTCACTAAAGTTTGTAGTCCTTCAGCTTAAACTTATCTTGTATGTGAAAGGTTGAGTTGCAATGGCCTAAATCTTAAACCATATTTGATCCTAGATTGGAGTGCTATAGGTTCTCGCTTCTTCATTTGGCAATAAAATAAAGATCATGCACCAATTTTCAGCATATTACCTTGATCTAAGATTGGAGGCCCCTGAGGGTAGCAATTAATCAAAGATAAAGCAACTAAAGCAGAACTCGTGGTCTAGCGAAAGTGCAATGTGACATCCCTGATGTTGTCTCTGTATCCACAGGACATGATGCAAACAATGAGATGCCTCTTTTCTGTCTAGTAGCTTAGCATCCTCCACATGGAGGACAAGATGAGGCAAACTTGTCTCATCCTAGTCTTTGCTGCTCTAGATACTGTTCCTCAAGAAGAGTTTAATAGCCTCCCTTCTCATCTTCAAGCCCTTATGCATATGATCCAAAGCCAAAATAGCCTTCTCAATCTCCTTTCAACCCCACAAAATTTTTTAGCCACATTGCTTTAAATTCAACAGCTACGAATACCCTCATCACACCTCCTTCAAGCAAAACTTGATCAACCAACTCTTCTGGTCTCTTAGCCTCACACTGAACTTCAAGACCAGCATGAACAATGTGACCCACAACCTTTCCATGATAAACTTGGAGCTCACTCCCACCTCTCTTAACCTCCTCCAAGTAAATATCCTCTTACATAGCTCAAACTAGGTCATTCACAATCTCAAACAGCCTCCTCTCAACCCGCACTATACTTGCTATAGTCCACCTCTTTTCACATGTATTTTTGGGATTAAGCTTAACTAGTCCTTTGGCTCCCTCTCTCCTTAAATAATCTCTACCTCTCAAATTTGGCTCTCGATTATTGTGCTCTACAAGAATGCTACTGACCTGGTGGAATATGTGCAATATTACTAATCCCTCACGGAGATTGATGAAGTCACGAAAGCGTTGCTCTGTCGCGCTTTCCCTTTGTCCTAGAGTGACAATGTCATTGTTTTGTATGTATACCCAATTCATCTCTACCTCTCAAGTTTTATGGACTTTGTGCATAGATTTTATACCCAATTCATCTTTCTCATTTCACAGATTAAAAATTATACTTTATTGCTTGCACTCAAGCAAACAAGTCTATTTGTACTTGCATCAATTGGTTCAACATGAAAATGCTCCAAAACAGTAATGTTTTTTTGAATTAACTGATCATCTACACTCTACATCTGCATAATCACAATATACCTTCCACTGCATGATCAAAGGCCAAAAGATTTTGTATGATTTTTTAGATTTTTCGACATTTAGTGTGGGCCTAGTCCCAAGCCCATCATTATGGATGGGTTATCAAATCAAAAGCCCCATTAATGGCGTCAAGAGTATAGTGGCCATAAACCCCAAATAATAGTAAGAGATTTTTTGTAGATATACTCTTAAAAAATACTAAATTATTATACATATCACTTCAAAATTTCTAATTATAAACGATTAAATTATCTATTGTTCAATGCCTCTCATATTAAAACAAAACTAATTTTTCTAATTTATGGGCTATAAATAATTAAAATACATTCTATTGAGAAGGACCAAATTCAGCTACAACCATTTTATATTTTTTTTTATAAAAAATATGTGTTATTTTAGTTTTAATAATGTAGAAAAACAAAAATTATTTGGAAATATATAAATATAGAAGGTTTAAAAGAGTATAAACACTAATTTAAGTTCTCAAAGACATACGTGCACAAATTAATCCATCATTCTACTTCTTATTTGGTTTGGATTCAATTTATCTTTCTCTTTTGAATTTTTTTATGGATAATCTCCCAAGATTTACTTTATTTACGAAAAATCTTCCCGATTTCAGTATTTATTTATAATCCCTTTCTTTTGAAATTTATTACCTACAACTCCATAATTATACATTTAATTAGAATTTTGACAAAAAAGTTCTCTTTTACTCTTTGTAAATTTTTATTTAAATCCTTAAAAGTCTTAAATTCTAATTCTCAACTATTTCTCCTAAATATTTACAAATAAATCCTCCATAAAATGTTAAATTATAATTTTCATATATTCTATATTTATAAATAGACCTCTCAAATATTTTTATTTATAAGTAAGTTCAAATTTTATTATTTTTTAGACAAAAATTTACAAAAAAGATGTTGAAGATTTTAAATATTTTAAAAATAAAATCTCCATAAATTTTCAAATTATAAGTTTAATATTTGTACATTTATAAATAGACTCCTTAAATATTTTTATTTATGAATAGTCCAAATTTTATCATTTTTTAAATAAAATTTTACAAAAAAGATCGTGAAGATTTTAAAACTTAAAAAATTTAAATTACAAGTTTAATATTCTTAGATTTACAAGTAGACCTTTCGAATGCTTTTATTTATAAATAAATTCAAATATTATTATTTTTAAATAAAATTTTATAGAAAAGACATTGCAGGTTTTAAAACTTAAATTTTTAAATTACAAATTTAATATTTTTGTATTTATAAATAGACCTTCCAAATATTATTATTTATAAATAAGTCCAAACTTTATCATTTTCTAAATTAAAACTGGATTTCATCTACTCACATAAATATTTAAATTTTAATTTAGATATAGATGAGATATGCTGAATGGAATTATACAGATTTTAAAATTATAACATTTCATAGAACCACAAAATAAAAGGGGTTACTTACAAAATTTTCATTTGGGAGTTGATTTGTAATTTTGAGAAAATTAGGGATTTTTTTATAAAATGTATTTCAAGGACTTATTTGATAAGTTGTAAAATCTTCAAGATCCCTTTCGTAAAATTTTATTTAAAAAATGATAAATTTTAGACTTATAAATAAAAATATTTGAGTGGCTTATTTGTAAATATATAAATATTAAACTTGTAATTTAAAATTTACGTTTTAAATCTTCAATACCTTTTTTGTAAAATTGATTTAAAAAAGATAAAATTTTGATTTTTATAAATAAAAATATTTGAAGAATCTATTTATAAATGAATGAATATTAAATTTGTAATTTAAAATTTTATAAAATTTTAAAACTTTTAAGGTCCTTTTTGCAAAATTTTATTTAAAAAATGATAAAGTTTGGGGTTTAGGGTAAATAAAAATATTCAAGAGGCCTATTTATAAATGTACAAATATTAAACTTATAATTTAAAATTTAAGTTTTAAAACCTTCAGTGATTTTTAAAAAATTTTATCGAAAAAATTATAAAATCTAGACTTATTTACAAATAAAAATATTTAAAAGGTCTATTTATAAATATACTAATATTAAACTTGTAATTTAAATCTTAAGGTTTAAAACCTTCAGATCTTTTTTTTGTAAAATTTATTTAAAAATAATAAATTTGGACTATTTATATAAAAAAATTTGAGTGGGTGGATTTGTAAATAGAGTAAATATTAAATTTATAACTTAAAATTAAAACTCTCAAGATCCATTTTGCAAAATTTTATTAAAAAAAATAAACTTTGAATTTATTTATAAATAAAAAATATTGAGAAGTCTATTTGTAAATGTATAAATATTTAATTTAAAATTTAAAATTTTATAAAAAATTTATTTATAAATATTTGGGAGAAAGAGTGATGACAATATCTGTATATATTTATAAATTTGGGAGAAAGAGTGATGACAATATTACAATTACTCGAAAATTTGGGAGAAAGAGTGAAAAAAATAATATTTACAATTACTCATAAATATTGTAATTGTAAATATTGTAATTTATTTATTTATTTGGGAGAAAGAGTGATGACAATATTTATAAATTTCTGTCTATATCACTCGAAAATTTGTCAAATTATATATTTTTATTTTAAAATTTTACAATTACTTATTTTATTTGGATTATTGGATAGGTTAAAAGAATATATTTTATTTAGAATACATCATAATTGTAGTTTTGAAATATTTCATCTAACAGAGATAGTTGTATTCTAAAATATATAAAATGTTGATAAATAGATGTTTAGGTCTAATTGCATTCTTAAGTTTTAATAGTTGAGTTTTAATCTCAATTTCCAAAAGTTGAACTGGACAGCCGTTCGGACTTATTTAAAGAATTTAAATGATATAAGTACTCACGAATACTAAAAATATTATTTTAGAGTTATGAATGACGATTTTCAATCTACAATCCTGAGAGACAGAGCTCCGGAGCTTAAGTCGTATTGGTTGAATATCAAAACGACGTTGCTGTATTCTAATTGAAATTTTCTATTTTCTAAAGCTCCAAAGCGGTATAAAATTACTCCTGACCAAATTTTTTATAGTTGTATTGAAGAATGAGTAGAAATCCTAGTTAATTTTACTAGAGGTTGAAAATAATAATGGATATTGAAGTTTACAAATATTTAAAATTGTAGATAGGTTTGTACATTTTCTTTCAAGTTCAAAGTTATTTGAATTTTTCTCATTTTGAGTTATATTTTAACTATAATAAATCAAAATAACGGATGATAGATAGGTTTTTGCACTTAGAGCAAAAATTTAAATAAAAATATATAATTTTAAAATTTTGAAATAGCTTTTTCAATCTGACAAATTTTTAAGAGTCCAATTCCATATAACTTATTGAAATATTATTAAATTGCATATTTCTTCTCCAAACTTGAAAATTACATATAAGTTTTTGAAATCTTACCAACTTACGTATTTATCTTTAAAACTTGAAAATTATATATAACTCTTTGAAAAATATTTTAAATTGCATATTTCTCCTCGAACTTAAAAAATTATAATTTTTTCGTAGTTACTTGATATATTAGAAAAAAAATTTGGATATAAATTTTATCATTAGAATCAATACTATTTAAAAAATATATATTATTTTGATATCGTTTAGATTGAAATAAAAAAATAAAAATATTTTCGATCAGAACGTAAAGGAGAACATAAGTAAAAAAGCAACTCTAGGTTTAATTTATGTCAGACCTTAAATATGCCCTAAATTGAACCCTAATTTTAGTTAAGATCGGACTAAAATGAGTTTAAACTAGGCCATTGTGAAATTATCATTTTATATTTTAGGTCTAAATTTAATCTAAGATCGGACTGAAACGTATTTAAATTAAACTAAGAAAAAATAGTTATTTTACATTTGGAGTTGAAATTTAATGTGAAATAAATTCCTCAACCGAATAAAAGAGAATTTTTTTGTAATAATGACCTAACTATCAAAGCCTTTTGTAACTAAGTCAAGAGTATTTTCATTTTTTTTTACTTCAATCTGAATAACGTTCAACGATATGTATTCTTCAAATATATTTTATTCTAATAATAAATATATACTCGACAAAATTCTTACAATAGATCTAGTAATACAAAAATTTTTTAATTTTTAAGTTTGAAGGAGAAATATGTAATTTGAAAAAATTTTGAGAAGTTATATGTAATTTTTTAGTTTTAAAAAGAAATATATAATTTTGTAAGATTTCAATGAGTTATATGTAATTTTTTTAAGTTTGAAAAAAAAATATATAATTTGATAAAATTTCAAATAACTATTTGTAATTGACCTAATTTTTAGATAGATATATAAAAAAAACCCCAAAATAATTTTATCCTTCATCCACTTTCTTTTAACTTTTTGGCTTTGACAGAGAACAACAATTAGAGTGTTTCAATTCTCGTATTGTCGATAATTTCGCATCTTATGAAGCGAATTCCAATAATAATTTCATTAATATTATTCTTTGGCAAAGCACAGATCCAAATCTGGTTGCGATGCATGCTTCTGGCAATCCCATTATTGGAGTTATTAGTAGGTAATAAACCCTAAATAATTCATTTTATTTTGTCTGTCAAGAATGTACAAAATTATAAATGAGAAAAATAGAAGTGATGTTATTGTAAAACTCTTACCTTAAAGATACCCTAAGACAAGATATATGATAATAGATTAAAAACAACACGGCAAAATAATCATTCTCATTAGAATCTAAACATAGTTCTGAGTCATAGAATTAGATGATAACAATAACCATTTAAAAATAATGAATGAGAATATAGAATCAAATTCTTTCGTATTATGAATGAATTAAGAACACATGCAAATGACTTGTCCTACCACTAGTTAATTACCGCCCAATCTAACAAATGATTGAAGCATATTTTTCTAATTGCACGTATTTTTTAAAAATTTTGATCCAACCACCTTGGAAGCAGCCACAGAGTCTCATGCACGACAAAAAAGAATTGTAAAGAAAAGAAAGGAAGAAAAAGCGGTATTGTCATTGGCACTAAGTTCCCCCCCATTGTGATTACAATCAATCGAAATGGTTAATATCAGCATCAGAATCTCGACGTGATCCGTCGGATAATAAATGCGTAGAGGTGCCATGCAAGTGGTGTCAATGAGTTGATGACTGGATGAGTTCATCTTCATCCATTCCAAAAGGCACTCTCTAAGCCTTAGTTCTTTTTTATTTTTTTTAATCTAAACTGTTAGATGGATCCTAATTTAATCAAGAAGATGATAATATCAAAACTTGCCCAAGTGTGTGTTTCATATTGAGATGGTATCAAAAATCAAAATAATAATAATTATCGAAGACATGATGAGAAATATCATGGTTTTAAAACATGGCTGAATGTTTCGGTTTCAGTCGATACGTATTTTAGTTAGTATTCAACAATAAAAAGAGAGTTTTTTTAAAGAGACAATAGAGATATTGTGGACGATATCTCGCAACAGGCCACAAAGGCCGTGCTGAGGGTGCTCGTTGGGCTGTATCCTTAGGGCAGGAACCGTGTCAAGACAGTGGCCGCAGAGACCGTGCCGATTATCATCGAGCTCTTGTTGTAGGAGCCGAAGAGAAGGACGTGTGAGTTGATACTAGGAGTGCTGGACCAGCTGTGCAGGTGCGCCGAAAGGCAAGCAAAGCTGGTGGGGTACGCAGTGGGGATTGTGGTGGTGGCCAAGAAGGTGATGATGGTTTCGCAAGCGGCAACAGAGCGGACAGTGAGGGTGCTGTACTCAGTGGCAAAGTTCTTGGCAACGACGGCGGTATTGCAGAAGATACTATAGGTGGTGGCTATGGTGAAGGTCTGTATGGTAGTGCAGGCTGAATGTGACAAGAAGGCGAAGAAGAAGGCCAAGGAGATACTCAAATGGCATTCTAGGGTTTGGAGGAACTCTCCTTGTCTTGCCCATCAATTGCAAGGTTCATATCCATGTTCATCGGTTACCACTTCACCCAAGTCACTGCCACCGCCATTGCTCTCCCTTAATAGATTGCCAAAGATTCCACAGGTTCCCATGCAAAGTACGTGTGTATTAAGAGCTGGTAAATATGAATATTTGCAAAAGAGAGAGAGAGAAGGTCTGAGCTCGTGTGGTGTCAAATCATGGTGGTGTTGTGAGTTGCGACAGAAGAGGAGGTGTTGCTGCATGTTAGACGCACCGTGTAGATACATTGGAAAGGATAAAAGGCAGGAGGTGTGCATGCAAGTTGGAACCCTCTGGATCCTATTATCCGCTCCTATTATCCATAGTTAAGCATGCAAGAAGCCTTGTATTGAATAAGGGTCAATGTCCCCCAGGGCAAACATGTCAACATATTGTAGACATATGAGTGTTTGTTGTAATTTTTTTTTGACAATTCAGTGGTAAAGTGATTGAAGTCGGTGATGAAAGAGCGTTAAATCATGATTAACATTCATTATATGAAGCTAGTATTTTATGAATCATTATGCTTAGCGCTTCTTATTTAACTTGCTGGTACTGGTACTTCGTCTTCAAAGTATTATGATATTGCTACTTTTCTTCTATTGCAAACTACATTCATACTAAAAAAGAAGGTAAGAAGTTCTTCTAGATTCTTAGGGTATGTTTGGTTCAGGATTAGAATCGTGATTATTCTGTTCTGACCACTCTGCTATTCAAACACTAAAAAGATAGTGAGGTTATCTTTATTTTACTTTAAAAAACTAAATTACTATACTACCCTTATCTTTATTTATTCAAACCTCAACAAATAATATACCTAAGGATATAAAGGTTTTAAAAAATTAAATCATTCGCTAGCTAAACTAGCATTCAAATACCAAAAATTTGACGAGACTATTTTTTTTTTGTACTTTAGTCTTGATCTTGAGCTTAAACTTGACCTTAGTCGCAAACCAAATGGTGCCTTAAAAATTATATATGTCATATACAAAATCTAGTTGCTAACTAGATAAGGTTTGTATAGGATCAGACTTTGATGAGAAAATGTTTAGGGTTGTTGCGCTATTCATTGTTATCCTTGTTGTACAGAAAATAAAAATAGTTCTCGACCAAGAATAACACATTACTCTCATGGCCACTTCCTAATGTTGCATTAGTAAGAAGCATATAGATTAAAGTTTAGATTAATCAACAAAAAGGTCCATTTGGATCAACTTTTTTTATCTCATCAACTTCTTTTTTAAAGCTTAGAAGACTATTAGGGATGACTATTTAGGTTTGTTTCTTTGCTAGATTTTGAAGATACTATTTTACCTAATTTGGAATCCTCTTGAAGGTAGAGAATTCAAAACATACTTGTTGCTGATACATGAAGTTATGATTTTCTTATTCTTACTGGTCTGATCTTTGCAAGTTCATTTACTTTTTTTAAATTTTTTATTGATGAGGGATTATGCTCTTTTTACTTTACTTATTCAATATGATTTTCATGTTCTTACTCTTTTGATCCACCCATTTTGGTTATAATTGAGCTACTTACTCTTTTTCATTTGTCATCGATGCATACTAGATTTTATTTTCCTATAAATGTTTAATGAAATGAGCTTCTACCTAAAATGTTAATAAAATAGAAATTTTTAAATAAAATTTTAATATAACAAGTATTGGTTAATAAATTTGTACAAAAATTATATTTTTTTTAATTATCAAAAAATTTAGGGCTTATGTGAAAATTAAGTAGTAAATCAAAAATTTTTGAATTTATATAAAAATTAGTTAGTAAATCTAAAAATTTTAAAGTTATATGAAAACTATCTAGTAAACTAGAAATTTTTGGCTTAATTATAAGTAAATTTCTTGCATCACAATTTATGTTGTTGTTGTTGGCCTTCTGCTATTGTTGCCACCTATTGTTCTTCTATTGTTCCTATTGTTATTTGTTGCTCTGTGTTATAAATGGCTCCCAAGTAAAATACGTAATGATCTACTCGTAGTAACGATATTGCATGGTGACATTGTGAATTAGTCGATGCAGATTTTCGAAAAGTTCATTATAAATGGTGTGAACGATACTTTGTTCTAGAATCACAATATTAAAAGAATATTTGAGGGGAGTAATCGGTATAGTTTAAACTTGTGAGAAGATTCCCAACAAAGTGAAACAAATATTTTGGGCAATAGTAAAAAGTGACAGAGAATAAAGAAAAAAAATAAGGCAAAAAAATTACACTTTAAATAGGAACTTATGAGAAGCTGTAATCTAGACTCGAAATAAATTTCTGATGATGAAAAGAGAATAATGAGATTCAAGAAGTTATTCATAAGAGTCAAAGATTGAACAAGAAAACTCAAGGTGATGCAAGCCCTTTTGAGACAGTTCGTGAGCAACCTGTTGGTGGTTCATTTACTTTTCATGAACATTGATCTATTAGTCTCAGAAAATAACGTACACAGTAATGCACAACTACCCCTTCGGGAGTTAGAGGAAATTTTTATTTTTTTGGTATCAGGTCTATTAATACTTCTCTTGTCGACCTGTTTTTATTGAAGCTAAGAGATGATACATAACTAAATTTGAGGATAGTATCAAGTGATTTTCGAAAAAAAAAATAATGGTTGGGTAGGGTAATATTCAAATTTTTTTTCTACAATTATGTTCTACTTTATTTAGCAGATGGTGGTTATTATTATGGGATAATGCATGTCACTTAAGAGATTAGTTTAGGAGTTCTTTCAATAAATGCCTACGAGATTTCTAAAAAGTATTTGGATTTTGAGGTTGAAGAGATATCTATTTTTATACAAACCTTCCATAAATGTTAGAATAAACTTGGCTACACCATGATATGTGATGGATGGAAGACACAAAATAGTAAAGATTTGATAATTTTTTTTGTATATTATTTTGAAGAGACAGTTTTCTTAAAGTCAGTTGATACATCAGGGGAGTTGAAGATTAATAATTTTTTATACTATTTGATTGATAATATTATTGAAAAGATTGGTGAATCAAGAGCAGTACAGATTATAGCTGACAATACAACTCTTTTAATATATGCTAAGAAAAAGTTAATACAAAGAAGGAAATATCTCTTCTATATATATTATGTAGCATATTCTATTAACTTAATATTAAAGAATATGGGTAAGAATGTTGGTATTAAGAAAGTTATTGAAGAAGGTCAGAAATTAACGTCATTCATTTATAACTATGCTTGGTGTCTTAAACAAATGAGAAAAAAAAATACAGGATCGAGAGATTATTAAACTAGCTATTACTCAGTTTGTCATGCAATTCATCTCCTTGGATTTTCTATATACCTATTAATAAGCATCGAAGAGATTATTTGCTAATGAAAAATATGATAAATATTATTTGAAATTAAAATAGTCAGAGAAATTTTTTTCTGAATAATTTTATAATCAAGTCTTGAACGAGCAATTATGAAAATAAGTTGAGAATATAATCAAAATCTTCAGTCTATTAATTAAGATGCTACAAATTGCTGACTCAAATGATTATTTCCAGATGAGATTCTTATATAAAGTAATAGAATGAGTAAAATTATAGAAATAATTGAATTCCGCAAATACGAGAAGATTATCAATCTTTATTAGGATAAACATTATCTAAGGATATTCATACTGCAGGTAATTGAGTATAATATCATTCTATAATACTTTAGTAAGTTGCAACGATAATATTATTGATTAATATTTAATCATATTGTAAGATACTTTCCAAATCTAATATTTTAATATGCCAATGATATTGACAATAATAATAAAATTCTTAAAGTGTTACATAAAGTAATCAAGATGATGGAGCTGGATATGAAAACTAGAATATTTACATTGCGTAAAGTACATTCTAAATCATTTATTTGTATCTTTTATATAATATAGAAATTTTTAAATTTAAGTACTTCCGTTAAACAAGCACATAACTATAAAAATAAAGACAAGGACTTTGACACATAACAAGTAATTGTACCTATTATAAATAATACTTTTGGTATATTTGATATTTAAAAATAACACGTCTTCCTCCGCTGTTGTGCTGATTAGCCAGCATATTTACGAACTTAAATAATGCCTAATTTTTTAGAATTATTTTTCATAAATTGTACCTAGATGGTGGAGTATTTATAATTGACATGTAGTATCTAATATTACAAAGATAACAATTAGAAGTTTAAGTTAAACTATTTCAAGTTCATAATGCAAAAGAAATTGAACAACTTTTTAATTAATTTATACGAAGACGAGAAACAGACTTAAAATGGAGAAATTAGATAAACTTATTTTCTATCATTATAACATGTGTTTGAGAGGCTAAAACTTACAAATGAGAACATTATTAGATAATAAGATAATCAACTTGTCCTCTACATTTGAAGATGATGGTTCTCTAACATAGTATATTTGAGAAAGAAAAAAATTTGTCTTAAATCATTCTTAAACACAAGAAACTATTTATTATTTCTTAGAAGAAGAATTAAAGAGGAAGATGATAAAATGAAGAATATTATTAATACTAGTGACAGTAGTAATGGTGGTTAGCTGGTGAAGCTAATTTTTGACAATCGTAATATAAGGATTCATCTTCATCTTTTTCAAGGCATAAAGGAAATGAGTTTTTCGACTTTAATTTATATAGTGATTATGAACCATAATATCAATATACTCTACATGGTGGACAAGATAACAAACAAGATCCAACAGATAGTATGGGCTCCAGTTACTATCGATATCATAGCAGGACATTTTCTTCCAATCAAAGATATCATTAGTCAATATAAGAATCCTCGTTATTGGACAACATGTGTTCTATATTATTTGATGTAGGACATATAACTTTGTATTACCTGCACGTTGAATAGTACTAAAGATCACAACTCCCTCATATTGATGAGAATGGTGATGGAGAATACCAATCTCTTCAATATCTTTCTCAAAATAGCATGTGGCTATGACATGCGATTTATGCTACCTATGATATGATGTTTTCATTATTGTGTTAAATTGATATGCTTGGTGTTATGTATATAGTCGATATGCATATGATATTATTGTAATTTTATGACATTCAAAGTTAATGTCTTTATAATTTATTTTGTACTACTATAATTTTTCAACTTCGTTATCACATTTTCTTGTAGTATTTTTCTTTCTAATATTTACTATCATTTAATTTATATTCATAAATCCTGACGATTTTATGATCCTTCTTTCAAAACAAAAAAATGGTAAATCCTGACAATTATATTATAATTCTAGACCAAGTTACACTTGAAGTGGGAAGAATAATTATGTTCATTTTTTACCAAAAACTTATATTTTATCAAAGAATGATTCCATCTTCGGCATGTGATATGCTTGGATAAAATTTAATTGAGCAAACATTAAAAGATTATAGAAGAGTAAATGATTAAATTTATTTGTCTCTTAACAAGTTCCATTTATTGCTATCAATCATCGTCTTGCCGTAATTACTTCTGAGTACTTCGTACAGTGTGATATTTATTTTTTAATAGGTTATTGGACTACTTTTACTATATGTTATGAATGAATAAGATCATCATTTTTATTTTGGACTTTCAATGTCTAGTTATACTTTAAAACTGTTGCCACAAGATCATCTAGAGTTAATTATTCTTGTTTGTTTTGCTACAAATGTTCATCTTAATCGTCCATTTACTGAATTTGTAATTCTATATCTGGATATTCCAAACTCAACTACTAATGATTATGATGATGATGATAATGACAATGATAATAATAATTAATTGTATTACGTTATAATTAATAGATTATGTATGTTTAAAGTTTATTTTAATGATAAGTTAAATTTGCTTATATTACTTTTTTAGTTGTTTAACTTCATATTATTTCTTCTTTACTTTCTAGTTTTTATATGGTAATATATAAAAAAATTAACTATACAAGTAACTATCAAAATTAATTTAAATTAATTAAAATAGTATTTAATATTATAATAAAATTAGTTATAAATTTTTGTAAATTTTTTAATGTTTTAAAAAATTTTAAAATTTATTATGAGCATAATTTGAAGTTCAAGTATAATTAAAATATAGTTAAACTCTAATCAATACATAATTAATAAATAAAAAAAATTTTGGCCAAAACTAAACTGGGAATGATTTCGGCTGAAACATATTAGTTTTTTAGATGTCGTAATCGTTTTTGAAGTCGATTCTTAAAGCCTTAAAAAAAATTAATTTTTTATTAAGAATATAACAATAAAATCATTATTTTACTTGTGTTGTTATACAGTTAATTTTATTAAGAAGTCAGAATTTCAACCTGATCAAAGGAGCTGAGTTGGCTCTGACTTATCTGATTTCAATATGGAGAATAATTTGAAGGCCGGTTCAGCTGGTGATCTCCTACTACAATGCATTGTATTAGCTTTCATTCTTAAATGCATGCAAAGAAAATTCTAAATTTGTTAAAATTTCATGAAAAGGAGTTGGCATGGGCACAATCTTCTTCCAATGCCTTGGTCGGTTGGACGGTGTTGATTATCATGCAATCTCAACCATAGAATTCATTTCCTTTTTATTTTTCCTGTAGCAGAAAGTAAATATTGGGCCCAGCCCATTTACCATTTTGGGCCGTATAAGTGTAGGGTGGGCCCGAAGAAGCATGCGATGCGTGACGAGGACGTCTGGCATCGTTATCGTCACGCACAGCGTGTGATAATGATAGCGAAAGCAGATGGATTTGCAACGAGAATCCTGGTGCGCTTGTCTTTCTAACTTGGTCCCCACTCTCTCTTCAAAACTTTTTTTTCACCCATTTTAATTAATGTGAGGGGTTTATTGGATAAGATGAAATATTTCGGATTCTAATTAATTTAATATTTAAATATTAAAAATAGTCAAATTAACTCTATTTTATTTTAAAAAATTAAATTACTATATTATTTTTTTATTTATTTAAATTTTAATAAATAATATATTTAAGGGCATAATAGTTAAAAAAATGTACACAATTCACTAACTAAATTAACATCAAATATCAAAAATTAATCAAATTATTATTTTATAGTTTAATTTAAATATTAAATTTGATTTTAACTTTCGTCCCAAACCGATCAAACATTTAGTGTCCCTGTTCCGAACCCACTTACGATGAGCTAATCTTTGCAACCAATTCTCGTCCCTATGACTATATTATTCATTTATCTCGTGTTTCATGAATAGTTGGAGGTAATTAAAAAATAGCAAAATTCGGGTTCAAAAAAAAGAGCTTATTTACTAAATAATTTAAATTTGAATTAAACTCAATTTATTTTTTTTCAACTTAAAATTTTATTTATTTTTATAATATATAAAAACATAATTTTAAAATATATTATATATATTTGATTATTTAATTGTAATATTATACTTGATGTAATTTTTCATATTTAAATATTATTATATTAATTCATCATTTTAATATTAATTTTTTAAAAAAAATTAAATATAAATTAATTTAAAATAACTTTTAAAATTTAAATTTGGGTAAAGGTGCTTGAGTTCATAGCTAGCCAAACGCAAGCTTAATTGGTCGAATTCAGCATGAGCTCGAGTCAATGTTTTAGAGGTCGAGTAGAACTCCATTTATGGCTTAACTATGTCTCCAAAAAAATTTTGGTTTTACTTTTTTTTATTGTTTTTTGCAAATAAATATGCCAATCAATTTTGTATAACAAATTTCTTCGTAGTTCTACTGCAATTAAGTGTTTTGGTTTTGAACCGTGACTAAAAAGTGTTATCGCAGCCAAACAAACTAATCATAAATATCGTTAATTAAGTGGAAAACAATTTTTCGCTTTGGTTCCATCACTGCGCCGGTTTTCAAAATTTTCAAAAATAAAAAGTTGAATAAATGAAATAGCACCGATACCTACCCAGCCGCACGATCAGCACCGCCGAACGCCCCATCAGCCGTCCATCCACTAGGCCCCACCTATCACTGACAGGTCAGCAGGCATGCCAGCTCAGCACATGCCCTCCAAACCCACTACATAGCCACTCCCTCCTTCGCCATCCCCTGCCACTTCTCCGTCTGTTCTCAGCCCTCCGCCTCGAGGTTTACACTTCTGCCCCTGCAAAAGCACAACAAAACCATTTCTCCCTCCTGCTATTCAACCCAAACCCCAAGGGCAAAACCGTAAAATAAAAAATGCAACGGTACGATAGTTCGTCGGCAGCGGCGGCTCGGCGGCACCGCGAGTACCCCTCCTTTTCCTCCTCCCTCCTCGACGCCATCTACCGCTCCATTGACGAATCCGACGACGCCACGTCGGTCCCCTCCCCCCTTCGCGGGACACCAGGCCGCTCCTCCTCCTCTTCCCTTCCGCCGCCACGGAAACCCCCCGCTCCCCCGACCGACAACCACCGCCGTCGCCGCGGCTTCCCGTCGACGTCGAGCTCCTCCGAGTGCTCAACCTTCGGCGGTTTCTCATCCTCCGACGCCGAGCCCTCGATCTACTCCCTCCGTCCGGTTCGGCTCTCCTCCCGATCGGAACGGGACCGGACGGGGCACGATCCACCGGCGCCCGCGCCGGAAAAGAAGAAGGCGAGCTCGATCCGGAGCCGGTTTCGCGATCTGAGAAGGTCCAAGGCTCCAGCCTCCCCCGGCGCTCGGCTCGCTAGCTTCCTTAACAACCTATTCGCCGCCGCTGGAAACCCGAGGGAGACGAAGATACGAACGTCTTCGGCGCGGCGGGAGGATTCTACGCCAACGAGCTCGTGCCTGAGCAAGACGCCGTCGACGGCGTCGACGACAGCGACGACGGGGAGGCGGAGCGTGCGGTTTTGGCCGGTGGGGGTCGTTGTCGGCGAGGACTGCCGGCCGTTTGGGGAGAAGTGGATCTACGGCGCCGCCGCCGCCGCGAGGGTGGACGAGATGATCAGGCGATTCGAGGGGGAAGACGACGACGATGACGTGGCGAGCGATGGGAGCTCAGATCTGTTCGAGCTGGAGAATCTGACGGGGATTGGAGGGTTTCGCGACGAGTTACCGGTGTACGAGACCACGAATCTGGGCACTAATCGCGCGATCGCGTTTGGACTGGTGTAAAAAGAAAAAATGGAAATGCGGGAAAGTCGAAGTGGGAAATGAAATATGTTTTTAGGGAGGACTTTTCTGTCAAGTAAGTAAATATAAATATTTCTGCAAAACGAAATTGGGTGAGAAATGATTTCCGCGTGGAGTAAAAACACAGTGCGCTACGAGCAAAGAGCATCTGACGGGGCTCCAATGTCTATTTTCGATATTTGTTAGTTTTATAAGGCAAATGTTTGTATGTTGCGTGAGATAATTTTTTTTTTTTCTGAAAAAACAAATAATATGTACTCTTTGAAATGTTGGCCGCGGACGGGTCGGCGTGCTAAGAAACTTATCGGGTTGACCAGTCGTATTCGATGCTTAGTTGGATATTGGATGTTGACAAAAAGAGTTTATTAAGAATATATATATATATATATATATATATATCATATATATTGTGTGTGTTCTCTTATTATTACACTATCGAGATCTCTCGTGCTTACCTGAAAAATGATTGATGAAGCGGTAGATGTCGCTGATTTGCAAAGTATACGGACTTAGGTATTGTTGTTAATATTTCGTCCTTTGTTTTTGAGCGGAGTCATGTTAGCTTCAGTGGGAGGCTAAATCTGTAAGCTAACAAGAAGATATTAGGAGTCCCTGCACAATTATACTAACGCACGGGGCTTTATACATAAAATGCCAATTCTTTATACTTCTGAAAACAAAAAAAAAGAATACCAGTCAAAAAAGGGGATCACGCGCGATCCCAGCCGTCTAAATCAAATATAATACCCAATCATCATCGTGGATCTTACTTTTGTAAGAAAGCAGTATTTTTATTTTGAGAAAAATACACGAAAAATTCTGACAATTTCTGAAATTTCTGGTCACACCCTTAATTTTTGGGAGAATTATCAAAAAATTGAAGTTTTTTGAAATTTCATATCAGTATTCTATATTTTTAAATTTTTTTATCAATCACTAAAAACTTTTGATGAATTAACCTTTAAGAGCAACTAACCATATTAATAAATATGTGAATTTAGCAGTATATACAAATATTTTACTTTATACATAAACACTCATGTATAAAATAAATTATTTATATATAGAATATGATATTTATAAATAATAATAAAATCACACTTTTATTTAGAAAGTTAATTGTTTTAAGAATTAATTCTAAATTTTAGAATTTTCCAGAGGTTGATAAGGAATTTCTAAAATATGAAGGATTGATTAAGAATTTTAGAAAATTTCAGAGCTTTTTAGTAATTTTTCTATCAAGTTTCTAACATAATCCCCAAAGCAAATTGAAATAAGTATGAACCGAATCAAGTTTGAACCAAAACTAGACTTAAACCTAAAATAAAATCCGAACTGAACTAAGTTTGAACCAAAATCAAAATTGAACCAAGATCAAATTTGAATGAAACCAAATTAAAACTAGAACCAGATTTAAACCAAGACCAAATTTGAAATACACCAAATTTGAACCAAGCTAGACTGGAACCAAAATCGAGATTGAAATGTTCAAACCAGAACCATACATGAACCAAAATTAAATCAAAACTGAATCAAGTTTGAGCCAAAACTAGACTTGAATCAAAAGCATGTCTGAATTAAAATCAAGTTTAAACTAAATCAAAGTTGAATCATGATCAATTCTAAAATAGAATCAAAAACTTAAATGGGGTTCAAATCAAATCAAGTAATCTTGAATCGAGTTGAACTAGAAGTTAAACTGATTCAAGCCAAATTCAAACACCATGTGACTTAATCAAGATGAGTTGAATCAAATTACCTTGGACTGAACTATAAGCAGCCAAGTAATCCTAACCAAAATCAAAGCCAAATAGCTTGTGTTAGCTTAAACTAATACAAGCTAATTCAAAGTTGGTTAAGCTAACATAAATTGACATCAAGCTGAAGCTATCGATTACCTTTAAATCAAATCAAGTCCAAACAAAAATGATCAACATAAGTCGAAGTCGCTAACCATTCTAAGTTAAACTGAGCTAATACAAACTTACACTCAGTCAGTCAGTTAGCAAAACATCATATTTGAAGAAAGTTCATGATAATAAGAAAAAAATCATTGACAATGTTTCAAACTCAATCAACAACAAGTTAAGAAAGCTATCGATTATTAAGTCGACGATGGTTAGCATAAACCAAAGTCGCTAACCATTATTTCAATCAAACCAAATTAAGGCATGTTTGCACTCAATTAGTCAGTCAGCTAGATGCTAAGTTTGAATCGGAATCAAAAAAAGTCAATCAACAACAAGTAAAAAATTATTGGTGATGCTTCAAAATCAAATGGGATTAACTAACAAAAGGTAAAACAGTCAACAATACACTAAAATCAAAACTAGGTTATCAACATCCTTATAGGATCAAATCAAGCATCTAGTGAATTCAGTCAAATTTCAATGAGTCCATCTACTATATCATACTCAATCAAGTAAATGGGAGTGGGGCAATGGAAAAGTATAAAGCCTTCCCAATCCCTCCTTTCTCTTTACATCGTGAACAAAAATGCCTTAAATTATAAATAAGGATATGTCATTACTTAAATCATATAATACAAAAATTATTAAATAAAACTATTTTTTTTCTTTTGGCACTATTTGTATTAGTCAAGTTTCTTAATTTAGAGATTTTTGATAAAATTAACAATAGAGGTTTACACTTGTTTGATATTATAAATTCATAATAACCTGAAAAACTGACTATTATTTAAAATTAATCGATTGTTATTTTGAGACTGCTTATCGGAAATTTTCAATTATTTTGGATAGTTGATCATGACTCCACAATATTGTTTGCTTTACTTTCGAACCAACTTTTGTGGGACCAAGCTAAACCTACAGAAGGCAATGAAGGATATTTGATAGTTGATAATGACTAGGATTATATTCATATAGGAGTTTGTAAATGCAGTCAACACGTTATACTTTGTATTTGTAGATGCATATCATCAAATACAAGAAAAATCAGGTATGCAACACCGGTGTAATCACCTATTCGAGAACCCTCTTTGGGGCATGATGTACTCAAAGATGGTTGAGTCAATTAATGCTTGGATGAAAAAAATCCCAATATCTCTCAGTGGCTAATACAATTGTCTGCATAAGGTTAGAATGTTCCTAACTAAAGAGTCATTAAATATTTAGGGTTCTTAGCTACTTTATTCCTAGTTCATGTAGGCACAAAATGATGACTGGGAGGATGGAGCACAATGGGCGTACATCTTTTGTCTAGATATAGAGCTTTGTCTTTAGAAGATAATTAATGAGGCTCAATATTTGAAGACTATTTATGTAGATGACAATTATTTTGAGGTGATTGAAAGGGACACAAACTTGATTGATCTCGGAAATCACAAAAGCTCATATGGTATTTGGCAAGGGACTGCCTTGCAAACATGCTTGTATGGACATCTTCTTGGTGGATAAGATTGTTAACTTTTTCAATAATGATTACTTCACTGTGGATAGTTATAGAACATGTTATGGGAATTCCATATTACCTACCTTCGATATCAACAAACCTAGCAATGATAGAAAGTTGCGGATGCATCTCTTGGTAAAAAAGAAGAGGCTGGGGAGGCCAAAAAGGAGGCAAATTGAGTTTCATGCTTTTAAAGTCAAGCCCTTGTTATGTGGGTAATGTGATTAGATTGGTCATAACTACAAGGCTTGTAATGTGGTCATCACAAATTGATATCCACTAATGTCACTAATGTATCAGGTATTCTATTTATATAATGCATGTTCTGCTCATATATCAAGAATTATGCTTATATATCTAGAACTAAGTTTATATATCGAAAAATATATTTATATATAAGGAGTTTAGCAAAAATATCTATAACCATGTATTATAAAATGAAAATATAAACACCAAAAATAGTTAACCCGATGACATAAATGACAAGAATGTCTACATTGGTTGTCACATGCCAATGGATCTCTACATTTTAGGTGGCATTCTAGTGATGATGAGAATCATAACAAACTTGTAATGCAACATGGGAATCTTGTTTTTCTTTGTGGCAATGGGTTCCTCCCTTATTTGAAGATTAACAAATCGAAGGACAGAAGTCATATAGTCAGATGAGCCAAAAAGCATATAATATTTTAACAATTACTACACATAATTATTACAACTAGAAACTATCATATATAAGTAACATAATGTATATCAGTAAGAAAGACATACATTGGGTTTTGATGGGGACAATCTTTAACATAGATGATAGTTAAGGTTGTGGAGCCACAACAATTGCGTCGCTCAAACAAGGTTTTTTTTTTTGAATTGAAGATGCTGCAAAATTTTTATAAAGTTAGTCTATAGTTCATTTATTTTTATATGTCCAAATCCATACAAAACAATATATTGCATAGGAAGAGTGCATACTACTACTTGTCTTGCAACACCTTTGTATTTGGCACCCTTCAAAGAGGAGTAATATCAGTATTTATCATTTTTTTAATTCTGGCACTAGAAGGTTCCAACGAGTGTCACAAATGATGGGCATGAAGACCATTTTCATTTTTTGAGTGAAGTCTTGGTCAAAAAATTCTCATATGATCTTCATCTCCTCTACTTGCACCACTATCTCCTCCTATCTCACCACATCTCCTCCTCTGACACTGTCTTCTCCTTGCCTCGCATAGCTTCACTAGCGGAGATTGGTTTGATTGGTACTAATGCGGCAGAGGAGTTATCCTTTGATGTAGTCTTCTCAACACTAGTGGATTATTGTCGGCTAACCTTAGCATCATCCGCCCTTGTCCTTTTGGATGACGAGGTATTTTAGTAGCTTTATCATCCTTTAATGGCCCACCTTTCCTCTTTAATAGGTTTGTATAATAGTTGTATATCTTGTGAGAATGTTTAATTAAATGATTTATGCACATCCCAAAACTCATTGACTAGTGAGGTCCACTAGGCATTACAAAAGAGTAACATATAAATAATTACACTAATATATCAACATAACAAATATTGATGGAACCAAACCTTCTCTTGCCATCTTGGGCTAGCAAACTGATGATGCACCCTTAACATGAGGGGTTGCTGAAGGCTGAAACTCAAAATTGGCTAGCTCGGGATCTATTGTGGGCCCCTCATAACATTTGAGGATGTGATTCTCCACCTATCTAAGATGACCATATATGTTGTTGAGACAATGCATCATCTCTATCATGGTCTTCTCCATCTTCTCCTTCACCTCATTCACAAAATTCTCTAGACCTTGAAAGCCATGCACATTGAACTCCCCTTTCTTAGCTTGTGGTTGGCGCATTAGACTCACTTTCCTAGCCTGTGGTTGGCTGTGGATTGTTTGGAGCATTTATCTGCCCCTATGTGTACTACCTCACCTTTTAGGGACAACTATGAGTCCTCTCCAACATTTGGTTCACCTTTTTAGCCAAGGAATATATGCATTTCAACTACATTTGGTTGTAATATTGTTATATGTACATTATAAACTGATATCTAATCACTTCCACACATATATAAATAGAACAACTAATATTTAATCACTTTTTTCTCTTCTTCTCTTTGTAGAAGAATACCACTTTACAAAAGGTCAACTACATGATCCTTCAGCTTGTCCACTTGTCTTCTCATCTTTCACTTTTTGTAAGGGGTCTTTGACTAACTCCTCATACTAAATTTGATTCTCTTCCTAGTAATTAGAAAGCCTAACAAAAAACAAATATCCTCTATTTTGAATTGAAAATATTGTACTCTAACTTTTAAGCCGAGCTCAGTGTCATTACAAGACAAAAGAATTTCATCCAAAATAGGTCTCTCATTTTCAGTATTTAGGTAGTCAAACAATCGCCCAAATGGTGTTTTTTAGAAAAGATAGAAACAATTCTCTGTCGTGTTTGGCTGCAACTTCTCCATCTTTGATCCTAAGGTTGAGAACCAATATAAATGACTGATGAGATTCTTCTTCGGATTTTTCAACATCTTCAACCTAATACATGAGATATAAGTCAATGAAATAATAAACACTTTCATGCATATATAATTATTTTTACCATTATATATATATATATATATTTTACATTTCAATTAGATAATAAATACTTCCATGCATTTATTATCATTTTTTTCATAATATATACATAATATGTAGGTCAATTTTATTCATAATCGCATTAAAATACAAGCCAAGTTCAATGATTACAATCCATGTAACTGTCAAACTTCAACAATTTGAACCCAAATTCAATAAATTTTAAACCCAAAATTTGAATTTATGTTCCAAACAAAATCCTAAATATTTAAAATCTACAACAATTTACAAAAACTAAAACCTTAAGTATGTAGTTTATACCTTCATCTTTCAGGATTCAATCTCTAGTTCAACAAATCCTAAATCTAAAATTTGAATTTGTGTTCCAAAACAAAATCCTAAAATTTTTAATTCTACCATAATTTAAAAATATGAAATCCTAACTGATCAAAAAGATTAAAAAAATCCTAAAATTGAATAGGAGGATCTCATTGCATACTTCCCTTGCCACCAAGAAAAGCAAAAATACAAGCGTTTCTCCAAAGGAACTCCAAAGGGGATGAAGCGAAAAAGAGGATAACGAGGACAAACCTAAGACAAAGCAATTGAAGCCGATGGGCATGGAAGAGACGTGAGTGAGGCGATGATCCGAGCATAATCGAGAAGGGATCAAAATAGTAGCGGCTAACAACTTTGGGATTTGATACGGTGATGTCTAATGTTCTTATTTAGGTGCGATAATCAAAGTGAGGTTTAAAAACAAATGAAAGGATAAGGAAGGGCAATATGGTGTAAATTCACAGCTCCATTAATCCTATTAAGTGACTCAGGGTTTAAGAAAATTGATTTGAAATATGAAGGGCTTTTCGGTAATTTTAAAAATTTAAGATAAAAATTTTCAAAAAATTGTAAGTTTTTTTTTATAATTCGCTCTTTTATTTTTTTACTTTCAAAAAAAACAAAATTTTAAAATGTATAATCCTAAAATTCTGTCATAAAAGAAACTCAAAGATAATGATCATGTTTGTTATCTCTAGGTCAAACACATCATAACATTTAAAGTCAAAAAAAAAAACAATATTTACAAAAATTAATTCAGTAATTATTTAAATTGGTTAACAGTCACGACAAATAAATTCATCATCATTGAGGGCCCGTTTGGAACGGGGTCAAGGTCAAGGTCAAGATTAAAAGAAGGGGTAAAGTGTAAAACGTTAATGCGGTCAAATAAATCTTGTTTGGTTACTGATCTGGCTAACATAGGGTTAAAATTTTTTGTGGACAAAAATACCCTCCGTTGAGTACTGTTGACACAGTACTGTTCATCTTCCTCGCCGGCCGAGCTCGGGCGCAGAGCTCGTCGAGCGGCATCTGCTGCATCGTCGGCAAGGAAGGGGGGGTTGGGTTGAAGGAGCAGAATAGTTCCCCGATCTGAACCGTTGGATCGAGATCCGACGGTTCAGATCAAGTGAGGGTATTTTAGTTAAAATCTGATAAAAATTTAAATAAATAAAATAATGTTAGTGCGGTCAAATTTTTAGTGTTTAAAAAATAATCTGATCAGGACAGGATCAGCCTGACCCTGACCCAGTTCCAAACGCCCCTGAATGAATGCAATCGAGACTTGACATGGATGAGTCTGTCCCCTGGTCATCCATCATTGACGCTGTGAAGATTTTTCAGTGTTCTTCATTGCAATACTGGTATTTATTTCTAATTAAAGAAACTACATGATCAAATATTTGAAGTCGACCACAACTCGGACATGTAGAATATTTTTGGATTACTAATCACTTGATTTGGCACATCTATCGACAACCCAGTTGGCATTGGATGAATGCGATGGGGACGTGACATGGCAAGGTCTCTCTCTCTGTCTCCCTCCTTTGAGCCATCTCTGGCCCTACGTAGCCCGCACGCCACCCGCTTCAAACCCTAAAGTACCATAGTCATGGGCAATTGGTTCACAGTCCGACCAAAATTGGCCTAACGTAAGCCGGTTGTTTTCATCATTTAATGGAATTGATCAATTTGAGGCTAAGAATGGACCACAAGTCCACGACAAGGATACCAAAGACTTGAGTAATAATTTGTTAGTTGCCTTGTCTTTGTTTGCTAATCTTTGTTTAGATGCCCTAAGCTACTTCCTTCTTTATAGACTCATTACGGTTCTCTTTTTGGTTGCAAGAAGCTCCGCATGGAAGGGTTCCGTCATGGGATCATGTACAAATATTTATTTGCACGCATGAACTCGGACAAATGCTTTCTTTACGTTTGTTCATAACCTTGTAAAATTTCTATTTTCAATGGAGTCCTTTAGAGAAGGTGTATCATGATTCCTGGTAGAAAATGAGAGTTTTTTGGCAAAAATTACTTGGGAAGACGGAAGACAGGTCAAACGCTAAAATGAGATATTTCCTCAAAATACTGGTAAAAAATAAATTCTAAATTATGGAGTAAAAACAAAAACAAAACCCTAAATTATTATTCCCATGCGAGTTATTCACGATAAAATGGCTGCTGAATACTAGTCATGGGCCCAAAAATAAATATTCTCTATGATGGCACAGTATAATAAGACAATCTAAAGCATAGAGAATGTAAACTCGCAAAAAAATTTAAAGCCAACGTTGATTATAATAATAATAACAAGCTTAATGTCTCATTGACAAAGAGTATTAACGATCACCAAAATTAATCAGAAAAAATCACCAATTAAATTCCGGCTTAAATCGGGCTTCAACTATTACTCTTTTTCTTGTTAAATGGTTCAAATAATGTAAATGAAGGTAAACGCTGCAAGCTTATCCAAATGAGCGGATGTGATTCGGATTAAAAAAAAAAATGAATTAACGTGATTCTCTAATTTTCAATGACGAACATGTTAATAAAAAGTTTCCGAGGGGGTAAATGCTAAAACACTAAATTAGACTTCTAAGTATGTGATTATCTAATTGTGTTGAAGCTGCATTAAAAATGGGAAAGGATTAGTGACGAAGGTTAAGATATGGATTTTCATTTTGAGCCGAACTCGGCCGAGAAAGTTATAACTACGGTGTCGGGGAGTTCCCTCACTTTTTTCAAATTCAGCCTACGCAAAACAGTTGAGCTTGAAAAATCAAAACTCAATTTCCTGAGATTCATGAGTCCGATTGGATTGCAACCAAATACGCCCTAAAAAAGTAAAAAAATTTTTTAATAAAAAACTACTTATCTTATTCTGAACTTTATGAAAAACCAACTACGTTATGATTATTAGTAAAATACCCCTCGCTTTATACTATAAATTTACAAAAATTCACCTTAATTAAAATATTTTATTTTAATTCTATTTTATTAATTAAAATTGATAAAAAAATAAATTATCCTCATTTATTTTTGTTTGGATAACTATTAAATTAATATTAAAAATAACTTATTTGATTTTAATTTTTATTAAAGATCGGTTGTTCAATTTTATGAAACTAAAAATTTAAAATCTAATTTTATTAAACCAGTTGTTTGATAATTCGGAACAAGTTTTCCAAAATAAAATCAAATAAGAATAATTTATTATTTTTTAAATTAATTTTATTAATAAAATAAAAATAAATTTTTTTTTTCCAAATATTTTAATCAATGTGATTTTATTTTTTTTTTTGTAAATTTATAGTATAAGTTGAATATTTTTTTTAATAATAATAAAATAGATAATTTTTCATAAATTCGCAATAAACTAAATGATTTTTCGTAAAAATTCTAATTAAAAAATGGTTTGGATTTGACCCAAAACATTCATTTCTTCTCCCAACCATCCCATGTGATTGATCCCAAATGACAAGCTAAAATAATGGTAGAATAGGCTTTTTCCAATGCTAATGCATGCAAAACTTGCAATTTTAACGAAGTAAAATAGTTTATTGCCCCATTTGTTTTGAAGTTCTAACGAGAGCCCACCGAGTGTGTTTTTAATCAGGGAGATTACAAGTGTTTAATTTGTAGATTATGATGATATTAATTTTGTATCACACACTACACTATTAACAATTAGCATAGGGCTCGTAGGAGTATCCATGCTCTTCGTAGCCTTTGTTGAGAAAGCTAAAGCTCATGACCCAAAACTACAACTTTGAAACCACGTCTACTATTACTTATTTATACTTCAAAACTATTGATCTTCTAAAAGGACATAAACAAATCAATTCTTTGCTCATGAAGTCATCCTCAATGATGATCACAAAATTGATGTCATTGGGAGAACAATTTTAAGTTTCAACTAACATATTTTAGTTTTGATCCCTTCTTGATAGGAGTACTAGCTTTAGATAATATTTGATCATTAAGAAGTGAATAAAAGTATCAATAGGTTATTTTTCTTTACTCTCAACTCGCTTTTACAAGTGATTGAAAGTAATCTACTTCAAACGTTTGGTTGGACGAAAGTATATTTTAGAAGTATAATTATTTACATAATATATTATTTATTTAATTTTTTATATAAAATATTATTTATTTAATTGTTTTCATAAATACATAATTTATGCAAAATATTATTTATTTATTTTTTTCATAAATAAAATTTTTATGCAATTATTTTGAAAAAAATTACTTATTTATTATTTTTATAATAATTTTTTAGTAATTTAATTATTATTATTATTATACGTAAAGTGACTAATATTATTATAATTTAAAATATTCACTTATAAAAATTACTTCGAATAAAAAAAATAAAAAAATAAAAATTAATTTATTATTTACTTTTGGGTCGAAAGTGTCTAAAAGTGGAGTGATTTTCAAAAAATATCTTCTTCCAAACAATCAAATAATAGAAATAAAAAAGAAATAATTTTCCCTTTCAACTATCCTTTTTAAATTTTTTATCAACTAATCAACCCCTTAGTACCCAATAAAAGAGTAGAATTTGAACGAATATGGCACTGATCGGAAGCATGCAATCAAGCTCAACTATGCGAGGTTAGGTTGATCCAAGACAAGACACGGCGGGAGGTGCAACGGAAGCACTGGGTCTGATCAATAAGCTACTATGATCAAACTCAGCGGTACTCTTAGTATTTCTAATTGTATAATATCACATTTAGTGATCAAGAAAATACGTTGCTGTACGCTAGTGCTCCCGAACTTCATGCGCTAGACATTCACGCCGCATCAGGTCACAACCAACGTCGTTTCTACACATGCACCTCCAATCAACATTATCATGCGTGATACCGCACCTGTTCATCCACTCCACCTGTGTCATTGTGCAGCACTGTGAGATATAAAAATAACTCTACGAAAACTATACGAGAGAAGTAAACGAGAGAAACTACATATCAACCAACATGCTAAAAATCTGTAATAAAAATAAATATTTAAGAAAACTACATAAAAAATCAAAACTCCCTAACAATCACACGAAAGTCAATATCTTTTTCTTATTATATATATGTATATTTACAATGACCTAAACTCTAATTTAAATTACCTTTTACAATAATTTGATGTTGAAAAATTAATTAATTTTTTTAATAATTTAATTTAATTGCAAATTAAAAAAATAACTTTAATTTATTTAAAATTTAAAACTTTTAATCAGATTAATTTTAGAATATTAAATACTTAGTCAAATTAGAGAGGAAATAATTTAGTCTTCAACCGAATGCTGCCCGGTTGTCTGGACCACACGGCCGAGCCCTCCTGGCTCCCCGTCATGCCCTTCTGCAAGGTCCAAAACCCCCGTCGGACCGGACCGGGACCCCACGCGCACCAGGGAACCGTGTCGGCCCGGACCCCTCCCTCGCGCGTGAACACCGCTGCCCCTATCTCCTTCCCCCGTGCGCCCTATCCGCGACTGTCCGTTCGGATCCGGCCACGTGGACGGATTCCCCACTGCTTTGTTGCTTGGGTTTCCAACATCATCAGTTCCAGCACGGCTCACACTGCACAGTGAGCACTGCCGCGTCGGATTCACGATTCTACACTCCGATTTGGACTGTTGTGTTCTTTCAATCGGACCCCTAATATTTTGCTTAAATTCTGGAAGGGCTTTTGGATAATTTCACCGACATTTTTATTTTTTTTAGAAAAACTCCTAGATTATATGTGTCCTATGTTATCACTTCCTCGAGGAGAATAATATATTCAACGTACGCCAGCTGATAAGGAAAACTTTTACGATATCTAAACTATTTCCAAAAGATATTTTCTATTTTATTGGTAGTATATAGACTTGTTTTCACCTGCAAAAATTACTTTTTTAGTGATTGGAGTGAAAAATTAAAATTCTCAATTTTCTGATAAAATAATAAAATTTAATTGCTAAAAGTAAAGAATCAAAAGCAATTTTGAAAATTTAAAACATTCATCAGAGTTACTCCATGATCAGGTCGTCCTTTGTGAATAAATCAGTCATATAAGTATTTATGGGTCCATTTTCAGAATAGGCTAAAGCTAAGGAAGTTTTGTCATAAATTTCGCCACTATGTGGGCGTAGATTCCGGCCACGTAATAAGACCGGCATAACCCAACGTTTGCAGAGGCGCAGTTGAACACCAAAAGAGGAGCAGATTTAGAAGCGGGCGCCCAAATGCGAGTCGGATTATCTTTATCCGCTTAAAAAAAATCCATATCCGCGGAACAGCAGAAGCCCACCCACAGTTCACCGATCCCGAGGCAGCGCATTATGCCTCGGATGCATAACACTGACTCCTCTCTTTATTATTTTATTTTATGACCTTTTCCTTTTCTCTCATCATTGGCCGTTTGATGATTGGAGAAAAGAGAACTTGGGCTCCGGACCCGAATCCGCTTCTGGCGCGCTTCTGCCAGCAGCTGCCGGGTCGGGCTGTCTGCCACGCGTGCACCGGTTACGTCACGTGCGCCTCATGCCCCTCGCTTTCATGCTCTGCCTTTGGCTTTAATTCAAGCGACGAAGGGAAATCCCTTTCTTTTCCTTCGTACTTTATTTTATTTATCATCTTTTCTATTTCCTTCTTTTCATGTGAATTAGGCTTCTGGAACTTGTTCGATCACCTTGATTTTGAATTTAGTTGAACTCTATCTTTCTCTCCAATTGATTCATAGCCTTCGACTACTATTACAAATTACTCACTTAGGAAGATCTCACAATAAAATTTAGAGAAAAAACTTTAATGTCTAAATTAAAAATATTGATGATAGAAGAATTTAGAATAAAAAAAGAAGAAGAAAATAAGGAGAAGAGGGCTTTTTTATAAATTAATATTATGAGGGTGTTTAAGAAGAGTTTCATGCTCTCAAACCTCCCCTATTTATAGAAATTGTGAAACTTGATTTTTGAATTATATTGACTTCGCCTGAGTTTTCTCATGGGTTAACCTAAAAAATAATTTTGAAAATTCATTTTAATCTTCGTACTGCCGCAGGATACTCTTTTATCATGTAGTAAAAGTTAGAGTAAAGTATGATTATTATATATGAGGATCAACGTCTAAAATGCCACATCATCATAGTTCACCAGTTGGAACAAGGTTTCGATTTTGATTTTGATTTCGATTTCAGTTTGGCACCTAATGAAATTGATACGTTCCGGTTATTTTAGTTTCAATAATTTATTTAAATTATTAATTACGTATTGATCAGAGTTTGATTATAATTTGACTATATTTTAATTTCAAAATAAAAAGATGATAAAAATTTTTATAATTTTTTAAAAAAAGTATTAATAATTTTATAATAGTAGTAAATATAAGTTTAATTAATTTTTATAGTTAATCACTTAATGGATAGACCAACCTTTAAATTAAGAGATAATAATTATATTTAATTAATTAAAAGTTTTTTTTTTGTCTATAAACTTCTATGTGATTCTATTTTGAATTTTGATTTCAAAAACGATTTCGAAACTGACATAGGAGAGACACTGACTGGTGTAATTTTTTTTTCGTTTTTACTTTCGGTGGAATGGACATGCACGCGCATGAAAAAGGTAAAAATGCATGCACGTGAACAATATTCAAGGCTCTACTGATTACTTAGCTATCAATTCCAGAGGCCGGTAGGCACGATGCCAGCGTAGGCGCTGGCGCGCGGCTGGCGAGGCGCGACCCCGGCAAGGGCGAAGGTGTTGGTGCGTGGCCGGTGAGGTGTGGCCCCGGTGAGGGCGTAAGTGCTAGCACACGGCCCGTGAGGGCGCGAGGCTTGGGCGCTAGCGTGGGTGCGAGGCCAGCGAGGGTGCAGGTGTGGATGCGAGGCCAGCGAGGGCGTGGGTGCAGGCGTCAGAGGGCTTGGATAAGGGTGCGGGTGGGGGCTCACCGGTGAGGGTGCGGGTGAGGTGCGAGTGCGGGCACTAGCTCGCCAGCCCGAGGGTGCGGGTGGAGGTGCCAGAGGGCCCGGGTTTGGGCGCGAGTTTGGGCACGGGTTTGAGCTCGCCAACGAGGGTGCGGGTGAGGTGCAGGTGTGGGTGAGGGTGTTGGGGAGCTTGTGCTCGCACCCGCACCCACACCCGCGATCGCAACCACGCTCGTGCCCGTGCCCGTACCCGCACCCGCACCCTCGTCGGTGAGCCCGCACCTGCGCCCAAACCAGTGCCCTCTGGTGCTTGCACCAGCTCCTGCGCCCTTGCGCTGGCGAGCGTGCCCGCTCCCTCGCCGGTGAGCCCACACCCGCACCTACACCCGCACCCGCGCCCGAGCCCGCGCTCTCGAGCCGGCGATCTTGCGCCCGCACTCGAGCCTCACCCGCACCCTTGCCAGCGAGCCTACACCCGCACCCGTGTCTCACCGGCACCAGCATCAGCAAGCTGGCACCTGTGTCTCACCCGCACCCTCTGGCGCCTGCACCCGCGTCCTCGCGTCGGCGAGCTTGCACCCGCACACTCGCCGGTGAGCTCGCGCCCGCACTCGCACCTCACCCACACCCTTGCCGGCGAGTCTGCACCCCACCCACACCCACACCCACACCCGCACCTGCACCTCAACTGCACCCTTGCCAGTGAACCTGTGCCTGAGCCAGCGAGCCCGCACCTGCGTTGAACCCGCGCCCTCTGGCTGCTGCACCCGTGCCCTCGCGCTGGCGAGCTTGCACTCGCACCTGCACCCGCGCCTCACTCGCACCCTCGCTGGCGAGCCCACGCCCTTGGCTCGGCGAGCTCACGCCCTCATCCGCAGCTCACCGCACCCTTGCCGGAGAGCCCACACTCGTGCTCACACCCGCACCCGTGCCTCACTCGCACCCTCGTCGACAAGCCCCCACCCATGCTCTCTGGATCCTGCACTCTCACCCTCGTGCCGGCGAGCTTGTGCCCGCATCCGCGCCTCGCCTGCACACTCATCGGCGAGCCCGCACCCGCACCTGCGCTCGCGCCCTTGCGCCGACAAGCTCTCACCTGCACCAGCGCCTCACCCACACTCTCGCTGACGAGCACCATCGTCGCCCTCGCGTCTGCGCTCTTGCCCGCGCCCTTTCTCCAACCTCATGCTTGCATTCGCGCCCTTATCGGGCTGGCTTCCTCGCTCGCGAGCTAGCGTCGACTTCATGTCCTCGCTCGCATCCTCGTCGCCCTGCCTCCCGCGCCCACGAGTGTGGATGAGGGTGCGGGCGTGGGGGCGGGCTTGCCAGCGAGGGTGTGGATGCGAGCCGGCCGATGCACGGACATGATTGATATAGGAAAAACTGAAATCAAATTGATCGAAACGCTTCGCCCATGACCAAAATCAAAATGTTTCGGTGGAAATTAAAACGTTTGGACCAAAACTTTAAACCGTGATCCGAACAATGGTAGCTCAAAAAATAGTAATAAAACACCTCTCATATAGAGTTGTAACTCAGGGGCTATCTAGGTTGGTCCGAACTATGGAAGCATGGCTCCATGCTTTGAATCCATCCTTCGAGCAATATCAGGATAGGCTCAATAATTTAGCAAGTCCAACCCGGGTTTAGGTATTCCTCTTTAGATTATTCAGTCTTCTATTTACGAACACGATCCGTCTTGACATATCATTGGCCACAAGCCTTTTCACCGAGCTTTTGGAGCTCGATTGTAGAGGCTTGAACATTCTCTCCTTGATTCTCATTAGTCAATGGACTGCCATTTGCTATGTGGAGCTTATTCCCCATGGTTTAGAACCTTGGATCTTCCTCGAGTAACATGCGTAAGAGATGAGACCTCTGTGGCACGAATCATTCGCAATGATAATACTGAGACAAGATTCGAGGTTATTATTATCACTCAAATATCGTTGTCTCCTTGGATCTTGTGCCACGATAGGGTGATGGTGGGATTTTTCCCATCCTTGGTCTAGTATAAATCTCGAGATGTTGGTGATTTTGATTTGAGGTGTTGTCTGATGGTTATTATGTAAGGTGCGAGTCGACTAAGAGCATTCACTTTTGCTCTTTTTTTTCTCTTCCAGTGCTCTCATCCTTGTCTCCTATCTTTGGTGACCCTTACTCTCATTCTATGCTTCCTGAAGGTGCTTTCCAAGCATTCTCAAGGCTTCTCTAGTGATTTGTAATATCCAATATGTCATTCTCTTATCAAGTTCTTCTTTATCACAAGTTATTCCATTTTTGCACTATTTTTTTTTCCATTATCGGCACTGTCTTTCTTCCTTTTTCTTTTGTGCTAATATTTGCTTGTACAAATTTGGTTCATGAAAAGTTTCCAACTTTTACCTTTGTTAGTCAACAAGTTCAAGCTGCAACTAGTTGATTACAGATACCACATTTCCCATCTGATGGTAGCTTTTAGCATTTAGGTTTGGTAGTGGGAGTCAGGCTCAACCTCCTATAGCAGAGACATGCCGGAGGTTAACAATTCTCTCATATAGTCTACTAAGGTTTGGGAATGCATTCCTAGAAGAGATCTTAATGAGTCCCACACAAGCGTGAGTGTACCATTTCGAATATCAAATTCATGGCCTCCAAAATGCAAACCCCCTTCTAGAGTTTGAGTGTGGCTTCTAGATGCGATTGGGATGACTATGGATACTTGCCTTTCGTGGCTTTTAAAGTTCATCATGCAACCTGAAGCTGACCAATTTCTACTAGTCTTGTAGCATGGGACAGAAAATACTTTGTCACATGGACTAAAAGATTCTCTTTTGATCGGGTAAAATCCTCTTGAAATTTGGGCCTTGAAAGGTTGTCATGATGCTTTGCACATTTAGTCTTAGTTGCACCATGTAACAGCCACTACAGCATAGTGGGTTTTTCATAGCACTAATGATCCGGTGGTAGCTTAAACGTTGCCAATAGATCACTCTAGCAGCCCTTAATCTAGCGCCGGCTCTGATACAAGGCATCAGTGGCGCTAATAGTATTAGGGCCGCTAATGATCTTATATTGTCGGTGCTAATAAGATTAGCACCAATAATATTGTCATTGCTAATAAGATTAGCACCAACAATATTGTCATTGCTAGTGCTAGATTGTTAGCACCGACATTGACTTACTAAAACTTGACCCATTCTCCCTTTTATTCTTGACAGAGGCCGAGAAACCTAGACCTATGACATCCTCTAGCTCTAGTTTCAATCAGCCTCTTACTTGAGCTCCACCTTCGGCATTAAGAGCGGGGCAATAGCGGACATCGAACACTTTTCATTCCCTTTTCTCATCTCATGTCATTCATGCATTTAAATATATGCAAATGTAAAATGAGAGTATGCCCTTATAGATATCCGTTATTTTTTTTTTTGTATCTCTATTTTATTAATTAGGTTTTTGTTTTAGGAGATTCTTGATAATTATTGAGGTAACTAATAATAGAGATTTGCACTTATTGAAAGTCAATATTTTCACAATACCTGATACCACATTTCAAATCAAAAATATTTTAGTTTGTGATGCGAGATCGCTCCTCGGGATCTGGTAGTTAATTTTGATTATACAAATTTTGACACGCTTGGTGGGACTTGACTTCTCCTCCAAGTATAGAAACCTAATTAATAAGATAGAAATATTGATAAGATAGAATTATGATTGAAGACTGATCAATAATATTTTTCTTTTTATAAAAAAAAAATAAAATGGCTACAATGAAGAACATCTCTGCCCCAAGATATATCATTATCTTAGGGGTAGGATCAACTATGCATTTACCTTAATCAATGATTGCTACAGAAGCAACTAAAGTTCAAATCAAGTTTGGGACCATCTCTAAGGTTGTCTAATTCAATAAGGCACCTTTTACTGCACTAACTAAGGTTATCATCATGTAAAACCAGCCTATTTCTCACCTTCCATCAAGAGAAAGGAGGTCTAATATCGTTATTCTTAATGAGAAAGGCTGTTTAGATGAAAAGTTAGAAGCCATATCTCAATGAAAAAGAATGTCAGTCTTCCAAAGGCAAGAACTGAAATGAAACCGCCTTCACCCAACTCCTCACATGAAGCAATCAAAATAAATTCAGACATAGACATCGATGAAAAGGATTTCAACTTGACTATCACAAGTAAAGAAAAAACTGCTGAAATTTTCAGTCAACTTGAGAAACATATCCCTCAAATAAAGTTGGTCATTACCATCCCTAATTTCAACTCCTTCGCTCCATTAAGCAACTTAAAGAAGGGTAGGAACAAATCATAAGGGGCACAGTCTTGTCTTAAAATTGTAACAAAAGGGTAAATCACCAAACAAAATCACAAGAGTCACCGTAAAGCTATAAATCAATATGAGGGTTCACCAAAGAAGACCACCCATACTGTTAGAGTCATTTCTTATTATGACTCTAGGAGGGATCGTAAGCCCATACCCCAGTCGGCCAAATACCAAAAGAAGGTTATTCGAGTGAGATTTACTAATGAAGAAATATAAGAGGAGAGGACTCTTGTGAATCAATCCTTACTACTACACCCAAGAGAAGGTGTAGCGACTCACTCCATGAGTAGACACATAAATAAGATGTGAGAAGTTAGCCTTAATCCAAAGCTTAGACCTGATTCTCAAGACATAGACCATCATATTCTGATAGAAATATTGGTCATAACTAAAAGCTCTAATAAAAAATGACTATAAAAGCACTGCAAGAATAGCTGAGATAGTAAAGCAAAGAGAAAGATAAAGCTTAAAAGAAAGTCATCAAGTTGATGAATATGATGCTAGAAATGAGCCAGAAGCTCGATAAGTTTGAACAATCTCAATAGCCATCCCAAGCAACAGAGGCAACAGAAGGTGCATCTCCCATAGATGAGATCCATAAAAATGTAGGTTCTTCGCAAGCACCTCCTCTAATAAGAGATACCCAATCCCTGATTTCAGGGATCCTTGACATCATGAACTACTAGAATACATACAATAATAGATATAGTGAATGGTAGCTGTATAGTTGAGACAAGAAAATGAGATGAGTAGAGTAAATGATACTGACAAATCATACCATAGCTATCATGACCGAGTGCCATATACCAGAGGCTATACAGTACCTTGTTTCAAATAGTTTAATGGCCTAGATAATCTTGAACAACACATAGCTCACTTTATGACTATATATAATAATTTATCATTATTACTATGTCAATTTTTAGCAAGCTTGACAGGAGTAGCATTCGAGTGCTATGCTAGTTTATAACCGAAATTCATATAAACTTGGGCACAAATGAATGAGGCTTTCCGAGTTAGGTTTGGACAAGTCAATGATAGTAGACCTTGTCTCAATACTAAAATATGATAATAAATCAATTCTGGATTATTGCCTAGTGAAGAAATCTTAGCATTAAGTATGAATAATCCATGAGCCAATTTGAGATAGTGAACTTAGTACTTGGCAACTTAAGGGGGAATAGATGACATCTTATCTAAGCACCTTTTTTATCCATACCTTTTAAGATCTCATCATACAAGTCAAGAAGTTGGAAATGATTAGCCCCAACCTTATCTAGTTTACAAAGTTTCAAGCTGAAAAAATATAAGGTAAAACGTGAAGAGCCTTTCAAAAATATGAAGACTACATTTACAACAATTGAGAAAAAAAACCTCCAAACCCCACTATGAACAAGGGTAATCGTCAGAAGCCACCAACTTTTAGAGGTGATGGAGAAGTGGAATGATTTAATGATTTTCAACAAAAGCTTAGAAAAAAGTATTCTTTCAAGAGAGAAAGAGTAGGTAAAATTTTTCAGAATGCCCTGAAGTTAGGTCTTCAATTACCAGAATCTAAAAGGCCAGACGAGGGCAACAAAATAGATCACTCAGGCTATTATCCTTATCATAGAGTTTTGGGACATACCATTGAAGACTGCTATATGTTCAAGGACTTAGTCAAGAAACAATATTGAGAAGGCAAGCTAACTCTCTCAAAGATAGTCCTACTCGAAATGCCCACCGAACATATCAATTATATTATTGTGTTCAAGGACCATGAACCACTTACTGAGATTCTCTTTGGAAAATAAGCACAACATCCCTCAGAACAAGGGCACTTGTGGAATAACTATAATACAAAAAGACTAAAGAAAATAATGAAAAAAATGACTAGAAACCTTGAAGAGCCTGAGATGATAATGAAGAAAGCCTCATTAGAGCAAACTATCTCACATGCTCAAACCATCAAGAAAAGAAAGAATAGTAGCAAGAAGAAGAAGTTGGTTCAGCCAGATGAATATGATGTCAAGAAAATAGCCATCCAAAATACAAATCGATAAATATGTTTAGGGAGAAAGAAACCAAGTAACTCTTGAAGAATTCTTCCATGATAAACTCAAAGCTTTACTAGAGAACCTTGATGCGGTGGCAACATGCTCTACCATATTTACCATCGGAGGTTTACAACCAAGCCTATCCCCACCCCGTCTCTTCAATAATGAGAAAATTTGGGGTACAAGGAAAGAAGAAGTGAATAGATTCACTGTAAATGTTACTAGTGAAATGGGAAATCCCACAAGTTTCCTTGAGGGCTACTCCCGAGATGATTTTCTTAGAGGGTGGTTCACTCATGAGTATGACCATGACATACTCAAACTACAACTACATACTATGAAAGAGCTAACTACAACTAACATGAGATTTGTTAGGGGTAAACACAAATGATGAACGAGCAAATGAAGGTTATGACTATCCACATGGAAAGCATGAAAATATGACTATCATGTTCTATAAGAAAGTTAAGAGGATGGAGAACGTGCTAGCAAAAAAAATAAAGTCATACAAAAGACATTATAGGGGTAGTGAAAAATCACTTACCAACCTTTCTCGATATTAGAACGATCACTCGTATCACTTACTCCAGAGATGAATCGAGAAAACTAGACACTATCGAAGAGAGTTATCTAAGTCTATGACCTCTTATTGTTTGATGACTCATACATTTGAGGTAAATGCTAGTGAGCTATTATCACAGTCTCCATTAGGCAATCTAGCAGCAAATGCTCAACCCATTAGGTTTGGTGAGGTCCTAGTTCTAGAATATGTGAAAGGATGTACTTTTCCAACTTTAGAGAAATTATGCATACAAGACATGAACAATGCATATAACTCCATGTCTGAGTCAGAGTAACTTTATGAATGCTTCAGAAGGCCCTATATTAATAAGCACCAAAGGAAGAAACATGCATTTTGGGAGAGGATCAATGAGCTAATGCTAAAGCTTATTTTGCCCTTGCATCAAGTCAACCGAATATCCACAGTCAAGCCAGTCTAGATATCCATGGAAGAAATATCCTAAATACAAAGTCTTAAAGAAGGTTATCCCAGCAAATAAAGTAGAAGGGTTCATCCAAAGAGTTTTTGAAGACCTCTCTATGAGGAAGCCCCACATGCTTAATTCTGATATTGAATGGGCCAATTATCAGTCAGTCATATCCTCCAAGGATATTCATGAAACTACTAACTGGAGGCAGGGGTTTACTACCTCTTGTTGCATGATTAGCCTCAGGAGTGTTTTCGAAGATGAAGCTTATTGGTCTTATGATACCATATTTCAATTAAGAAGAACAAACCAGATATAACTCTGAGATAGGAAGGCGCTACCTCCAAGACAAGCTCCAATGCCTAGGGATAAGAATATCCCCAAAGACAAAGAAAAGAAACTTCAGATAAATAATGGCATTGAGACTTCGCATGCTGAACTCGCACTCAAAAAGGTGGAATACAACATAATAGCCCACTTCAAGAAGATACCTGCTATATTGAGTGTTTTTAATGCCTTAATAATATCACAAGAACTCAAGAATATGCTAGCGCACATCTTACAGAATCCAGCCAACTATCAAGTATATTTTGCTAAAGAAAAGATGAAGGAGTCTTTGTGTGTATGTCAAACTCCCACCATTACCTTCACAAATAATGACCTGTTACATAGAATAATAGACCACAATAGACCATTGATGTCACAGGGAATAGTGATGGGATTAAGATTAATCACTTCCTGATTGACTTGGATTTCTCAGTCAATTTGATAACTTTTTGAACTCTAAGAGCTCTAACTTTAGATGTATGTCACATATTGTCTGAGATTATAATCATACAAGGGTTTAATCAAAACAACTAAAAAGCTCTGAGAGCCACAACTATCCCTCCAATTGATAGACGCTAAGTTTTATGTGACCAATACTGATGTGTCATACAAAGCACTACTAGGAATAATGTGACTATATAAAAATAAAGTAGTACCATCAACCCTACATCAATACTTCAAGTACTTTAAGGATAGTGAAGAACACCGAATTGATGAAAATGTATACTTTTTTGATGTTCATGAGGTACACTATGATGATATAAAATATTATCAGAATCTAATGCTAATAGGGGATCTACTTCCATTAGTCAAGTAAAGTAAAAAATTGCTAGCTTGATCTTTGTTCCTCTTCATTTAGAAAGTGATTCTGACCTAGCCTCTTTAGATGAGGAAGCTCCGTAAGTCTACTTGGGTGATTATACTTCTAATGAAGATGATAATAGAGGTTAAACAAAAAAAAAAACTCTCCTTATTACTAAAGTTTCAAAAGGCTTATTTAAGCCATTAGATGAGTTAAACATCAATATCATAGAAGAATTAACTACTTTTTACATTCCTTTATGGCACAAAAGAGAAAAAAAAACTATTTTTACAAGATAGTCCTTTGTGCCCGAAGCATACATGAAATCCTAGGGATTGAAGATCTAGCGGATGATGGTGACCATTAATTGGTAGTCATGCCTAAATATTTCTTAGACCAGCTTCGTCAGATAATCAACAAATCTGACTATGGATGTTTACAAATAAAGAGAGAGAGAGAAAGTGTGTGTCATTTCTTCAAGAATCTATGGGATCCATCTCAAGGACATGCTTACATTCTGAGAAGAGGAAACAAGCATACTAAAGGACTAGGCTATATTATCCCAAGCGCCCAAACATGTCTTATATTGACTATTGAACCTCTCTCTGATATTTAAGATGATCAAATGACATCAACAACCCCTAACATGTATGCCGAGGTGGTTGCGACTTTTCAAACATCACAAAAAGGTGACATCCTTCATGGGATTTCATCAGAACCAAAAGAAAGGGGCATGATGTAGCCGAAATGACTTCAGATGAACTTTCACCAAATCTCACTCGACATGATGAATCACTTAGAGAAAAAATAATCCTCGAGCCAAAAGAAGCTCCACTAGAATTTGAGGATGGAGGACAAGTCATAGTTGATGAACTAATAGAGATCAACCTAGGCTTAGAGGAGGATCCCAAGACAACTTTCATCAATACTCAACTTTCAGAGAAAAGCCAAATCTAGCTCAAAGCAGTGCTCCAAGAGTACATTGATTGCTTCACATGGAGTTATAAGGAGATATTTGGATTAGATTATAAAATTGTAGTCCACAAGTTAGCCATTAATCTCAAGTTTTCACTTATCAAACAAGCACCTAGGAAGATAAAACTCAATCTAGAGTAGAATGTGTAGAAGAAACAAAGAAATTGATTGAATCAGGCTTATCATAGAGGAGAAATACCTAGATTAGATAGTAAGTATTGTGCTAATAATACTCTAAGACTATTAACAAAGGGTGATGTCACTACCCTGAACTAAACTAGAATTAGTTTGAATAAAACTAAATAAGACCAAACTGAGTCTCATTAGGTATGCTACAAAAGCCTTTAGCAATACTTCAAAGGTATATCCAACTTCATAAGTCATTGGTGACACTATTAAACCAAAGAAGTTAATTACTAACACGCTCAAAGTCATTAGTCACACTTCAAAGTTGGTCATCCCGAGAAGTCATTGACGATGCATCTTCAAAGCTATGCCAACCTAAAAGCATTGGCAATGCTTCAAATCAGACTAAACTAAGGTAGGTTTGAACTCATTTAGTTAGTCAACCAGAACGTCTTGTTCAAATGAAGTCAACTAACAACATGCTCCAAGTTGTTGGTTACACTTCAAAGCTATACCAGACCCCCCCTAAGCCATTGGTGATGCTATCAAATCAGTGAAGTCAACCAATAATACACTTAAAGTAATTAGCTGCACTTTAAGCTAGTCAACCTCAGAAGCAATTGATGACGCATCCTTCAAGCTAGCCAACCCTACAAGTAGTTGGCAATGCACTCTTTAAGCTAGTCAACCTAACAAGTAGTTGATAACACACTCTTCAAGTTAGTCAAATTCAGAAGCAGTTGACAACGCACCTTTCAAGCTAGTCAACCCCAGAAGCAGTTGACGACACACTTTCAAGGTAGTCAATCCCAGAAGTAGTTGACGATATGCCCTTGAGCTAGTCAACCCCAAAAATAGTTGATGACATATCTCTTCAAACTAGTTAACTCCAAAAATAGTTGATGATACGATTCCAGAGCTATGCCTAATCTTATAGTTGTTGGTGATGCTATCAAATCAAAAGGAGTTATTACCTATGCCTTATTAGAGAATAAAAATACTCCAACTCAAATAAAGTTATCATCGATGCCTTATTGGCTAACGAAAACACTTCAAATCATGAAATAATTGCCGAAGTTCAAAACTATTAGAAACACTTCAAACTTCTCTCATTCCCTTCCATGTCTCATCAAATGATGTCATCAACATCTGTCAAAGACTGAGTCAATCTGAGTTAGACGTCATGTGGTCTAGCATAGGAGAGTAGAGCAATCAAAGCTTCTTCTTCGCTTCTTTTTTTTCTTTATTTCTTTCATATTTTCTATAATTTTATGTTAAAATTTATTATAAAGTAAAGACATATCCTTACTTAAGTCATATATTATTTTTTAAAATCATTCAAATATTTATTTATTTATTATGTTTATATTTTATTAGCTAAATTTCTTATTTTAGGAGATTTCTGATAATTATCGGTGTAATTAATAATAGGAGCTTATGCCTATTGGAAGTCAATATTTTCACAACACCTAATAATACATTTCAAATTAAAAATAAATTATGATTTGTTATACGAGGTCACTCTCGGGGTCTCCGCTATCTCAGGCCATCGAAATCATTCCCCCATTGGGATATAGTCTTCTTTGTAAAGGACTTAGAAGAAAATTTAATACCTCATAATGATGCACTGGTGATCTCAGTAGTCTTGAATAGTTATACTACACAACGTATTATGGTGGATATGAGAAGTTTAGCTAATATCTTATTCACTGGGGCCTAGGACTAGATGAAAATTAAACAAAAGTTGGAGTTGTACATTAGGAGACTCATCAGATTCACTAGAGACTTAGTACTCCAATCAGTATGATCGACCTAGTCCTTATAGTTGGAAAAAGCCCCAAAACTACCACCGTCAAATCAAAGTTTGTCATGATTCAGACATGCTCGGCATACAACATGATGCTGAGTCATCTAATACTTAACCAACTCCAAGTGGTAATCTCAACCTTTCACCTAGTTATGAGGTTTTCAACTAAACATGGCACAAGTAAAGCATGGGATGACCAAAGTCTTATTAAGAGGTGCAAGGCCTCTTATTGGCAAAACAACACCAATCTGAAAGGAAAAAGTTTGGCAATGGCCAAAATCAATGAGTCTACACCCAAACTAAAGAAGGTTCACACTGAACTCATGGAATAGCTTGTTAACCTTGTCATTGATGAAGACTCAAGAAGAACATTGAAGATCAATGCAAATCTCATGGAGCCTCTTTGTACAAAATTAGGAAAGCTCTTATAGAAGAGTCAAGATGTCTTCGCATGGTCTTTGAAAGATCTACTTGGTATAAACCCCCTTGATTGCTCGGTACGAGCTTGTAGTGGTAGAAGACCACAAACCTGTCAAACAAAAGAAGAGGCACTTCGCTCTCGAGTGTCAAAGAGCTATCACTAAAGAGGTAAATAAACTGCTAAATACAAGATTTATCAAAGAAGTCCATTATGCTGAGTGGTTGCTGAATATGATGATGGTGAAAAAAGCCAATGGTAAGTGGAGAATGTACATTGACTTTATCAACTTGAACAAAGCTTACTTGAAGGATAGATACTCTTTGCCTAAGATAGATCAACTTATGATTCTACCATGGGGCATAAACTCTTAAGTTTCTTACATACATTCTTAGCTTACCACCAAATAGGGATGCATCCCAAGGATGTGGAAAAAATAGCCTTATCACAGACCAAGGTATATTTTGCTATGTACCCATGCCATTTGGGTTGAAAAATGTAGGTGCAACATATCAAAGAATGGTGAACAAGATCTTTGAGACTCAAGTCAGGAGAAACATGGAAGCCTATGTCAACGACATGCTAGTGAAAATTGTCCATTCCGAAGGACACTTGAAGGATCTAGAAGAAACTTTTAACACATTGAGGAGATTTAGGATGAAGCTAAATCCCAAAAAATGTGCATTTGGAGGAGGTTCAGGAAATTTTCTTAGGTACCTTGTCTCAAAGTAGGGAATTGAGGCTAACCCTAAGAAAATTGAGGCAGTGAAGAAAATGAAGCCCTGAGTTCCCTTAAAGAAATGCAAAGATTTAGCAGCACTCAACCACTACTTATCAAGGTTGGGAGAAAAATGCCTCCCCTTTTTCAAAGCTCTCAAGCAAGGCTTAGGATTTAAATGGACCAAATAGTGCGGCTGAGCCTTTGAGGACCTGAAAAAAATACTTGGCTGAGCCTCCTCTACTAGTAAGACCCAAGCTAAATGAGATATTTTTCCTCTACATTGTGGCTTTAGACTAAACAGTGAGTTTGATGCTAGTAAGTGACTGAAGTGGGAAGCAACATCCCATCTACTATATGAGCCATGTACTCACGAGAGTGGATACTTGATACCTTCATCTAGGAAAGCTTGCATACACCATGGTGCTACCAACTCGAAAGCTCTGCCTATACTGCCAATCACATTCAATCACAATGCTCACCAATATCTCACTTCGATAAACACTACAAAGACCAAAAACTTTTGAAGCTCGAAAAACCATCAAAGTATAGGCCCTAGCAGACTTCATGGTGGAGACCACCTCGTACCCCTCCAAAATAGAATTCAAACCACGGGAGGTTCAGGTTGACAACTCATCTTGCGAGTCAAGGTGTGGCAGGGGAGTAGTCCTCCAAAGTGCAAATGGAAGAGTGGCTGAATACTCAGCTCAGCTAGAATTTGTGGCTTCGAATAATATCGCAGAATGCAAAACTTTTGTCCTTAGATTGCATATAGCTTTGACAGCAGGAGCTAAAGAACTCAAGATATTCGGTGACTCTCAACTCGTGTGCCTATAGGTTACTAGGGACTATGAGGCAAAGAAGGTAACTATGGTGCAATATCTAACCGAGGTATGAAAACTCATGGCAAGGATGGACTAAGTCAAAATTTGTGGCATATCTCAGAATAGCAACATCGAGGCAGATGCACCTGCATGACTCACCTCAGCCTCTTCAAATCCAAATTCAACACAAATCTTTGTGAAAAATCTACAGCGGCCAAGTTATTCAAAAAATAGTGAGATGAATGCATTAGACTCGAAGCTAAGTTGGATGGACCTAACTATCACATATCTAAAAAAAAGGGAATTTCCCAAAGAACCAATTGAATCCTGAAGTATTAGAAGGGACTAGCTCCAAACTTTACCCTAGCAAATGGAGTCTTGTACAAAAAATCACTCACGTGACCACTACTCTACTACCTAAGACTCGAGGAAACTGATTATACCCTCCAAGAGGTCCACGAGGGGATATGTAGAAGCTATGGAGGGGGACAAGGCTTGGCACATAAACTCCTCAAGAAAGGATATTATTAGATCAACATGGCCATTGTGGTATCCAAGTTCATATCCAAATGTGAGCAGTGCCAAAGACATACTTCGATTTACCACAACCCAGAATGCAGCTCTAGTATACTAAAATGATATGGCCCTTCGACTAATGGAGAATGGATATTCTAGGTCTTTTTTCAATAGTCTCAGGATAAAGAACGTTTTTACTATTTGGTATTAATTGCTTTATTAAATGGGTGAAAGCTAAGCCACTTGGCACAATCACCAAGAAAAAGATCTAGGAGTTCCTCTAGCAAAATATCATTTACAAGTTTGGGCCTCCACAAGTGCTTATCACAGATAACAAGAAGCAATTTGACAACTCAAAGTTTAGGGAGTATTGTATTAACCTCCACATTAAGCAAGGATTCACTTGGGTAGTACATCCCCAAGCCAATGACTTGGTAGAGGTAACAAACCAAACCTTATTCGTTGGAATAAAGAAACATCTTGAAAGGGCAAAGAGCATGTGGGTTGAAAAACTACCACATATTCTGTGGTCCTATCGGACCACTTTTCAGATAACAACTAAAGAGTCACCCTATATGCTCACCTACGGAGTCAAGATAGTCATCCCTATGAAAATTGGACTCACTTCTTTGTGAATTTAGTGTTATAATCTTTTGTTGAATGAGAAAAATAATTGGGCTAATAAGGACCTTGTATTGGAGATACAGGAGAAGGCTCACACTAGGATCGCCAAGTATCAACGACAAGTGGCAAGTTTCTATAATATTCGAGTCTGCAGTTGCAAATTGTGACCAAGTAATTGGGTACTCTGCCAAGCCAAGCCCATCGATTGAACCTCAGGGAAACTCTCTCCAAATTAGGTTGGTCCATTCAGAGTCTCTCGAGCTGTGAGACAAGGAACCTTCAAGATTGAGCACCCAAATAGCCAAGTACTCTCAAGAACATGACATATTGATAACCTTAGAAGGTTTTATCTTTAAAATTATATCTCACCTATTTTTAATAAAATTTGTACTTTGCAAATAAATCTTTGTCTAGGAAAACACCATAAAGACCTCGAATCAGACAAGGTACATAAGACCTTGGCCCAATGCTAGACATAAAGATCTCAGATTAGATGAGACAAGTAGGATCTTAGCCCAATGTTAGGCATAAGACCTCATATCAGACGAGGAACATAAGACCTTGACCTAATACCAGGTATAAAGACCTTAGATTAGATTATACATAAGATCTTAGATCAAATAACACACATAAGATCTCACCTTAATGTCAAGCACAAAGACTTCAGATCAAATGAGGGATATAAAATCTTGGTCCAATGTCAAGAATAAGACCTCAAATCAGATAAGGTACATAAGACTCCGACTCAATGCTGGAAACTAAGACCTTGGATCAGATGAGACACATAAGACATCGACCTAATGTCAAACACCAAGAACTCGGATCAGATGAGGTGCATAAGACCTCAGCCCAATGCTAAGCACAAATACCTCGGATCAGACGAGACATGTAGGACCTCAACCTAATGCCACGCATAACACCTCAGATTAGACAAGGCACATAAGGTCTCAACCCAATACCCGATATAAAGATCTCAAATCAAGGCATAAGACCTTGGTCCAATGCCAGGCACTAGGACCTCAGCTTAGACAAGGCAAAGGATTCAACCTCATATCAGGCAAAAGGTTCAAGTCCAAACAAAATATAAGGTGAGCTTTGTATCAGGCGAAGGAAGCCATAATATAAGGTGCTGACAAAACCACAAGGCTGGAACCAAGTTTGCACTTGGCTGCATATATTGGCTAAGGTGCCCCTATCTAAGAATACTCCTAAAGAAATCCCAAGTTGATCTATGTCGAGCTAATACTTGAGAAATTCACCTTGAAGAAAGTCAGTACACATGACTATCTCAGTTATCAAGAACATTTGAGCAAGATTGGATAGAGTCCAAAAGTCAAAAGAACAACTTGAAAAGCACAAAGACACAAGAGGAAAACAAAATTTTATTGAGCAAGGAGAAAAAGCTAATACAAAATTTTTTACTACATGGTAAAAGAAAAATAGGCAACTAATCAGAAATATTCAAAGGCATCAAAGACTTGCCCAACCCACCAGGCCTTTGGACTTGAACTTTGGCCTCCTTTGCCTCCCCCTCCAGACCCTGGCCAACCATCTCCATAGCAACCTCCTTCTCCTTCTGAAGAAGTGCCTCGTACTCCCACCTCAGGCATTGAACCTCAAGTCATTGTAGAGCCCAATGCGGAGATCTTTGGCGTCAAAATTAGAGTCATGATGGGTTTGCTTCAATGTGTCCCTACAAATAAGGCGAAGCCTTTGTTGGAGAGCTTGGAATAGTCCCTAAGATATTCGTTGCTAGCCTTAAATTTTGTGATGGCATGCAACTTAGTTATCTTCAAGGCATCGGTGTGCTCTTTGCTCTAAAGGTAGTTGGTGACAATGGTGGCATGGGTCTCCTCCAGGGTGGTCTAGTGCTGTGTCTTCATTGCCTCCATCTTTATCTTCGTCACCTCCATGTTTGACAAGGCCGAGTCATGCTCGATGGTGAGGAGGTTTTTCTCTTTCTCTGCCTTCCTCTTTGACTCCTCCATGGTGCTTTGGTAGGATGCAAGTTAAGAGTGAAGCAGATCCACCTCCTATAGGCCTTGTTCCTCTTGAAACCTGCTTCTGTCTAAGCTTCATAAAAGTGACATCCTGCAAAATAAAAAAAATGCAAGATCTATGGCCAAACTAGAAAATAATGAAATAATAGGAGAAGTCAAGCTTGAGTAAACTTAAGTCATGGCAAGTTCTCACCCAAAGTCACCGAGAAAAGACTCCTCAGCATCAATCTCCCTTGGAGCACTTGGGTCCTAGTCGCATTCTCTAGAAATGGCCCTTGTGAACTCCACTCTACGGTGACAGTGCAATGGAAGGCACGACGAAAGATGCAATAGTCTTTATAGCAGACGACATCATGAAGGGAGAGACGATCTTCAAAATAGGCAAAGCAACGGAGACGGTGGTGCCATGCATCTCCTTTAGCATGGGAGTAGAGCTCCAGCCTCCAAACAATGATGTCGAGATGCCATGGGGGTCCAAGGACGTCTTTGGGGCATAGACTGTTTGCCCCTGAGTGCTCTCCTTCTCAGTAGTGGAGGATTTTTTCCCAGAGTTTGATGGAGCAAAGAAAGATGCCATGGATAAACATGATTTTTTGTAGAGGATGAAGATTCCAAAAGAAGAAGATGAAGGATTCACAGATTTGCTAAAGTAAGAGAAAAAGAGCATATCATCTTTCATCTAAGTCTTGCCATGCAGTTAGATTGCCTCCATGTGGCTCAATCAACGTTGACAAAGTCCAAAAGGCCAAATCTCCAAAATTCTCATCAAGATCTTGCAATGCATATCTCCCATTTGATTTCAAAAATGAAGGAAACATAAATCATGAGACGTTTGGTGCATCACCCCAATAAATGAGTGGGTGGCTTCGAACTGACACCTCAAAAAGGAACGAAATCCTAAATGATTGTGTGGGAGACAACAAGGCAGTAACCTACCTTCCCAAGCATCACATGGTTGATGCTTCACATCCGAGGGCATCGAGCTAAATAAAGACACGACTCTCTCAATCGCATGGTGGCTGACCCTCACGCCCCTAAAAAGAGAAGCTAGAGAATTGGGTCATCCAAGCTATGACTATTAGAAGCCCAAAAAAGAAGAAAAAAAGTTTCAAAAATTGAAGACTCTGAACCCATGGTATAGGCTTAGAGTTGGGGGCATTGATGATACATCAAGTTACCAAGTAGTGGTTTGGAGAAAGTGGATAAGTATGGAGTGAAAGTGAGGCTGCTAACCGAGGCAACTAGGGTCTGAGTCTCGAACCGAACCTCTTGAGTCAGAAAAATCAATGAAGCTGAGCTCAAACAATAGGTTGCAAGCAAAAGTGTCCAAGCTAAGAATTTGTCAAATACACTAAGCCATTGTAAACTAGGTAACTTTAGATATGAATGAGCTCACAGGAAAGGCCAACTATGTCTCAACATCTAGCTATAATAGAACTCACTAGTTTTGGTCTGATAACATCAATATATCAGCCGACTAATCTACAGCTCCTTCAAGAGTCAATCTCGAAGAACCCGATTTTGATCCCCCTTTATGGGAAAATCAGCAAAGCGCTTACCCAGATTACAAGATCTTGATACACCAAATCTCTAGAAGCATTATAAATAAGAAGGCAACTAGAGAGGTAAGGGACTAACGCCCAATTTCTCATTCTATCTTCATTCTTAAGGGCAAAACTGACTTGAGTATCAGAGTAACTGCTGCAGGAGAATTTTCTTTTTCATAATTCTTTTTTGTGTAGATTAAAGAAAGAATGGTCTAACGGATGAAGATCTCAAGGAGCCTCTCAAACCAAAACCGATGGTGAACCAGACTCCATCAATAAGCACATATTCAACCCAATTATCATTCATACTCATTTACCCTTATGTATTAGTAAATTTCTTAAGACAATAATAATCCTAAATCATACCTTTAATCTATGTATAGTATGCACGATAGTAATAATTTCATATAATTCACTCACATTCTCCACCCCAAATCAAATCCTAATTCTATTAAAAGGGACCACAATAGAGATGATGGGTCCCAAAGCAAAATTCAAACTGTACAGACCCTGCTAGTGGAATGAGGAATAGAGAAAAATATGAAGGATGAAGAAAAATGAGTTGGTGCCAAATCAGAGTAAGATTACATTGCTGAACAACTAGTAGTGTAAGAGTGATCTCCAAGCAGGAGGAGGGCAATCACTTACGAGAACATGACGGTGAGCAGGACAACGAGATAGTAAGGAACTTGGGCAAGGGCACAACTGTAGAAACTTAAAAAACTTTCGAAGAGAAGACATTCTTCGTTAGGGAAGAGCAATAGAATGCAAAGGATGAGAGGAGGTTGGGATAAAAAACCACTCTTTTAATTCAAAAGAATAAAACTATTTAGGGGTACAAATGTAATTTTACTAATGTCGTTTGTAACAGCTGGATTTTTTCTTTTCAAAAAGTCAATCAGAGCGACTGATTGGAGATTGTAAAAATTAGAGGGCATGTTTGGTCAAATGGAAAATTGCCAGAGTTCTATAGGAATATTCCCTAATTTTTATCTGAAGAAATTTTTTTTTACTATCTATAGCTATACTGCATATTATTATTTGAAGAGAAAAGGTAAAAAGTACTGTCAATTTAGTTTCAATCAAATTATTTTTTAAATTTCTTAACTACTTTGACTACAAATTAAAGAACATTAAAAATTTAGAAGAAAGGGTTATATATATAATTTATCAAATACGTAATATTTTTGGATAGAAATCCGTTTTAAAAATGAAACCAATGAAATGAAAAAGAGCAAATTCAAACTTAGATGACCATGACTCAAAAGAAGATTCTTAACCACTAGGCCAAAATAAGAATTTAATATAAAAATAATATATAAACTTAAATACTATATTTTTGAAATTTAAAATCAAAACTTTTACCGAATTATTAGGGAATAAATTGAAATCAAAACTTAAAATCTTGCTAATTACGTCTCCAATGTTATGGATCCCAACAACAGCGTGAAGAGAAACCCAATCTCAACCGATTGTAGTTCTCCCTTCATGTCCTTTGCGCACTGTATAAACTGACTCATAAAAGGAAGGCAACTACTGTGCCGATTGGATCGCCAACTTCCACAGAAACAAATGTCAACGAATGTTTCGGAGGTACGAAAGAATTCTTTTCTATCATGACACTTAAATTTGGTAAAGACATCCATCCCTATTGAATATCCTCTCAAAAGGAATGCCTGATGTTAAACAAAAACCAAAAAACTCAAATGAGAGAAATATGCATTGTACGTGATTTAATTCTAATTGAAAAGAGGGAAAAGGTCTCCTATTTTCTCTAAATTTTAATATTTCACATTCATCGCAATTGATCTGAGTGCTTTTCTTTTCTTTTCTTTTAGCCCGGTGGATAAAGAAAGAAGCAAATGACAATCTCACCAAGCAAAATTCCATCCGGTTGAACCAAAGATTGGTCAATGAACACATCTGGCTTGACCAAGCAGATCATGGCTGTTGTCCAACACATTATTTCAAAAATGGACAAATGGACAAATGTACTAAGAAAAAAATGAATTATACACAAAAATGTAGACATACTCTCTTTCGGACTGGAAATCTACTAGCAAAATTTACCCTGCTTCATAGCTAAAATTGCTGTTCTGGTTTACACGAGCCTACGTGAGCTTTCATCAAATAAACAAATCAATTTAATACAGCCTACAAATTTTACACAAATCAGGCACTGATTCTTCGCTTTTCCAGTTGATCCTGCATCCCTGCTATGAATTCAGCCAAAGAAAAAAACCCTGGTTACCACCTTTAACAAGTTCATAGTTGTAACTTGATATTCTCCGACCACTTGAATATGTCAGAATAGACTCGATCCCTGCCCAATTCTTCTCCAGTGGCTCCTGCTGCAACTCTGATGATATCCTCAATCAAAGCAAAGTTGCCCATGATATCAACATGGGCACCACTTTGGGTTCCTCGACCCTCCAATAGATTTGCTGGAGGGGCATGATCGTATTCTCTGATGTACGTCTTGATACCAGAAGGATTAAACCTGGTCTTCCCGCGCCATGGTTTTGCGCACATGTAGCCCGCACTTAAAAGTGGGACAGTTTCATCACCATTGGCCAAGTACACACCACCATGCAAACAGCTCCCCTCATGTCCGCCACTGTCTGCAGATGTGTCAATCTGAAAGGGAATGTAGCATTCAGAGGAGGGAGATAGCTTGTAAACATATGCTCTTTCAGTAGGAATTCCGACCCCATACATAGAGAAAATCTCCATGCCCGGAGCATCTGGTAATCTGGAGGGAAAAGAAATTTCATCAGATAAAGAGAACAACTAAACAACAACAAGACATTTCAATCAACTTCATCATCAGACTTCTTCAGAATTATTCAATTATAGAATTAAGAGGAAGCATATATCATATAGAACATTGTTAAAATCATTAAAAAATAGACTAGGAAATATGGCAAACTTACTTTGTCTCCAAGGGGTTTGACCAGTATTTGTAATGCTGGTATTTGGGATCATCTAAATCGTCAGCAATTCCATAGGAAAAATGAGCATTTCCGCGTTGCATCATCTTTGGAGCAACAAAATGAAGAAGATCCAATGTGGACCCAGCTGTGTATGCCTTGTAATCAGCCACAGCCTTGATTCCCCCCCATCCTAATTCATGGTACTCATTCCAAATATCTCTGCATGAGGCATTGGAATGAGCAATGTTATTACCTTTAACAGCATCCTGTACATTAAGCAAGGAATTAGAGGAAAAATAAAGGGAAACTGATAGCTGATAGTTTTGCAGCACTACAAGATGCACTGGTCTTAACAATTTTGCACTAATGAGTATCCCAATCAACACCAATTTTGGCATATGGTTCGTTTAAAAGTCGACCATACCTCCATATTCCAATAGGATCACACCATTGGTTAAGATTTGCGGATGAAATCAACAGAAGTTAAAATATGACATTAACTGTATTACCCTCGTGTGTACTCCATAGCAAATGGAAATAAGATGCACCCAAAATAATACAGGATAACTGTTAATCAGCTCAATGTTGACAAAATCATCTTGATATATATGAGAATGCATGAGTAATCATTGTTTAATATAATAATTTAGTCACAAAAATAAAAGATACGACAGGATATGAGGATTTGAAGCCAGTAGAGCTTACCCTGAAATCGATCTGTTCAAATTTGGATGAAGGCATCTCTGCGACATCTTTTCCAAATGATATCATTCTTCCATAATTCACAATATTTGATTGGTTCACCAAATTCTCTCCCTTCAAATCTGAAGGAGTACTTGATTCATTGTTTCTCTGTTTCTTGTTGTTACAGTTATAGCCTTCTTCAGGTGACCAGTCCAGCCCACCCCAAATAGTATCGCCACCTTTGGGAAGCATTGACATGGTTGAATCCCATGTACGGGTCATTCGCATTACATGTCGCAAAGTTTGAAGGCCAAGAAAATCAGAATCCAAAACACCAGGTGCAATGGCCCTGCATCAAGGAGAGGCTTTAGTTGCAAACATACACTAACATATTAATTGACATGGCAGAAAAATTCCATTTTCTATGCTGATAAGCTATTCCATATTACACAAAATTGCTTCTGTTATTTCTACTGTCAATTCAATTTTCACCCAAAATGCCTGCAGAAGTTGCAACATCAGCACCTTGGTCACTAACTTAAAAATGATTAGAGCACAATAAGTTTGGCCTTGCAGGACAATAAAATAAACCCGTGGAAATTGGTCAGTTATAACCAGAATTCCTTGATATTAAATGCTTCTGATACCCTTGATGAATACATCTGCTTCTTTGAATCTAAGCTGTGTAATATTTAGAATAGACCAGTAACATATATCTAACCTTTATATGATGCAGAGAATCGGGTTGACAAAGAAGAGAGAACAGTAGAGAAAAGAACAAGAAATTTCAACTAGAAATTTCTGGAGAAATGGAGAGAACTCTCTGTTTTTCTGTAGATAAAAACTACCCCATTTTTCATTGGCAATCCCCTTCTTATAAGCTAGCTGTCATAAGAATTCTAATGCAGTCCCACACCCTTCAAAACCCAAATTTTACAGAGTGACATCAGTACTCCTATGTTAAGAAAAAATAAAAACAATGGGTCTGGGCCATAAGCTAACCCATAAGCCCATCCAAACTACTAAAAATAGAAAGAACTATGGAGCTAAAAAGACTTTGTCTCCAATCTTCTTATTCTTTTTGCATAAATGTCATTACACGTCTTAAAACTAGATTTTCACCTTAGATGGGCCACAAAACTATCTTGCCTTCATCAATACTTCATCTCATCATACATAGGTTCTTCAATGTCTTCCTCTTCTTCTTCATGTCCTGCCATGTACACCCGTTGCAAAGAACATTGATAGCTCATTTGACCAATTTCTCCATGATAGAAACAAGGCGGTAAATTTTTGTTGACAACATATGAGATGCTGCTGAATGACACCCCCTTGCCCTTTTTAATTCTCTCTCTAATCTCAAACGTCTTCAACTTAATTTATGTTGCTATCCTCTCTAATATGGGGCCTTGACTAGCAGGATTTTGCTACAAATTGGACAACTTTATACACCTTGAGCTAAGTTGTACAAGCCTTTCAGCCTTTAAAGCATATTTCTTCTAAGCTATAGATGTGAAAAAGGCCAACCTCATCATGAATATCTGGCTGAAGTCCAGCCAAATATCAAGTAATCATCTGATCATCGGACTCGCAAAAACCAAAATGTGTGGAGAAATTACGAAAATTAAAAGTGTTCTCCCCGACACTCTTTCCTTGCTACTTCAATTTGTGAAACTTTTGATGCAGTTCATCTAATAGTCAATGGGTAATTTGTTTTCGTAATTTTGCCTTCAAGTGCTCCCAAGATCTAATCTCTTCCACAATGTAACTTAGTCACATTTAGTTTCATCTTCACAAATGAAACCTTTCTTCCAACATTTTCATTCAAAATAGTTTTCACAAATAGTCTCCCATTACAAGAAATCTTCCACATAAAATCTCCTAGAGAAATCTTGAACATCAACTAAATTCCACTATTATTGGATTTGATGGCTCAAGTCATCTTATCCTCAAAACTCCTGCATACAAGATGTTCTCTCGTAAGCGGCTCCTTGGAATGAATTCTCAAGTGTGCCTTCAACTTTTTCCTCCAAAATCCCTCTCTAACATATCCAAAGGAAAATATTGAGCATCGCCACCTTGTCTCGCAGACCTGGTATATGTTCATATGCCACAATGCAATTTTTCCATCTCACATGTGAGCTCTTCACTTCGTCACAATTTTTAATATCTTGTTGTGCTTGAGGCCCTCTAATAACTTGCACATTTTGTACTTGATTGCCTTGATTAACTTGCATTTCTCTTCCTCCCCCCGTCCCCATGCTTGATAGGATCATTTAGAGTGTGAGAACACATCAAAACCAGCTCTTGCACCAAAGTTGATGCAAAAAATAGGGTTGCGAAAGAAGAAAGAAGAATAGTGGAGATACGAACAAGAAATTTCAGCGTATTAGCAAGTATGCTAAAATTTCTAGACAAATAGAGAGAATTTTTTTCCTTCTACGGATAACAACTACCCTTTTCTATTAGTCATCCTCTTTCTATAACCTAGTTGTTGCAAGACTTCCATTGTAGTCTTGTCACCCTCCAAAATCTTAATTTTATAGAATGACAAAAGGTAACCTACAGTAAAAGAAAACATAAAAATCATAAACTCACGGGATATGCGCCTTTTTTACTATATATATTGGATTCTATCTATCCAATATCTAATGTAGGACTAATTCATCACACTTGTCATTATAACAATCTCTCTTTTCAGGTGTGATTTGATCACATCAATTGTAACACTTTTAATCAAAAACTCTTTTACTCGACCACTTTTACTGTGTGACCTATACTAACAGATTTTTGTTAGTATCCATCCATATGACTGATTTTCTATTTCCTTTTCATACTTGAGGCCAACATTAGTTGTATTTTTCAATCATTCTTGCAATTTGACTATATAGGCAACATGTGAACCCATATAAATTTGTTGTTTATAATGACATAGAATATGATTTACTAGCATTTCAAAATCTAACATGAATCATTGGAACCCTAAAAAGTTAAAGCTCATAAGTAGAGCTCCTATTAAGAGAAACATATAATTCTCTATAATCAACAAAATAAACTATGGAACCTGGAAAGAGACATCCTTTCCTCTACCCCATCAACATAAACATATTTGTATTTTTTACCAAGACATAAGAAAAAATAATGGCAGTTATCAAACTTTGGCAACACAACTACCTGGCAAAAGCAACATCTCTCGCTTCACAAGAGAAGAGCCCTGAAACTGCCTTTGGGACTCCTAAGAATGGACCACCAATATTCATTACTGCTTTTATATGCTTCTGACACCAATCTGAACCACCCCCGCCCCCCATGGGGGCAGGTGCCTCAACCCACTTCATAAAATGTAGAAAGTACAGAACTCCCATAGAATGCGGAATCACGACAGCCTTTTTTCCACCATTTGTTGCCACCATCAGTTCAATATTGCTCTTTATCCTGCTTAATGTTTGATCTCGAACCTGTTCAGTTAATACCAGTAATATAAGTTGGTCAGTAACCAAGAAAAAAATATATATTTGTGAAAGACAGTTGCATATTCATTTGTGAAAAGTGCCAGAAGCAATCAAATATTGCAAATTTGCTGCCAAAGGTGACAAATTACCTCAGTGTTCTGAAAAGAGAGTCTCCAGTCATATTCAGCCATATACATGGTCTTCTCTTCATACCCAATGCGTGCCAAATTAGCAATGAGAACAGCCCAGACAAAATATCCAGGAGCAAAATAATCTGCTGCAACAAGTCCTGTAACTGGCCTGACTCTTATACCTGGAGGATCCAATCCAGTTTCATTGTCGAGCGACATATGCTCAACCCAGCATAAAGGTCTGAAGAAGTTACAATGTGCAGATGATAAACTTCACAACACCATGCATGACTTTTAGTAAATATGCATCATAACAAAATGTAGATAGAAGGCATGGCATTGTTTGTGGAGACAAATTTTACTAGAATTTATTTGCCAGCATCAACAGATATTCCCGGTTACAGGGGAACATTTCATTTGCTTCAACAATATAAGATGGAAAATTGGTGTTGATTTTAACAGGTAGAGAGTGTAGAGGCAAGATTCTTTTGCAAATTGATGTCCTAGAAATGTAGAAGCATCAGCAAACACTTTGTCTTGTATGGGTGTTTTGAATCTTGAAAAATGGAGTAGCTTGAGTTGCATGTACAGCTATATACTAGAGAATGGTAGAATAGGGATTGTTGCAATGGAGAAACAGGGATACGATGAACTTGAAGGGATGAAAAGACATTACTTTTGCAGCAATACAATGTTCAGTAATGTAATGACAATGACCATGTCATCAGAAAATAAATGTTAACACCAATGAAGTTGGATTTCTTCACATCCACTACCTGCAACAATAAAAATAACTCTCTGCAAGAGGTGTCGTTTTCATTCTCATTGTTGACCTCCTAATGACTACGCTGACAAGGAAAAGTGCAATTATTAAGCAACACCTGAGGCCAACTAATAATCTCCAACTCACTTCCAAAAGCGATAATTTCCAGTTTTCCAAAATCCAACTCTCACATTCAAATAAGCACGCCCAAAACTTGTGATCGGGTCTGCTCCATTAGAGATGGTCCTAACTAAAACTCACAAGCTTGTAACCCACATTAGGGATAATCCCCTCCATCTTCAGATTCAATTCCATCTCACTGAAAGATCCGCAAGTACGGAACCCGGCACTCCTTTATGGCTTTAATATGCAAAAGTTCCTCAAATTAGGATCTTTTAAAAACCGGATCCCATGGCAACAAATCAACACTGCTCAAAATTTAAAATCCCCCGAAAGGTCTCTCCTTTCCCAACCCAGAGGTGCTCAAAAAGTTCATAGCCAAATCAAAAAGACGAGACATACCTCTTATAGATCTCCCCGAAGCCACCGCCCCATAGCCGCTTCCGAAACAGCCCTTCGGCGCACTGGTGCCCCTCCCATAGCTCCAGCCCGCCGGTGACAATCCCAGGAACAAACACGACCGGATGCCGCGGGGACAGCCCCTCCTTCCTGAGCTTAACTCCGGGAGGATCCGGCAGCGGCCCGGTGATGGCCTCCGTCACGTACTGCGGAAACGAGGCCGGCATCGCGTTGTAGAGGAATAGCAGCATCCACCACATCGAGCAGATGCAGCCAATCAGCCAACAGCATCCGTTCACGCACGTCCACCTCGCCCTCGTCGCCGGCGCCGGGGAAGGCAAGGGCTTGTCCTTCTCCGGGGACCCGGGGTCATGGATATCCGGCAAGGACTGGGGAGGTTTCCGGCGGCGGAGCAGCGACATCGTCGGAGAGGGAGATCCGCAACGGAGACCTAGTGAAAAAGGCGTATTTATCGGGAGGCCGGAGAGTGGCGGTGGAGGGAGAGGAAGATCAAGGCGGTGAGCGGAATCGGTTGGGAAGAAGGGGACGGGGACCAGGGCGGTGAGCGGACCTCTGGTTTGGCTTGTAGTGGGCAGAGGACACGTGGCGCGTATTGGATGGATGTTTTGGGTGAGGGAACTACGGAGAGCGAGAGTTCGGACGATGGTTTGCTAGAGAAATTGGCCTGCGGAAGCGATTCTAGTGCCGTTTGCATTTTATTTTTTTTTTTCAAGTATACCCCTTAAAAAATAGTTAAATTATATATTTTTTTATTTATTATAATTATGTTTTTTTTATTTTTTTAAAGAAATTTCAGTTTCATAAATTAAGATAACTATTTTTTAAGAAATATACTTAATATATTCTTTAATAATTATAACTAAATGATTAAAATATTTATATATAAGTAATTGAAAATTTTGATTATAAATATAGTAATTTCGGATGGTATAGAAGAATTTTTCATTGAGATTTTTTTTAACAATACAACAATTTCATAACTATACATTTACTAGTTTTTATGATTTTGTAATATGAGTAGTATGCAGTTTTAAGTTTAGTTTTGTGTGTTAGAAAACTTATATTTTTTTTACTTGAATATATTATGCTTTGTGTCATAATATTCTAATTTTATTCATTCTATATGAGTCTTCTACTTTTATTATTTTGAATAAGATGATATTTAACAATTAAAATAAATAGGACAATATTCAATAATAAAATAAATATTTGAAGTAATATAGTTATTGTAATATAGTAATAAACATCCTCTAGTAACAACAAATATAAAGATAAATAAATACTCTAATTTCACAAAAAAAATTAGACTCGACATAATCAGAACTAATTACAGGTCAAACCATTAAAACGTACATCTAAATTATTACTATTATCTTGCAATTGAACCTTTAAAACAAGTATGCCTTGAGTGTAAAAGAAAATTCTTTTAGAGCTATTGGACTAACACTAACAATGAGGATTCTTAAATAATTAACTATATAATTAGAATAATTAAATATATAATCATAAGCAATAATGGTTAATAAAAATAAAGATCAACTAAAAGATATATTGAATCATTACACACAAAAATCAAACTATTAGGGTTGAAACTTAATTGGAGTTGTTCGCACTCACATGGGGGAAGTTGGTGACTTGGATTAGGCCCAGGACTATTATCTCTTCCTCTTCCTTTTCCCCTTTGTATACTATAGAAATGTCTCTACCATTGTCATTGCTTCTTCGTCTCTCTCTACCTCTACTTGTTGATCTTTGATAGCCCACTAAAGTTTGGCTACTGCTTATTTTTGTATATATTTCTAGTTGCTTATATGACTCCTTGCATGTCCATCTATTATGTCTAACACCTCTATACCTTCCACATATATATGATATTTTGGATTTTCTTTCATTAGGATCTTTAATTCTCTTCTTTCTATATTTTCCTGGAGGTTTTGTCAAACAAAGTGGGAGCACTAGGGTAGTATTAGGAACTAGTTGCGACAACTCCTCACTAGACAAAGGCAATATTAGCATAGAGTAGGCAGCTCTATATTTCTAAATTATATAAAAATCATCTACAAAGTCATCTAGATTAAGTTTAATGCCAATTAAAGCAAGAACATCATGAACACATAGAATTTTAGTTTTGTAATTATATGTCCTTACCTTAATATCAACAACCTAGCTACTATTAGAACCACTATCCTCAGACTTCTCATCAATAGATCTCCAAATATTGAAAGCACCATTTGCCCTACTCATCACTCTTATATATTTAGACACTTTAGGCACCAATTTCCCTTCTCATTCGTAGCTTCAATTCTTCTTTTATTAAATCTCTCTATTATTTTCTACCTAATTGAGTCAATTATTTGAATGAGTGACATGCCCCTTTCATCTCTAATTGAGAATTAAAACTCTTAGACAAATCTTTAGTTATATAGTGATATTTACAATCAAAGGCAAATTGACTTCTACTCCATGAATGGTCTAAAATATCTTTCAAGTATTACCAAGAAAGGATTGATAAAATTTTGATTTTCTTTATTTTCTATTAAAATTATTAAGGCAAGAAAGTCTTTGCCATTGACCACACAAGCCTCTCTAATACTTTACCGTGATAATACTTTCCAAAGTTTTAGTAGAGGTGCCTTATATATGATCGATGCTCAACATATGGAAGTATATTTTTCACTACCTCCTCTCAAGCATTTTGTGTCTATCTGACATAACTGTTAGACTATTAGCCTCTCCAATTATGATTCCCAAGTAATAAAGAAACCACATCCATGAATTAGTATTCTTTGTCTCACAGATTATAAAAGCAATAAGTACCAATTTTGAATTTTCATCAAGTGCATAAGTTGACAATAAACAACCCTTGTACTTGCCATTTAAGAAGCCTGCATCTAAGCCAAGAAATGGTCTGCAACCTATAAAAAATATTTTACTACAAGCAACAAAACTCACAAATCATCTTTTAAAAGCACCATTTGAGTCCTAAGTGGAAAATATGACTGTTCCTATATCTCTACTCTCTAACTCTATCTTTAATTAAGGTAACAATTTGAAGGTATCCTCAAAATTATCATGCAAAAGCCTAAATGCATGATCTTTTCCTCTCCAATCTTGCATGTATGACAACTTTAAGTTGTACTTCTCATTCACTCTATTTCTAATATATTTGACTGAAATATTTTGGATCCATTCTCATCCACTTGAGAACTTCATGACTAATCCAATAATAGTTAGCCATTATGTTTCCAGCCTTATTAATTGCAATACATGTATGCTGAGGACTTCACTTCAAATACAATACTACCACAGACTTCAGATGCATGTAACCTCCATAGATAAGTTTGGTCAGCACATCTGATTATAACTTTATGCTTCTTATTCTTTATAAAAATAGTCATAAACTTGTTCCCAATGCAATGTTGCTTTAAAGCAAGTTTGAAAGCTTTCACATCATCAAATTGATCCCCTTTACTCATGTATGGGTCATCCGTGTTGACTTTGGTTGTTTCCCTTCATACTTAGGCACCTCATCATCATCTCTATCACTATTATCTGAAATTGGGCCAAGAGATGAAAACTACTTTTTGAGTTATAATCAAACTAGTCATCATTATCAATCCCTTCAACATCTTCTCACTATAACATTTGTTGTTATTTTTGATGCTAATATAGCACCGTTAGAAGTAAAACCAAAACTGCAAAATTTTTATCGACACTAATTTATGGTGCTAGTGGTGTGCCACATTAAATAACATCACGAATATTCACGATACTAAATTAGCACTCTTAAAAATTAGTATGGTGCTAATAACTTGTGTCACTATTGGTTTTGATTACTACCACTAATGGCTATCTATTAGTAGTCCTAACTTTAGGACTACTAATAAATAGCCATTAGTGGTGCTCAACACTTAGTGCTACTAAAAGAAGATGCCATTAGTGGCACTCATAATTAGCTCTATGAAGAGTTGCAACCATTCGTCCTAAATCGCTACACGTAGCGGCCATTAGCAATGTTAACTACTTAGAACCGCCTAGTGGCTTTCAAAAGCACACAATTACTCTAATATCATAGTTGAACCTTATTTTTACAACATCAACCATGCCAAATACATTTGTATTTACAAACAATACAATCAATGCATAAAATATAAAATTATTAATACACATACAATCTCCAAACTACAAATATAATTCATATATGTCAAAATACAAGTTGTTAAAGTTGTTATACAACATAAATCAATAAAAAAAAATAAAGAACATCACTCTGTACTATGTCTATCTCTCTTGCTCTTGGTTCTCAGCTCCTAAATGGTCCCCTTGTATAGGTCTAAATGAATATAATCACAAATTTAAAATTTATATAAGTAATAAATATAAATATATATTTATACTAATAGGATCGATATAAAATTTACCTGAGTAGTTTAGGAAGGGGAAGGAGTCTCCCTTGAAACAACCTACCTATGGCCAATATCGCCTTGCTATTAGGATGCTACACCGGGAATCTACTTAATGTTTTCATAAAAATCATATATTAGAATTACAAATAAATTTTTTATGCATACTATAAAGTAGCAAATTTTGGTTCATACCTTGGGATATGGGGTAAACCAAAATATGGTATGAGAGAGCTAGTTGAATGTCTCATTCCTAAACCTCTCTAATATTGAATTAATTTTCATCTGGATAATCTCCTGTACTTGATTAAGGATATACCAAGATTTCTCGCCTTGTAAGGATTTGGAGAAGGATTTGGAGATAGTCTTGGAAGTTAGTCCCATACCAAATGTCCATACCCAGTCATATCCATTAGGCTCAACACTTGATCATGGATTATATTCTAGGTGGTCGTATCCGAGAGAGAGTCCTTCAGTTGAGATTGCCTTAGTTGAGTGATTTTTTCCTATAATGTGAGCACTAAAAATATTAACAACATTTCATTAGAATAAATATTATAAAAAATAAAGTTAAATACTCACTATGGTGGATGTAGATGCTATGTTAACTGGTTGTCAACATTAACTGGTTGTCTTTCTTGGTATGTGACACAAGAAAAACATCCAGCTTGAAAGGCTCAACTCCAGTAGATGCCTCAAGCTACAAGTAATACAATTCACAATAAATAAAATATACTGAATAAAATAGCTCGACTTCTGATTATAAATTGAAAAATATATCTCAGCCCTCCAATTGTCGTACCTCTTATATCTAAATGTGTGACCCATTGTTTGACACCTTCGTTGCCTTCTATTTATCTAACTCAACTTTTAAAAGAAGAATGTAAAATTGTTAGGTCATATAGTGTTAGTGATAATTGTATTCATATTCCAACAACTAAGGAGCTAGTGCTATACCCAGGCTTTTCTTGTCTATTAATGTCTAACTAGGACATGCCATTAATCTTCCTCTATCCTCAAATTTGGATAGATGACAAGTCTCTCTAGATTATTTTTGTTATGGCATAAAGTGTTTCTTCTTCACATCTACCTTTTAGTCTCACCAACACTTGCCAAGGAACTGTATGATGCCTTTTTGTGTTTTTCTCTAAATTTGTATTAGCTTGAATATAAAGACATTATAAATTTCATAAACATAGGAACTAAAATGAATATAACTATGCAAGAGAACATAATAGAAATAAAATGACTTCTCTATCGACCCAGATTTGCTCCTTTTCTTAGGGTATAGCCCACTAGTCATTGTTGGTTATCGACAATTTATTGTCGTCCTTTACAAAAATTTCCAACTAGATCGAGAGTCATCCTGAATTCTCGCTAATGACCTAGTTGTGGCGATTGACACTAAGCAATAATCAGAATTCAACAGTACCCCAAACTCCTATAGATTTATTAGAGGCATGACAAATCCTACTCATGAAAGCTACAAAAGGACTTATAAATCACATAAAATAAAAGACTAAATTATAATATTATAAATATTGAATCAAGTTGAATACAAACATAATAAATTTAGCAATGAGTTATATACCTTCACCATTATCAGGACGTATATCTTGATCTACCTGCTCTGGAGGGGTAGAGTTTGCGCTCTCACTAATAAAGTCCTTGTTGGAATCTCCACTTATCTCAAACCCCGAATCCATCATATAAAAACTTTGTAGATGTAAAGAGAAGTAGTTTTTGTTTCCAACCTTATATTAGTTCACCATCAAGAAGCAAGATGACACATAATGTGGAAATCTATTGAGGGCAAGAGTTCTTTCACTTTATCTAATTATTAGAAGTAAATCCTTTGCCATTTATAATCATCTCATTGTGAAATTAGCCCTTGTTTACAAAAGATGTAGTCAAGATGCCATGATTGTTTACAAAAGATGTAGTCAAGATGCCATGAGTCATGATTTATTACAAAAAAAACACCAAAAAATCATCATAAAATCATTCAATAAAGTGATCTGCTCTAAAACCATTCAAAGAACCAAAATGAAGCCCATTCTATCACATCCAATCCCATGAAATTGAATCCTTTTCAGGATGAAATTGGAAAGAAAAATAGAGATATGAAGAATATGAAGACCTAGCTAAGAATGAAGAGGCGCTACTGAGCTTGAATTAAAGAGAAGAAAGCTGATTTCTTGTTTCTCTGAACCAAAGCGCAGTAAAATCTCAAATAAATTTGGGGAAGGAGATGACATGATAGGATTGGATCTAGTGGCAATGGTGGAAGACATGGCAAAGTGGGGAGACGACATGTTGGCGGGCCAGATACAATCGAAGGGCTCATCGGAGAAGAAGCAAGGATAAGACTTTTAGTTTAGTATCTGGGATGGTACTGGGGGTGAGATTTTAAAGTGTCAATGTTGGCGCTAACCTACTTAGCACCAGCATTGTTTGGACATAGTCGGCGCTAACTCACTTAGTGTCAACATTGTTTGGACATAGCCAACGCTAAGTGAGTTAGCACAAGTATTGTTTAGACTTGTGTCCCATATACTAATCGATGCTTAATTAGCACTGGTTAAATATGACTATTGGCAGTGCTAACTAGTTAGCGCCACCAATGTACTATTTATAAGAGCACATAATTAGTGCCCGTTTAGTAGTGCGACTAATACCTATGAATCTTGTAGTGTCTTCTAGACTTGCCTCATCATAATCAACTTCCTCATCTATTGTTTGGTTGATTGAACCCTAGCTCTTTGTTGACCTTTTTGTGAAGTATTTGTTCATGGAGTAATGGATGTCATCCTCTTAGATTGGCTTGGTGGGTTTAATGAGCTATTAGTTTCAAGCACATTAGAATATGGAGAAACAAAATTAAGTTAGTTTTCTATATCGTTTATTGACACATAAATATGACTATGTCTAACCTCTCCAACCACTATGAACATAGCATGCAATTCAATCTTCTCATCTAGTGCTATATACAAGTTTGGGCCATCTTTAAGAAACTTGTACTTTAAGCTAATAACCTAATCATTTCTTGATCTTACTAATTTAGTAACATCAGCTAGCAATATTGTGCAATTATATCTATATGCATCAATCAATTGAGATTTTTGTCTTCTAAATTAATATTTAACCTATGAAAATCTTGTACTTGCCTCCAGTAACCTCTATAATAGAAAATAAGTCTGCCTAATTGTTTCATCTGAAAATTTAACAAAAATCATAAATCTAATATTAGTTAATTCACAAAAATAATATAAATAAGTAAAAAAATATATGCATATAATGTCATATCAACTCCAATTCAAATTAACAAAAACAAGCAATATAATGTTATAGAAATGAATGACACAAGTTTATATTACATTTATGATACAAGTTTATATTACATTATAGTATACTAACAAATGATTGCAACACTTAAATAAATAAATTTTCTCAATGAGACATTTCATCAAATACTTGGAATGCAGCTAGTTAGACCCAAAAATCAAATAAAAAATTAAAATGTTATAAACTCAACACTCACAGCACAAACATTAAAACCAACTTAAATCCTAATTTTAAATGAATGACATAAGTTCATATTACATTATAGTACATTAACAAATGATTGCAACACTTCCAAAAATAAATTTTCTCAATGAAGCATTTCATCAAACGCTTAGAGTACAACTAATCAAATCCAAAATTCAAATGAAACATCCAAAATATTATGAACCCAAAACTCACAATACAATCATCAAAATCAACTCAAATCCTAACTTCAATAGCAAAATCAAATTACTTCTCAAGATAACACTCTCATCTATTACTATATTAAATACAAATTTACACATGAGAAATAGATGAAAAAATAGAGGGAAAAATATTAACTTGTTTGGTATGAAGCTTCGTTGGGAAGAAATTCATATGTAAGTGGATAGAAAAAATTAGTATCTTAATTCTATTTTCTGTTTCATATTTTGTTGTTCTACTTTCTATTTTGTGTGTAGTATGTTTTACATGGAATATTAATACTACGATGATAAGATAAGTTAAAGGGTAAAATAGATCTACCCCTTAACTATTATTTAGCTTTTTGCAGATTAGTTGGACTTGAAGGACCTAAAACCTCTCTAAAAAATAAAAAAGAGGGTTATATGTAATTATGAAAAAGTCAGAGGGTTATACATAATTTAGCTATTTTTGGGGGATTGTAAGTAAAAAACTCTTTCCATTTCCCTAGTTTCGAGAGGAGAATTTTATAAAGATCCCCTTAACTTACTTTCATATTTTTAGCTAGTTTCAAAATTGGTTTGGACAAAAGAAACATGCAACTTGGCATAGTGATATAACAAACATTATAGAAATACAATTGCAGGAAGGTGCACTAAACAAACTCAATAATAACCTCACTATCCTTAAGTACATCACCATGCTGCTTGTTAGTGCTCCTATGCTTTATATGCTAGATGTCTTGCATGAACTGTGTTATGACTACTATTGTTTATATAAGACATTGCACGTGCTGTGTTATGACTACTATTGTTTATCTAGGACACTACACGTGCTTATTTTCTTCACTAGTCTTAATCCACACTGTGAAAAGAAAAATACTATAAGAAAAAAGGTAGCCTCAACATTTAACATCTGATGCCTAAAAAAGCATTTGAAATTGTCGATGTTTTATAAAAGCATTGATAATGCCCAATGCTTTTTAGTAGAAGTCAAAAATTTTTGCACTTCTAATAAGTAATGGTATTTCTTAGCATTTCTTAAAAAACACCAAACATTTTCTTGGTTTAAGTGAGGAACCTTGAGCTCTTTACCTCACATTGGCCAAAATCACCAAACTCTAAAAACCTTGACATGACCCAATCCTTCGCAAACCAAAGTAGTGACCAGCTCTAGTGCAAGCATGCCCCCTCTGTAACTAGCTCTAGTGTGAGCAATGAAGTTCTTCGTGAGTAGCTTTGGCATGATCCTCCTCCTTCATGTGCAACACTAGCATGAGCCACCTCCACCTTGAGCCACACCACATCCATATAGATTGCTAAACCTAGTTTATGATTTTGACTTTCATTTGGGGATTGAAGCATATTTAGGTCTTTTGTGTAAAATTTTTGTAGAGAAAAGGATGATTGAGCTAATGGGGTATTGAGGTTTCAGATTTTGCTAATTATTTTAAGTAGATAGGGTACAAGATTTGAATATACACAATATGATAATAAGATAGGGAGTTTATGGTGAGAACACAGTTAGAACATAAAGAGAGCACAAGAAGGACACAAAGAAGACATTGAAAGAACATGAGCAGGGTACGAGAATGACACAGGGAGAATACGAGGAGGGAATTTTGAGAACATGAGGAGAATACGTGGATGACACATGGAGGACACCGGGAGGGCATGGGGAGAATATAGGTAGGGCATGAGGATGGCATGGGGGATGGACAAAGAGGGGACTAGGGTGGCACAAGCAGGGCATGAACAAGGCATGGGGAGCGCATAGGAAGAAGACATGAAAGACATAAGAATGACACATGGAGCATATTGAGAGGACACAGAAAGAATATAAGCAAGGTATAAGGATGGGAAGGAGAGTGCACAAGAGTGGCAAGGGCTGGGCATGAGCAAGGCTTGGAGAGCGACAAATAAGGTATGGGCAGAATAAAAAAGGATATATGGAGGACATTGAGAGAATACAAAAAGGACACAAGTAGGACTCACGGAGAACATGAGAAGCGCATAAGGAGGGCACAAACAAGGCATGGGGAGGGCACAACCCCCTTTGCGATTATAAAAAAGTATCTAATTTTTTACAAAAATTGGGCCATGATTTAAAGCGAATTTTGGATTGAAATTTTTTTTTAAGTATTCTACTCTTTTTTTGTTATGTGACTTGCCATATATTCTAAGTTCTGGAATCTAATTTATTAATTTATTTTTTTAGGTTGTAATGGTTCATTCAAGGAAAGCTTGGCATGTTGGAGCTCTATTCACGGTAATCCAAAACATCTAGAGGAGCCAAGTTGGAGACTATTCTTATCTAGTGGAGATTAATTCGGGCTCTATTGGAGACAACACAACCTCCTTACCCCTTGAATAGAAATATCATGATGCATACCCTAATGAAGAAGGCATAATAGCAAATTACTTAGCATTCTTCCATAATCTATGCTCATTTACTTATTTACATTTAAACTTTAACTTTATAATTTACTTTCTAATTTTTAGTCACAGATTCTGTGCAATCTTTCAGCAAAATCACTCATGGCCCAAATAGACTAATAGGAGTTTAGGGTCAAGAAGGGTACATATTGATACTTAATGTCAATTGATACAACTAGGGTGAGAACTCAACGAGACTCTCGACCCAGTTTAGGATTATCGCCAAGGATAGAAACAAGTTATCATTGACCTACATTGATTGGTGGGTTATGTTTGAGCAAAACAAGGAAAAGATTTGGGCCAATGTAAAGGTAACATCCAATTCTTGAATTTATATAATATTCTTTTATGTCATATCAAATTCTCTATAGTTAAGTGGTGTCTAACTTTTGTAATGTCTGAGTGTACAAGGTAATAGAATTGAAGGATACGATAAAGAAAAATATCATTTAAAGTTTGGGCAAGAGCTAATGCGATGACTAATATGAAAAGGAAACATTTCACATTTTTCAATAAACAACTAGAGAAGCATGTCACTTGCCTAAATCCTAGGATCAACAAGACTAGTGGAATCTTATGGTCACTTAGTGGTGGACTAGAGATGCCCGAGTAACTCACTTTCCCCTTTCATGTATATATGTAAAGACTTGTAATATTAAATAATTTTAATCCACAATTATTTTTTCTTTAGGAGTTGAGTCAGGAAAATCAAAGGCACTACAAGAAGTAGAGGATGAGTAACTCTCTTAGAAGGAAATACTATGCAAATATGAGGGTTGAGGTATTTACTTACACTATTTGTGTTAAATATGTAGTTATTATTGATTCCATGCTCATTTTTCAATATTTGCAACCCCTTGCTACTTGAGAAGGAAAGTGCAATTGACCATTCCAAGTTGAAGGTGTTTCTGGTTGTACATGCTAAGAAAGATGGACAACCAGTTGTTAAAGTGCCACAATAGCAATAGTGAAAGCATAATTTAATGAAACTTTTCTTTTTTAATAATATTATTATTGGTCATCTTTCAAGCCCAGATCTCTAACTTGAGACAAGTAATGCCAGATGATTCCATATTGGATACTACATCTCAAAACGAAATTCATGCTCAAGTTATTGACTATAAAATAGTTGGCTAAGTATGGATATTCAGTATGGAGCTGACACCCAATCAAGTAACTAAGTCATCCTCCATATCCTCACAAGGTGATGTCATACTCTACATCCAAGCCAAGTATAGGACATGATGCAGGCCAAGGTTGCTAAGCAAATCCAAAGGTGGAAGAATGACTTCTTGGTGGCACAATCTCATACCATTTTTTGACTATGTTTCTCAACTGCATAGGTTCCCCCTAAGTAGGGTCTATAGGTGGTATGGAGCAAATGATCATTTATGTTACTCGTACATATTTGTTTTATAAAACTGACACAAGTGTTGGTGGCTAACGAGGTTTCGAAGATTACAGCTGGTAATATGCCTTACACAAGCAGCCTTGGGAGGAACTCCTTCCACTTTTTCAACAACTTGGGTATATTTAATTAAATACCTACTAGTTACCATGTTCTCAATGCATATAGTTCTTGAATATTATCAAGCTAGATTCATAAGATATACTTGCGCATCAATATTCTTTTCTATATTTTACTGATATGCATGGGAAGAGGAGGAGAGGGGGTTTATTTGGAATTATTTGGCTTATTTATTATAGCTTTGCAACATGATAAGCGAAGTGTTATTTGAAGAAGGCATAAATGGTACCAACAATATTATTTCGTCATATTCTAATTAATTGTCTAATGTTATATGGTAAAGAACATACTTTTAGACTTCTAACTTGTGTCAATTACTCACTTGGGCACAAGCACAAGCATGACAATGAGGACTTGGGCATGGGCACAAGTACAGGGGTGCAGGGCACAACTAGTGGCTCAAGGGTTAGGACTTCAGCATAGATACAAGCATGGAGGTTGGGACTTAGGCACGAGCACTAGCATAGGGGTTGGGATTTTGACATAGACACTAGCACACAAACATGGGCACAAGCACGAGGTTTGAAACTTGGGCATGAACATAGGCACGGGCATAGGAGTTAAGGCTTGGGCATTGGCATGCTTATGGGAGTTGGGACTTGGGCACAAGCACTGACACAAGGACACAAGCACAAGATGGGTGTTAGGACTTGGGTACTGGAATAAGGGGCTTTTGACTTGGACATAGGCATGAGAACAAGAGTATATGAATTTATTTAGGTCTCTTCTTGCTTGAATGATTATATGCAAAAGAATTAGATTATAGTATTAATATATAAATTACCATAATTCAGGCCTATACAAGGAGGAGGAGACCCAATGCGAGTCAACAATTAGGAGCAAATCTAAGAAACTATTTTTTATTGGATAATTAACTTCAACAATAATAATTGATTCCATCGTACTTTGAGATATATAATTATATTTTGAGATGGACTATTTTATTTGGGCATGTACACAATTGTGATATAATTTTTTTACAAAATGTATGTGATAAATATAGAAAAAATGTTATAGCATATTTCAAGTGCTTTTATTGGTGCTTTGACAAGTGTCGGCAAAGAGTTTGAAAGTAAAGAATCAACAGGTTCATTGTTAGTGCTTACACTAAAGTACTAACAAAGATTGAACGAATTGCGCTCCTCCATAAATAATGTTAATAGATTTCTTATTGGTGGTGCTTTACTTAAAATAGCAATATTATGATTGTATCAGAAGTTCTTTTCCAATGCCAGAAGAAGTGTCAAAATAAAATTTTAGAAGCATGTGACTAATATAAAACAACCAATAAAAAGTACTAAAAAAAGCGAGTAAAAAAGAATTAATTATTATTGGTACTTTTCTTTTCTTTTAGCACCACCAATGATGTCCAGTGAAACTCCAAAAAGATCATATAGAAAAAGTAGCAAAAGAAATCTTGCACCACTTGATATAAAGATCTACAACCAAAACAAAATCTAAAATAACTTCACTAGAGATTGAAGCTCTAGAATAAATCACATGAAAGCTTATGCACTTTGTTGTTGTTATTCTTCTTCTAGAGTACAAAAGTCACCAAGCCAGGTATCAAATCCTAAGTGCTTCATTTCTAATGAGATTGGATCCCTTTGCTTCCTCATCTTTTTCTAGCTTTCTTACTTAAGCATCGGATAGCCTTCCCTTCATCAAGGAGCTCCTAGCAAGTAGATCATGGTGTGTCATTTTGTAGGAGAAGGACAAACACAAGAGCATGGGAACAATCTCATTCAAGTGAGCCTCTGTTAGTTGAGACCCCGGGCCCTATTGATGGGACAACACCAAAGTCCAATATTCTTCCAAAGAGATTCCATCTCTTTTTTTATGACAATCTGACTAGCACTTAAGCCTTCTATGACCTTAGAAGGATACCTTGGATCTTCATATTTTGCCACCACTATAAAATAAGTTATTGCTCTTGCTATGTATGTAATTTCTGAAGGCTACAATGGTGTATCTTTTATTGCTTTGAAAACCATGCTCCACCTCAAGACAAGTGCACACCATCTTTGTCTTCATTATCCAACAACAATAAGGTATAATGCAATTTGAAGCAAAATTTCAAGTCTCGTGTTTGATTCCCACTAACATGAAGAACAAAGAAAATGAGCAAATGCCAATAGACCAAAATTTATGCATTTAACCAAATTTAGACTATGCTGATTGCCATAGGCTCCAAGAGATTGACTATGTTAGGCTTAGGTATAACTTTTAAAGTGTGGCCGATAACTTTGAGTATATTGGCTATTAATTTCTTTTGATTTTGAAGTGACATAATTTACTACTTATGGAGTAGAGTGAAACCTTGGAGTGCTAGCAAAGGCTCTTATAATACATCTAGTAGGACTCAGTTTAACCCAACCTAGTTCTATTTGAACTAGCTCTGGTGCAGATCAAGATGATAATATCATCAATTGTTCATACCTTTGGAGTATTGTCAAAGGCTTAGCACGCCCAATAGAACTTAGTTTGACCTGTCCAATTTCATTTGAACTAATCTAGGTTGAGTTCAAGTTAGGTTCAATATTCAAAATTTGCTTAAATTATGATTCACCAACTTCTTCTTGAAGATAATGATATGTTTTAGTTTTCTCTTCCCAATACCTTTAGTTATTGGATTTGTACTGATACTTTATAGCATAAAATCAAATGCTACTATCGTGAATCGACTACTATAGTCATAGAGGGTCATCAGATTAACCAACGGAATCATGTGAAATATTCATTCCTAAAGTCATTGTTAGTATTGATGGTAAATGTTCAATTTGCAATGATGAATTCAATCCATCGAGCTTGGTATTAATTTTTAGAAGAATATCTCTCAAATACTAATCATTGACTATTGTTGGGACAACACTAATTTTGACTCGAGTCTAATTTGATTCAGTTCAATATTTAAAACTTAATTTTGGTTTGAGTTTAATTTATTCGATTTAGATTGAGTTCGATCTTATGTTAAACTATTATTAGGTTTGGGTTCATATGTTAATGGACTTTGGATCAAGTTCAAGTCAGTTTAGATTCAGCTTGGCTTTGGATTTGATTTGACCCATTTGGCTTTCAATTTAAACTTGATTTAACCCAATTATGATTTGATTCAAGTTCAATTTAACCTAAATTGGGTTTGATTTTTATTTAATTTTGATTAACTTGATTTAAACTTGATTAGGGTTGGATCTTCTTATATGATTTAGATTAATTCAATTTGGATCTTGGGTCCAATTTAATTTGAGTTTTAGCTCATTTATTTGATCAATTTAGGTTCATTTGGTGGTCCATCTGAGTTAATTTACCTTTGTTCATTTGTTCTAATTGAGTCTAATGCGATTGAGTCACTTCATATTAATTAATTTAATTCGAGAACCTTTGGGCTTGCCATGATAACTTTGGACAAGCTTGCAGGTTGGCCTAAATGAGTGAGCCTGAGGGCTAGTTTGGATGTGTGAGGCCAAGGCTGGCTTGATTTGATAGGCCCAAAGACTGCCCTAATTTAATAAGTCCGAGGGTTGGTTTAGAGATGCGAGCTCAAAGGCTAACTTGAGTTTGAGTCCAAAGGCTCGCTGAGTGCAAGTTTGAAAGTTAGCTGAGCGTGAGTATAAAGATTGACTGAGTTCAAGTTCGAAGGATAGTTAAGTATGAGCCCAAAGGTTAGCTTGCATGTGAGCTTGAAGGTTGGGTTAGATGTAAGTCTGAAGGCTAACTTGAGTACAAGCCTAAAAGCTGATTAAATACGAGCCTGAAGGTTGGCTTAGATACAAACCCAATAGTTAGCTGAGTGAGTCTCTAAAGGTTGACTTGAATGCACGAAACCACAGGTGATCATGGTGGTAATGAAGGCCTATTGATATACAAAGCCGTGGGTAGTTACAATGGTAATGGAGGTTCATCAATGCGTAAAACTGCAGATGGCCGCAATGGTGATGAAGGTCTGTCAATATGCAAAATTGCGGGTGGCTACAATAGTGATGGAGCTCATCGATGTGCGAAGGATTACGGGTGGCTACGGTGGTAATGGAGGTCCATCAATGCATAAAGTTGCGGGTGGCCATGGTGGTGATAGAGTTTATCAACGTGCGAAAGACTAGGATGGCCACCATATTAATAAAGTTTTGTCAAGATATCAAAGATTGTAGGTGACTATGATAATGATACGGTGGTAATGGAGGTCCATCAATGCATAAAGCTGTGGATGGTCATGGTGGTGATAGAGTTTATCAAGACCAGAATGGCGGCTTCTCCTCCGGCAAGGCTAGGGTTCCGGTAAGGGGGGATGCAGAGGCGACGGGGGTCTTCGATGGGTTCAGCAACGGGATGATCATGATCATAGAGAACATGATGGAGAGGAAAAAAGCTAATGGCAAAGGCCCAGAAGGTGAGCTGCTCACACCACAGTGGCACCCACTCTGACTCGAAAAGATCCGCTCAATCGACTCTGAGTCCTCCAGAAATGCCTCGTTGAGGTCCTTCTTCGTCATCACTGTCTGATCTGCTTTGTGATCAGTGATCACGATGCCACTATCCATAGTTCCCATATTCCTCTCCAGTTGAGATTGACTTCGAGGGATGGTGGTGTAGGCATAGGCGGCAATGAGAGACTGAGGTTCAAGTAGGGGCATGGGAGCAGGTCGACGGAATTAAGCAACCGGGGTGCGATGCTCTTGGCGGTAGCATAGGACAGTCGGCTACAAGGCATGTGGAAGTCCAGCCATAGCTAACCTTGTTCCTATTGGAACTGGCCCTGCCTTGGCCGAGATGAGATAGCTATCTTCGAAGGAAGTTGTGTTTAGCAAACTTGTAACATAGGAGAGAGAAGTAGAAAGACATAAGAGAGAAAGAGAACAAGCCCCAAGATAAGTTTTGATAACCTTACTTTTGATCTTCTTCTTGCTTGGTTATCTTCGTTTCTCTCCTTGCTTCACCTTCCATTCAATTTCCAGATGCTGAATTTTCAACAGGACTATTTGTAAATTTTTACAAAAATTTGGATCAAAGTATAAATTCATAAATTTTAGGCGTCCTTTTGTAAAAAAAATTTAGTTATCAAATTTTAAAATTTGTCGGATTTTTTTTAATAAAATTTAGACTTACTTACAAATAAAATTTTTTAAATATTTATTTATGAAAATTAGAAATTACAGGAGTTTATTTGCGAATATAAAATTTTTAGGGGTTTATTCTCAAATTCTATATTTTATGGGGATTGATTTGAAATTTCAAAACTTTCAAATATTTTTTCACAAAATTTTTATCCCAAGGACTGATTTATAAAATATATTTAGTTCGAGTACCTATTTGCAAATATTTTATATATTTTTTATTTTGATCTAAATATTCGAATCATGATTCAGGGACATTCAACTTCACATTCTAACTGAATTTTGATTGAATTTTATTTTTGGCCAAAATTAACTCAAACACTCCTTCTTTTTGCTTCAAAATTAAGAACATAGAGGAATCCTCGCATTGAGGTACTAGTGAAACAAATTATTCTATGAACCTGTCAACTAAGTCATTAAAGCAAGTTATCGAGTATCTCGAGAGTCCACAGTACCAAGCCCAAGCTGGACATTGCAGCGTCATCAGAAATGTCTTACACATAGTGAAATCCCATGCGTCTTGTAGAATCATAGCATTCTAGAATGTACTCAAATGGTCAACTAGATCCTTCAAATTGTCTTATACTTCATAGGGTGGTTGGTGGAACTAGGATTGTACCTAAGAATATATAATCTTAGGAGTGAGGGATATGTCATATCTCATCTGATTTGGATAAATTAGCACTTCAAATATCTCCTAAGCCATGCATGATGCACCCTCTCCTCGGGTGCCTTGAATAGCTCTGATAGAGGCTCAGCTCACATGGATGTAGTATATAGTTTCATCGGCCGAATCATAAGTGGGATTGTATCTCTTGTAACCTCTTGAAGCTTGATACCAAAATGAGATTCCTAACAAGAGATCATGGTGACTTGAGCCATGATATCCATTGGGGTATAGATGGCTCATGACTTGTGGATATGGATCGTTTTGGTTCAGACCCATACCTAGGGTTCACACTTGAGTCAGAATCTAAGGTTGAGTTTGGAAGTTTTGCATCATTTGGATCTAATTTTGTAATTGTTGAGTCTAAAGATTTTACATAGCTTACACTTGAATTTTCAGCAATTATGTCATTTGTTAAGTTGCAACTGTCAGTGTTTGGAACTCTTACCAATTCACTTGGTTGGAGAGAGCTATCAATATTTTGAGGATAATTTGCAAAGGAACTCTCTAAGGTTCCTATTGTGGAGGTGGCTGAGTGGGTGAGTTGACTTGTAAGTTACATTTTATATCCATTTTTAATATTTAACTTAATATGAAAAGACAATTATGTCTACAACTCTTTAAATTTTAGTATAAATCCTCTCTAATTTTTCTTCTTTCTCTTAAGGTATGAGAATTCCAAATACTCAAATACCATCGTCTTATCACCAACTAGTGAAATTAGAGAGAAAATTGCGTTCGAATGTTTGGAGTTTTAATACTTTAGAAGATAAAAGCAGAAAAATTGGAGAAAATAAATTTTTACTCCTAAATTTAAAGGACTTAGGACATGATACTCTTTTCACATTAAATTAAGTATTAAAACTAAATAAAATATTAATGAAGACATGGTTGTTTGCATGTTTTTATTATAATACAGGTTTTTTGTTGATAGCGATAAAAGATGTAATTTTTTTATAAATTTATAATAATGTAAATAATTCTTTATTAGAAACTCTAATTTAAATACAGTAAGATTATTATTTTACAAAATTCATATTACATGCACTGCACATGCTAATTTTAAAATAAAATAATTAATGTATATGAAGATAATTTTCTACTAAATAGGCATATGCAAGAGAAGTAAAAGATCAAAGCTAATATCATTAATACACATCAAAGACAAAAAAAAGGCATTCTATCATTGGACTTGATTAATACACAAGGTCATAAGGATCTTTTTTTCCTTATTTAATTTTATCTAAACTACAATTATGAAGACGATAAATTTCAAACTCTATAGTGGGTCCTTTCCGTATCGGCCCTATTATTTTCTCCCCAAGCCTCTCCGTCAAAAGGTTGGGTTGATCGGTGCTTTTGGAGTAGAGTTGCAGTTAGACTCTAATTAGGATACTGTGGAGGACTTTTGTGCAAAACTCTTCAATTTTATAACCCACATAATAGAACCTTATTTTTTTTAGGATTTTAGTAAACAATCATCTACTTTATTATGAATTTACCAAAAATCTTCTACATTATTATTATTAGCAAAAAATTACTCACTTTATACTATAAATTTGTAAAAAGCCACCTCAATTAACAAAATTAAAAATTATATTATTTTAATTAAATTTTATAAATTAAATTAGTATAAAATATAAAACTATTTTCATTCGATTTTATTTTGAATAGTTATTTTTAATTATTGGACAACCGGTTCGATAAGATTAGATTTTATTCCCAATTTCATAAAATATAATAACCAATCCTTCATCAAAATTAAAGTAAGATAACTTATTTTTTATATTAATTTAATACTTATTTATATTAAAATAAAATGAAAATAATTTATATTTTAATATTAATTTTAATTGATAAAATCGAATTAAATAGAGTATTTTTTTAATATTTTAACCAAGGTGTTTTTTTTACAAATTTATAATATAAAATGAGTGATATTTTGCTAATAGTGATAAGGTAGATTATTTTTTTAGAAATTCCAATAATATAGGTGATTATTTGCTAAAAATCTTTTTTTTTTATCTTCCTTTGACCCCATAGTGGCGCTGAGGAGGGGAGAAGATATGGAAAGCGATCATGATGCTGACTTTTTATTTGCGAGGGGTACTACACAGGCATTAACGTCTTCTCTAACAAGTGGTGGTATATTTAACATATTAAATTTCAGTTTTAGAATCAATTTTGACACTGATTGGAAATGATATTTTAGTCATTTCGATCATTTTAGTCAAAAGCTATCTGTTTTGATTTTAATCAAATGTGAATTAAGATTGGGGTGAATGTGGGATGAAAATTAAACTGATATAGAATAAATACGATCTCATTTTGATAATCAAAGGGAGAACGAAAAGAAGAATTCTTGAAGGACACAATATATTTGTACAACACAATAATATTAGTCAGAGGACAATAATTCACTAGAGATTTTGGCAAAAGTGCTTGTTGATGGTTATTGGAAAGAAAAAAGATTCACATCGATCTCACTAGGCTCCATCTTCCTCTTTTTCTCTTTTAATTTTTATTTTTCTCCTGTATTTAGATTCATTAGACTACACATTAATATCTACTATACAATATAATTATCAACCTTTAGATAATTTAAAGGAATTAGGGAGGGACCTTTGACCCTCGCCACCATGGTGGTAAGTAAGCCTCATCCAATTTTTTTTTGAATTTTTCTTATCTCTTGAGCACGATTGTACACTCAAAAAACTCACAGAATTAGATATTTTTCTTATGGAGAGATGGGGAAATAAATCACAAACTGCTAGAACAAGCTTACTTCATGCTCGGTGAACAGGATCACTAGAACATCTCTTGGAGATCTCATGCATTTTGTAGGCCGAACACATAACTCTCAAAGTGTGTGTGGGCGGCATCAACTTGAAACCAAGCCAAACCATCCGGGTATACCAACATAGTTGACAGTCCTTTGTTTTCTCTCAAAATGATTGCATTCTAAGATATAACATCACATTGCACTACCCCAAGTCACATGCCTCTCCATCATGATCCTTAGATACTAAAATAAAAATAGGTTAGAACTGAATCACTTGACATTTTAGTTGTATCTTGGTTAATGACTTCAAACTCAAATTACATTCTCATGGGAGTAGCAGCAAAAAAAACCTACCAAAAGTCCTTCAAGCTATGTCTGAACTATGAAAAAAGAATAGTATTAGTGTCATGTCGCCATCAGCCTCCTCTACTTTATCTAAACTACTTTCTTATAAGAATAGAAGCCAAAAAGACTACACCAAATGCCTTCAAACCTATCCTTAAGAGAGTGTAATATTTTTGGCATGTTACCTTATATTCTTACCTTATAAAAGTTCACAAGCAAGTTTTTGAGCCCCTAGATCGATCCATAGCCCCCAATTTCATTAACCGACTTCTCAAACCTATTTAAAGCCAATAAGTCAATAAGAAAAATTGATCAAGTATATCCTCAAAGGCGATTATCATTTTTATCCTTCACTCATATTTTATTTCTCTTGGCACCTCTCCAATGAAGGACAATTGTAGAGACCACCCTTTTTCATAGCCTTTGTATTTTTGTGTGTGACCCTAAACTAAACCAATTGGCTTACTTTAGTCAATTGAATTTTAGTCTATTTTCATAATTTTTGAAAGTTTATTTGTAAAATCGCCATGCCCTAATTGAATTTTCACATATTTTAATTATCGTTTATTTTTACCTTAAAAAAGTATATTTTCATATTTTAAATTAAACATATTTGTGATTTCACAATTTCCAATGACTTATTTATAAAGTTGTACATTTCAAGAGCTTATTGGTAAAAGAATCATAATTACAAGATATTTTCATTGCAAAATACTTAAATTTTTATTTCCCAAATGCTTTAAAGTGTTCATGGTAAAATCACATTAAATTAAAATTATTCACAAATATTTTGATTTTGGGGGATTATTTATATAATTGCATAAGATTTTGATCAAGTTTGAGATTTGATTAAGAGTCTATGTTTGGAAGATGTTGATCTCCATAATTTACCTTTGGGCAGTGCTAGCCTTTTGGTGCTTGCAAACCATTGGACTCCCCTTATGGGTGCCTAACCTAATTTTTTTCCTATTTATACAGTTGGGTTCCGAGATTTTGAACATGAAGTTTTCTCATCAAGTTTTTGATTGAAAACACATCAAGTTTTCACTAAGAATATACATCAACAATGTCCCAATAACTTAGTGCAGTAAACTTTAAATTCTTCTCACTCAGAAATTAAGTCATCGAAGTTTTATGCGAGATTTTCAGTGAGGTGAAGAGTCACATAAGTATCAATATGATCCCTTTTCTTTTACTCATTTTTTTCCTTCTTGCATTATCATTACTATAGATTCTCCCTTCTTTTTCTCACACTAAATTAGAAGTTATAATCTAGTGATCAATTAAATTTTATTTCATCTAATTCTACTACCTTTATAAAACCTAGAAGAGCATTAAGGAGGGATGAAAGATTTCTCTCCTTTCGAGGGAACTGTTTGAGCCAATTTTGAATAAAAATCAAATTTAATTAAAAATTAATTAAAATATAAAATTGAATGCCACTGAATTGTGACCCAAATGTGAGCCTCAATTGGATGAAAATTACAATCAAATTTGATTGAAAATTAGATTTAATTTGGACTTGAATTATTAAAAAATTGGGATTAAACAAAAGAAAGCCAATTGAACTGGATATTTGGACTAAAATCAGACTTAAAATTTATTAAATATCTAGGCCAAAATGAAAATTATAAGCTCTTTTCAAATGAGTCTTTGACGAGATTTTTTATGTGAAGAAGTCCTTGAGAAGAAAATTTTACAAAGAAAGTTCTTAAAAGTTCTGAAATTTCAAATTGATCCTCGCAAAATTTATGATTTGTAAATAAGCCTCTCAAAATTTTATATTTATAAATAGATCTCCAAAATTTCTAATTTTTATAAATAAATCCCTAAAATTTTAGAAAATTTATAAACAAGCCTCTTAAAAATTTTTATTTGTAAATAAGTCCAAGTTTTATTCAAAAGGACCTCGAAAGTTTCAGAATTTTACAAATATATTTTCTGTGAAAAGCCACCCAAAATTTATAAAATCATATTTTGTTCATTTTTTTCAAAAAATTTACAAATAAGCCACTCAAAATATTTTTATAAATAAGTTTAAATTTTATTCAAAAAGCACCCTGAAAATTTTGGAATTTTATAAATATATTTTTTTTGTAAAAAGACCTCTGGAGTTTATAAAATCACACTTTGGTCTAATTGTTTTGAAAATTTAACATTTAGAAATAGTACATATTTCAAATAACATCATCTGTGAAACAAATCCCAATTAATGGATTACATGCAATTCACAAAGATGAAAATACAATCCATCACAAACCACAACAATCCAAAATAAGTCAGGCACAATATTTTAAAAATTCAATCAAATACAATCTCATTACAAATTGGGATTCAACATTATTCTAAATCAGGTCAATCAGTGATTTGATTTTGATCCTCTTCAAAGCCTATAAAAAGAGTCAAAAACCTACAGAACAAACAAACAAAGAACAGAGAAGGGATCAACGAACCTTGGTGGGAGAAGAGGAAAGGAAATTAACAAGAAGATGATAAGAAAGGTCAAAGATTTGAACTTAGCTTCTCTTTCTTTTCTTCTTCTCTTCTGTGCCTTCGATTCTCTCTCTTGCTATCCATGTTGTTGCTTGTTGTTATTTTTGGCATCCCGTCAACCATCCACCGGAGGAGTCTGAGCCTACCTGCTAGCCTGCACTTTGTGACACCTCGAGTGCATCACCAGCCTAGCCTATGCCCATTAGCCAGAGCTCCACCCCTTTGCCCTGTTGCCCCGATGCTCCACCATCACTGCACATGTCTTCATTGTCTCCTGTGTCTTCATCGCCTCCTGTGAGTTTGCCTCTACTACATCTTTAGCCTCTTTCATTTTCAGCTACTAGTCGCTCATGAAAGAGGTCCCATTGAGCCCACACTGATTGCCATGCCGCCTCTAGGTAGTAGTTACCACCCTTCTGCCACTGGCCAGGACCAAATCCAGCGAGATCTAACCGAATTCGACTAGGAGGAAGTCCGAATCACCATGGTCCAGTCATGAAGAAGAAGCTCATGGAAGAAAGGCATGAGTCTAATGGAAAAGAAGGAGAAGTAACGGAAAAGGAAAATAAAAGAGGGGGGGGTGGTTTTCTCCTCACAAAAAAAAGAGAAAGTGAAGGTCTTGCCTTGATTTCCACACCACCACCACCATGGCCACCTGGGGTCTGTGGCGATCAACGAACATCATCAACACTATTGCGGCCACCCTCGGTCCCTAACATGATAGTGGATCTCCCTTAGTAATGTGGCCACTCGCGGCCCATCATATGATGGTGAAACACCACCAACATCGTGACCACTCGTGGCCTCCCTCGAAGATGGCAAACCTTTAACACTGTTGTAGCCACCTGAGGCCACTTGAAGATGGCAAATTCTCGTCATACCTATTCAACCTTTAGGCTCTCACTCAGCCAGTCTTCAAGCTCCCACTTAGCTAGCCTTCAGGCTTGCATTCAGCCAACCTTCGAGCTCGCATCTAAGCTAACCTTAAGGCTCACAATTAGCTAGCCTTTGAGCTTACACTTAACCAGTCTTTGAGCACACACTAGGCCATCATTCAGATTCACACTTAGTCAGCCTTCGAGTCACATCCAAGCTAACCTTCGAGCTCATATTCAGCCAGCCTTCGAGCTCACACTCAACTAGCCTTTGGGCTTGCACCCAACCGACCTTCAGGCTCACATCCAAGCCAACCTTCGGGCTTGCATCTAAACCAACCTTTGGTCTCGCACTCAACCAGTCTTTGAGCTAGCACTCAGCCAATCTTCGAGCTCACATCCAGTCAGTTTTCGAGCTTACACTGAGCCAGTCTTTGAGCTTGCACTCATCCAGCCTTCGGGCTTCTATCCAAACTAGCCTTTGGGCTCTCACTCATCCAACTTTTGAGCTCACACTCAGCTAGCCTTCAGGCTTATATAGCCAAGCTTGCATCTAAACTTGCCTTCAGGCTCTCATCAAACCTAGTCTTCAAGCTCGCACTTAGCTAGCCTTTGGGCTTACACTTAGTCATCCTTCAAGCTCACATTTAAGTCATCTTTTGGGCTCACATCTAAGTCAGCTTTCAAACTCGCACCTATCCAACCTTTGGGCTCACACTTAGTCGACCTTCGAGTTCGTATCTAGGTTAGTCTTTCAACTCGCACTTAGTTAGCCATTGGGCTTTCACCTCTAAGCTAGCTTTTGAACTTGTAAACTAAGTCACCCCTTGATTTTTCACATTTAAGGCTGGATCATGAGTCCATCTAAAATTATCATAAATAACTTAGAACCCTGAAAATTAAAATATTTAATATGGAGTAACTCAATCATATTAAAATTGAACTCAGCTAAAATAAATAGACAAAGGCCAAATTGACTCAAATGGACCTAGATTGATCAAATAAATGGACTAAAATTCAAATTGAGTTAACTTAAACTCAGACTCAACCTTAATCAAACTTGAGATAGGTTAATTTAAAAACAAGTTGTATTCAAATCAGATCCAATCTGCATTGAATTAAGCTCAAATCAAATCCTAATTAGGTTAAATTAAGTCCAAACTAAAATGGCAAACTCAAAGTCAAACCAAAATTAAGCCAGACTGAGCCTAAATTGAAACCATGTTGAACTAAATTAACTTGAACTAAAGTAAATCATAATGCAAACTAGAACTTAATAAAGGTCTAATACAAAGTCAAACTCAACCCAAACCAAATGAAATCAAACTTGAACTAAAATCGCCTGAACATTGAACTGAATTGAATTAGATTCGAACCAAAATTAGTATTAATTCAACTAAAGTCAATGACCAGTATTTGAAAAATTCTCTTATAAAAAAAAATCAATGCTAAGTTTGGTGGATTGAATTCATAGTTCCCCTAGTCATACTATAAAGTGTCAATGCAAACCCAATCACCAAAAATTCTGGAAATAGAAAGACTAAAACATATCACTATATTCTAAGAAGAAGTTAGTAAATCACAATTCAATCAAGTTTTAAAATATCAAACTGAATCAATTTCAAACTCAAATTAAAATTGAGTGTTAAACTAATTCTGGACAGAACTTTGACGCAAACTATATTAGTCTCATAGAACTAATAGGGTCAAACTGAGTCCTACTGGATGTTCTAAACCTTCAGTTATTCTCTAAGGGTATGAACAAAGGGTGATATTACCATCCTAACTCAAACCAAAATTAGTTAAAATCAAACTATATAAGGTTAAACTAAGTCTTGTTGGATGTACTACAAAAGCCTTTACCAATACTTCAAAGCTATACCCAACTACATAAGCAGTAGTGATGTTACTAAACTAAACAAATTAATTTCCAACATGCTCAAAGCTATCGATCATGCTTCAAAGCTATACTCGACCCCCTAAGCCATTGGTAGTACTACCAAATCAAAGAAGTCAAATATCAGTATGCTCAAAGCCATTGGCTACACTTCAAGTTAGTTAACCCTACAAGCAGTTAATGATGCAGCCCTCCAAGCTAATCAACCTCACAAGCAATTAATGATGTAGCCCTCAAGCTAGTCAACTCCAAAAATAGTTGGTGATGTACCCTTCAAGTTAGTCAACCCCAGAAGCAAATAGTAATTCACCCTTCAAATTAGTCAACCCTAGACATAATTGGCGATGCACTTTTCATTCTAGTCAACCCTTGAAGTAGTTGATGATGTACCCTTCAAGTTAGCTGACCTCAAAAGTAGTTGATGATGTGCCTTTCAAGCTAGTCAACCTCAAAAGCAGTTGACAACGTACCCCTCAATCTAATCAACCCTAAAAGTAGTTGACAATGCAATTTTCAAAGCTATGCCCAACCCCTTAAGCCGTTAGTGATGCCACCAAACTAAACGAAGCTATTGCCAATGCTCAAAAATATTGAAAATACTTTGAACCTCTCTTATTCCTTTTCATATCCCTTAGACAATATCACCAATATCCGCCGAAAATCGAGTCAATTTGAGTCAAATACCATGTGGTCCAGCGTAGGAGAGAAGGGCAACAGGACATATTAGAGTTTTTTCTCCGCTCCTTCTTTCTCTTTTCCTTTCTTCATTTCTTTAATATTTTCTATAATTTCATCTTGAAATTCATTGTAAAGTGAAAGCATACCCTCACTTAAGCCATGTATCATCCATTAAAATTAATTAAATAATTTTTTTGTGTTTCTATTTTATTAGCTAGGTTTCTTACTTTAGGAGATTCCTGATAATTGTTGGGGTAATTAATAACAGGAGCTTGCGCCTATTAGAAGTTAATATTTCCACAAATAGTGTACTTTAAATTAAAATAAATTTTAATCTCTGATTTGAGGTCACTCTTGAAGTCTCCGCTATTCCGGATCATCGAAACAATCCTACAAACTTTGACACGCCTAGTGGGACTTGATTTATCCTGCAAGTGTAGAAACCCAGTTAATATGATAGAGATATGGATAAAGTAGAATCACAATTTAAGATTGATCAATTGTGTTTTTCTTTATAGAGGAAAGAATCAAATGTTAATAATGAAAAACATCTCTACCCTAAGATACACCATCATCTTAAGGGCAGGGTCAGCTATGCATTTATCTCAGTCAATGGTTGCTATAAAAGTAGCTAAAGTTAAGATCAAGTTTGAGACCATCTCTAAGGTCGTCTAGTTCAAGAAGCCACCTACTACTACATCAACTAAAGTTGTTGACATGCAAAACTAGCCTGTTTCTCACCTTTCATAAAGGGGAAGGAGGCTCAATATTATTATCCCTGATGAGAAGGGTTGCTCAGATAAAAAGCTAGAAGCTATATCTCAACCAAAAAGGATATTAGTCTTCCAGAGGCTAGGACCAAAACAAAGTTCAGTCTTTGGCCGCCTTCACTAACTCCTCACAAGGAGCAATCACAAGTAAATCCAGACACAGGCATTGATGAAGAAGATCTCATACTGGTTGTCACAAATAAAGGAAAAGCTACTAGAATTTTCAACTGACTTGAAAAACCCACCCCTCAAATGAAGTCAGCCATTACCGTCCTAATCTCCAACTACTTCGCTCCACTAAGTAATTTAGAGAAGGATAGGAGGAAATCACAAGGAGCACAGTCTTATCTTAAAACTGTGCTAAAAGGGTGATTCACCAAATAAAATCACAAGAGTCACGGTAAAAGTGTAACCCAACACAAGGATTCACCAAAGGAGATTATCCATACTATCAGAGGCATTTCTCATCATGACTCTAGGAGGAATCGCGAACCCTCACCCCAACCAACCAAATGCCAAAAGAAGGTTGACTAAGTGAGGCTTACTAATGAAGAAATCCAAGAGGAGCGGGCCCTTATGAACTAATCCTTGCTACCACACCAAAGAAAAGGTGTGTTGACCCACTCCATAAGTAGACTCTTGAATAAGACAACTTGGCTAGTGGGAGAAGTTAGCCTCAACCTAAGGGCTAGACCCAATTCTCAAGACAGACCATTATGTTCTAATAGAAGTCTTGATCATAACTGAAAGCTCCAATTAAGAAGTGATCATAAAAGCACTGCAAGAATAGTTAAGACCACAAGACAAAGAGAAAGATGAAGCTCAAAAGAAGGTTATAGAATTAACGAAGATAATGCTAATGGGCCCACGCAGTCACCGCCATTGGGTTCTCCTGCTTCATCCTCATGGCCAAGAACCATGAAGGATTTTGCCTCTAGCCCTCAGGCTACACGTATTGCTCCATCACGACCAGCCCTTGGTGCGGTGGCCTATCACCGCTATGGGCTGGATCTAGCCAGATCCAGTCGGATTCGGCCATGAGATGGGGGGCCAATGCTGGCCCCTCCTTACTATAGGAGAAACATCCAAATCTGGCTAGGGAATAGCCTGATATGTGCCAGGAAGTGACCGGGCCACCACGGCCTAGTTGGAAGAAGGAAGAAAGGGGTGTCTTAGGCTTAGGATTGAAGAAGAAACAAAAATAAAGGGATAAAAAAATATTAAAAAGCTTGTGCAGCAAAAAAAGATCCAGCAAAAAAAAAAAGGTTTATTTTGGATTTGAGGGAGAAGAAAGGAAAAAAAATATAAAAAAGAGTTGTGTAAAAAAGAGTAAAAAAGGGGAAAATTCAGCAAAAATAAAAAAAGAAGAATTTTCAACATCGCAAGCACCCGTAGACTTTAGTGCATGGTAAACTCTTGACATTACTGCAACGACCCACAACCCTCAAAAATGACAATGAAGACAGTGAACCTCTGACCTTGCTGCGGCCACCCACAACTTAAAGATGGTGATGAAGACAACAATAAAGATGGCAAACACATGACCTTGTTGAGGCCACCCATGGCCCCTTGAAGATGATGGATCCCCATCACCACCAGCAACTTTTGAGCTCGCATCTAGCTAGCCATTGAGCTCACACATAGCTAGTCTTAGGGCCAGCATCCAAGCTAGCCTTCAGGCTCACAACAAGCCAGCCTTTGGGTTTGCACCTAATTAGTCTTTGCGCTCACATTAAGCCAACCTTCAATATTGCACCCAAGCCAGCCTTTGTGCTCACACTCAACTGACCTTCAGGCTCGCCCTCAGTCAGCCTTTAGGTTCGCACTCAATCAATCTTCGAGCTCGTATTCATCTAGCCTTCGAGATCACACCTCAGCCAGCCTTTGGCCTCATACTCAACTATCTTTCGGATCACACTAAGCTAGCCTTCAGAATCACATTCAGCCAATCTTTGGACTCACACTCAACCAGCCTTCGAGTTCATATTTAACTAACCTTCAGACTCACACCCAAGCCATCCTTCAGACTCATACTAAGCCAACCTTCAAACCTGCACCCAAGCCAGCCTTCGGGTTCATACTCAGTCAGCCTTTGGGCTCACACTCAATCAGCTTTTGGGCTCATACTTAGCTAGCTTTCAAGCTCATACTAAATCAATCTTTGGGCTAACATCCAAGCCAGTCTTCAGTCTCATATCCAAGCTAGCCTTTGGGCTCGTATCTAAGTTAGTCTTCGGACTCGCATCTAGTCAGCCTCCCACTCACACTAAGCCAACTTTCGGGCTTGCACTCAACTAGCATTTAGGCTCACATTCGAACCAATCTTCGGGCTCACACCCAAGCTAGCCTTCAAGATCAAACTCAACTAGCCTTCGGGCTTGTACTAAGCTAACTTTTTGGCTCGCACCCACACCAACCTTTGGGCTTGCATCTAACCTAACCTTCAGGCTCGAACTTAGCTAGCCTTTAGGCTCGCACCTAGATAGCTTTTGAGCTCGTTCCTAGCTAATCTTCAGGTTTGCACTTAGCCAGCCTTTGGGCTCGCATCTAAGTGAGTCTTCGGACTTGCACCTAATCAACCCTCGGGCTCATACTAAGGTAGCTTTCGAGCTTATAACCTAAGCTAATTTTTGGATTCATGCATTCAAAATTGGGCTATGGTCCATCTAAGATCATCATAAATAGTTGAGGATCCTCAAATCAAATTAATTAATGTGAGATAAGTCAATCACAATGAATGGACAAATACCAAGATGGCTTAAATGGACTTAAATTGATCAAATAGAAGGACTAAAACCAAAATTAAGTTAATATAAACTCAAACTCAATTCTAATCAGGCTCAAGTTGAGTTCAAATCAAATCTAATCTAAATTAAACTAAGCTTAAATCAAATCCCAATTGGGTTAAATCAAGTTAAAACAAAAAGGATAAACTCAAAGTCAAAATAGAATCAAACCAGACTGAGCTTGAACTGAAATGAAGCTAAACTAAATTAACTTGAACTTAAATTAAAGTCTATCAAGATGCAGACTCAAACTAGATAAAGGTCTAACATAAAGTCAAACTTGACTTGAGCTAAATGAAAGCAAACTCGGACCTGAACTAACTAAAGTCAAGCTAAGTCCCATTGGATGCACTGAATCATCTAGTCTGAGTTTATGAAGAAACGATAATATTACCACCTTAACCTGAACCATAATTAGTTTAAATAAAAACTAAATAAGGTTAAATTGAGTCTTGCTGGGTGCACTATAAACGCATTTAGTAATATTTTAAAGCTATACCAACACTATAAGCCGTTGGTGACACGGCCAAATCAAAGAAGTTGATTGCTAACATGCTCAATGCTGTTGGCCACATTTCAAAGCCTTACCCAACCCCCTAAGCCATTGGCAATGCTACCAAATCAATGAAATCAACTAATAATACGCTCAAAGTTATTGGCCACACTTTAAACTAGTCAACCTCAAAAGTAGTTGATGACGTTCTCTTCAAGCTAGTCACCCTAGAAGTCATTGGCGATACACCCTTTCAAAACTAATCAACTCCAAAAGCTATTGACGACACATACTTTCAATCTAGCCAACCCCCAAAGTAGTTGGTGATGTATTCTTCAAACTAGAAAACCCCAGAAGTAGTTGGCAATGTGCCTTTTCAAGCTAGTCAACTTCAAAAGTAGTTAATGATGCAATTCTCAAAGCTATACCCAACCCCATAAGTTGTTAGTAATGAAACCTAAATCAAAGAAGTTATCATCTATTGGCTATGAAAATACTTTAAAAATCAAAGAAATTATCGTCTATGCTTCATTGGCCATGAAAATACTTCAAAAACCAAAGAGTTTCTTGCCTACGCCTTATTAGCTATGCAAACACTTCAAAAAAAAAGTTATTGCCTACACCTTATTGGCTATGAAAATACTTTAAGATTAACAAAGCTATTGCCAATGCCTTATTGGCTAATGAAAATGCTTCAAATTATGAAATTATCGCCAAAGCTCAAGGCTACTGAAAATACTTCAAGCCAATCCCGACTAGCTATTGGCAATGCTATCCAATGAAGTTATCGTCGAAGCTCAAAGCTATTGAAAATACTTCAAACTTCTCGCATTCCCTCTTGCATCCTATCAGATGATGCCATCAACACCTGCCAAAGATTGAGTTAACTTGGGTCATATGCTACATGGTCCATCACAGGGGAGCGGGACAGTAGCATACATCAAAGCTTCTTCTCCACTCTTTGTTTCTTTATTTCTTTCATATATTCTATTTTATGTTGAAATTGTAAAGTGAAGGTATGTCCTTTCTTAAGCCATATACCATCTTTCTTTAAAATCAATCAAATAATACTTTTTTTTTATATATCTCTATTTTATTAGTTAGGTTTCTCACTTTAGGGGGTTCTTGATAATTGTTAGGGTAATTAACAACAGTGGCTTGTATATGTTAAAAGTCATGTTCCCACAATACATGATAGCATACTTAAAATTAAAATAAATTTTGATTTGTGATTCAAGATCGCTCCTTGAGATCTCCGCTATCTCGGGTAGTCAAGTTCGATCCTACACTCATCATGCAAGTCAAGAAGCTGGAAAGAATTAATCCACTGACCTTATCTAGTTCACAAAGTTTCAAGCCAGAAAAAGATAGGATAAAATATAAAGAGCCTTCCAAAAATGTGAAGGTTGCATTCACAATAACTAAGCACAAGAAACTTCCAAACCCCACCATGAATAAGAGTAATCCTCAGAAGACACTAACCCTTGGAGGAGATAGAGAAGCGGAGCGATCCAATATTTTCTAACACAGGCTTAGAAAAAAATATTCTTTCAAAATAGAAAATATAGATAAAATCTTCCAAGATGTCCTTAAGTTAGGCCTCCAATTACTAGAATCCAAGAGGCCAGGCAAAGCCAACAAAATATATCACTCAAACTATTATCCTTACAATAGAATTTTAGGGCATACTATTAAAATTTGCTATGTATTCAAGGATTGGGTTGACAAGCAATACCAAGAAAGTAAGCTAACTCTCTCGAAGACAGCCCTATTCGAAAGACCTATCGAATACATCTATCATATTACTGCATTCGAGCATTATAAATGACTTATTAAAATCCTCTTTGAATAAAAAGCACAATGTACCCATAAATAAGGGCACTTATAGAACATCTACATTTCAAAAAGGCTAAAGAAGTTAATGAAAAAAATAACTAAAAACCCTAAAAATCTTGGGATAGTAATGAAGAAAGCCTTATTAGAGCAAAATGCCTCACCTGCTTGAAGCGTTAAGAAGAGAAAGAATAGAAGCAAGAAAAAGAAGCTAGTTTAACTAAATGAATATGATGTCAAGAAATCAATCATCCAAAAATACATCGCTAGATGCATATGTTCAAGGAGAAAGAAGCCAAGTAACTCTTTAAAAAAATTTCTAGATAAACTCAAAGCTTTACTAGAGGACCCTAATGCTGAAAATGAAGAAAGTGAACTTTTGGTGAAATATGCTGTACCATATTTACTATTAGATATTTACAACCAAATCAATCCCCACCCCATCACTTCCATGATGAGAAAATTCAGGGTGCAAGGCAAGAAGAAGGGAATAGATTTACTGGGGATGCTATTAATGTAATAAGAGATCTACAAGTCCCCTTGAGCAATGCTCTCGAGATAATTATCTTAGAGAGTAGTTTCCCCATGAGTATGACTATGACATGCTTAAACTATAGTTAGATATTATAAAAGTTAGATACAACTAATATGAGGTTCATTAGGGAGCGAATGCAAATACTAAATGAGCATATGAAGGCTATGGTTGCCTACATGGAAAGCGTGATAGATACGACTATGATGCTCTGTGAGAAAATTGAGAGGATGGAGAAGGTGCAAGTAGAAAAGATAAAACCATACAAAATACCTCATAGGGGTGGTGAGAACCACTTATCCACTCTTCTTGAGATCAGAATGATCACTCGTGCTACTTACTCAAAAGACAGTTCAAAAAGACTAGACACTATTGAAGAGAGTTATCTAAGTCTATGACCTTTTATAGTATGGTGACTCATATGTCCGAGGTGAACACTGATAAGTGGCTATCTTGACCTCTATTAGGCGATCCAATAATAAATGCTCAACCCAATAGGTTTGGTAAGGTCCCAATTCTAGAACCTGTAGAAAAATGTGTTTTGCCAACTTTAGAGAAATTATGCATACAACGCACAAATGATGAATATGACTCTTGTCTAACTTAGAGTAAAATTGTAAGAGCCAAAGGAAGAAGTAGATATTTCGAGAGAGGATCAAGCAAGCTAATGCTAAATCTCATTTTGCTCCTATGTCAAGTCAATCTGAATATTCACAATCAAGCCAATTTGAAAATCTACAAAAGAAATATCCTAAATACAAAATCCTAAAGAAGGTTATGCTAGCAGACAAAATAGAAGGGTTCATCCAAAGAGTTTCTAAAGACCTCTCCAGAAGAAAATCCCACATGCCTAATTCTAATATTGAATGGAATAATTATCAGTTAGTCACATTCTCTAAGGACATTTAGGAAACTACTGACTTAGAGCAATGATTCACTACCTCTTGTCACATGATTAGCCTCAGGAGTAATTCCAAAAATAAACCTTATCAATCTTATGATACCAAATTTTAACTAAGGAGAATAAAGTAGATACAACTCTGAGATGGAAAGACACTACCTTTGAGACAAGCTCCAATGCTTAAGAACAAGAATATCCCCAAGGACAAGGAAAAGAAAATTTAGATAAGTGAGGACATCAAGCCCTCGCAAGCTAAACCTACACCTAAAAAAGTAGAATATAACATAGTAGCCCACCTTAAGAAGATCACTGATATATTGAGTATTTTTTATGCCTTGATGATGTCATAAGAACTCAGGGATACACTAGTGCACATCTTGCAGAACTTGACCAACTATTATGCATACTTTGCTAAAGAGAAAGTAAAGGAGTCTTTGAGTGCACACCAAACTCCCACCATCACCTTCACAAATTATGACCTGCTATCTAGAACAATAGACCACAATAGATCATTATCTGTCATAGAAAATAGTAATGGGATCAAGATTAATTGCATCATGATTAAGTCAGGTTTCTCAGTCAATTTGATGACTCTCTGAACTCTAACAACTCTAATTTTAGATGTGTGTCACCTATCGTTTGAGACTATAATGATACAAGAGTTTAATTAAAATAGCCAAAAAGCTCTGGGAGTCATAACTATCCTTTTGAAAGAAAGCAAAATGATGATAGATGTCAAATTTTATGTGATTAATACTAATGCATTATACAAATCACTACTAGAGAGGTGGTGGCTATATGAAAATAAAGTAGTACCATCAATCTTACATTAATACCTCAAATGCTTTGAGGATGGTGAAAAACTCCAAATTGACAAAGATGTACACCCTTTTGATGTTCATGAGATATATTATGATGATATAAAATACTATTAGAGATCCAACGCTGATAGAGGGTCTAGTTCTATTAGTTAAGTAAATTAAAAAATTGCTAGCATGATCTTTACTCCTCCTCACCTAGGAAGCGATTCTGACCCAACCTCTTTAGATAAAGAAGCCCTATAAGTCTGCCTAGAGGGTTATACTTTTGATAAAGATGATAATAGAGGTCAAATGAAAAATACTCTCCTTGTTACTAAAGATCTGAAAGACTTATTTAAGTTATTAGATGAGCTGAGCATCAATATTGTGGAAGAATTAATGATTTTCTATATTTTTCTATAGCATAAAGAAAAAAATAATACTATTTTACAAGATAATCTCTTGTGCCCCAAGCAACGATAGCCATGCCTAAATATTTCTCAGATCAATTACATCAGATAATTAACAAATTTGGCTATGAACGTCTACAAACAAAGAGAGAGAGTAATTTCTTCAAGAATCTATGGGATCCACCCCAAGGACATGCTTGCATTCTTGGAAGAGGAAATAAGAACACCAAGACACCATTTGGTTCGAGATCAGGATTAGGATCATGATCAAGACTAGCCAACCGCTTTTGTAAACTAATATCTTTTTATCAAAATTAATGTTACAATAATTTAAAATTTGAAAAACTATTTATTTTTTATAATAATTTAATTTACGAATGATGTAAAATAAGTAATATTAATTTTGTGAGAAAAAAAAATAATTCTAAAAAATATTGATCCTGATCATGATCCCAAACCAAACGGTACCCAAAGGACTAGGCTATATTACTTTAAATGCCCACACATATCTTCTGGTCACTATTGGACCTCTCTCCGATATTCAGGATGACCAAATAATATCAATACCCCTTGACATGTATATCAAGGCAATCATGACTTTTTAGACATCAGAAGAAGGTAACATCCTTAGTAAAATTTCATTAGAACCAAAAAAAAAGGGGGCATGATGCAGTTAAAATGCCTTTAGACAAACCTTCGCCAAACCTCACTCAGCATGATGAATCACTTGCTAAAAAAATAATCCTCAAACTAAAAGAAGCTCAGTCAAAACTTGAGAACAAGGGGTAAACCACAATCGATGAACTAATGAAGATCAACCTAGGCTTAGAAGAGCACCCCAAGTTGATTTTTATTAACACTCAACTTTCAAAGGAAAGTCAAACTCTACTCAAAGTAGTGCTCCAAGGGTACATTGAATGTTTCTCATGGAGTTATAAAAAGATTCTTATACTAGATCCTGAAGTTGCAATCCACAAACTAGCCATCAATCTCGAGCTTCTACCTGTCAAACAAGTACCTAAGAAGATGAAACTCAACCTAAAATAGAAGGTGACAGAAGAAATGAAGAAACTGATTGAAGCAAACTTCATCAGAGAGGAAAAATACCCAAATTGGATGGCAAGAATCATGCCAGTCAAGACAAAAATGGCCAAATCTGTATTTGTGTGGACTATATGGACTGGAATAAAATATATTTAAAAGATAATTTTCCACTGTCAATAGTGAAAATCATAATTGACAACATGGCCAACTTCAAAATATTCTCTTCTATGTATAGTTTTTTAGAATATAATCAAATCAAGATGCATCCTAATGATGAAAAATATATGGCCTTCAAGACACCAATTAGCATTTAGTGCTACAAGGTGATTACCTTCAGGCTCAAAAATACAAGCGCCACTTATCAAAGGGTCATGACTCAAATCTTTGATAACCTCATACACCAGTTGGTGGAATGTTATGTGAATAACTTGATAATCAAAATAAAGTCCAAAGATAGATACTTCCAAGACTTAAGAGTGATATTCGACAAGCTTAGGAAATATATCTTAAAGATGAATCCTATGAAGTGTACTTTCGAGGTATCATTAGGAAAAGTTTTTAGCTTTGTTGTTAGACATCGAGGGATTAAAATTAATCCATATAAGATCAAAGTTATCTTGGATATACCATCACCCAATAATTTAAAGCAATTGAGGCCATTCCAAGGCTGACTCACATACATAAGGAGAATCATTTTAAACCTCTCTAGAAAATATAAATATTTTTCTAGGTTGATGAAAAAGGATACTTCATTCATTTGGAATCAAGACTACCAATAGGCCTTTAAAGAGATCAAGTAGTATCTCCTAAAGCCACCAGTCATGGCAACACCTGTAAGTGATAAATCCCTTATCCTCTATACGGTAGCAATGGAAGGATTCTTGAAGGCACTTCTCACCCAAAATAATAAAGAGGATAAAAAAAAAATACACTCTACTATCTGAGTAGAATACTAGTGGGGGTAGAAAGAAACTACTCCCCCATCAAAAAGCATTGTATGATGCTCATATTCATGGTCAAGAAGCTAAGGCATATTTGTTTTCTCATTAAGTCATTTTAATATCAAAGATTGATCCCATAAAGTACCTTATGACTAGTTCCATACTCCCTGGAAGGCTAGCAAAATGAATATTAATTCTCATGAAATATAATATCAAGTTCACTCCCCCAAAGGTGATTAAGGGGCAAGCCCTCATTGATTTTCTCCCAGATCATCCAGTACTAGATAATTCTCCTTTGAGCTATAAACTCCCTGACAAGTAAATCCTTTTGGTCAAAAAAGAGGAACCTTACTAAAAGCTATATGTTGATGGAGTATCATCCATCAAACTAGGGATCAAACCAAAGCTTTTGCAAATCAAAGTAGGCATTGGACTCATTTATGTCACTATGAATGGAAGTATTTTACGATACTCCTTTTCTCTCTCAAAACCATGTACAAACAATGAAACTGAATACGAAGTCCTAATTGGAGGACTAGATTTAACTCTAAATATGAAAATATCACACCTACACATTTTTGGTGATTCACAACTAGTTATCAGCCAAGTCCAATGTGAATATAAAATCCACAAATTTAAGCTCCTGAAATATCATGAAAAGGATCAAGAGCTCATAAGGCAAATCCCATATATTCAAATAACTAAGGTTCCTTAGCCTATCAATGTGGAAGTTAACTCTTTAGCTAAACTAGCCAAGACATTGGCTGACCCTGATCAAAGAGAAATTCTAATCATAATCCGTAGTAGACAAATAATGAGCTCAGTCTTCAGCATTAAACACAAGAGGACTAAATCTAAACTAGTAAAAGAGATCACAGATTGGAGAATGTCATCAACAATAACCTCAAAAGTGGAGAACTCCCAGAAAAAGGCTAAATCTAAACTAGTAGAAGAGGACTGAATCTAAACTAATAGAAGAGGCCATAGATTGGAGAATATCATTCACCAACTATCTCAAAAGTGGAGAACTCCCAAAAGATAAATTGGCACAGACACAACTTAAAAAGAAGGTTGCGCACTTTTTGCTTATCAATAATACTCTTTATAAAAGGTCTTTCGATCAACTACTTCTACGTTATCTCTCAAATAAAGAGACCAAAGAAGTTATGTATAAGGTGCATTTTGGGATTTGTGGAGCTCATCAATCAGGCCCAAAAATGATAATGAAGATTAAACATATGGGCTACTATTAGCCCATAATGGTAGGAGATTGCATCAAATAGGTAAGAAGATATCATCTACACTAAATTTATGGTGACTTCATCCACTAACACTCAAATTCTCTATATTCAACAATGTCTTCATGATCACTCGAGGTATGAGATACAAACATCATTGGCCTAACAAAATGGGGTACAAACATCATCGGTCCAATCAAATAATCTTCTTCTAGAGGCCACCGCTTCATATTGGCAGTAACTGATTACTTCTCTCGATGGACTAAAGTGATTCCATTAAAAGAGGTAAAAGCAGATATTATTATATGATTCTTTCAAGAAAATATCTTGTACCAATTTAATATCCTTTGAAGGATTATTTCTGATAGTAAATGATCTTTTAGAAGTTTCAATGTAGGATAATTCGCTTATCGTCATAAGATAGATTAGATATATTTATCCATCTATAATGTGAGAGCCAATAGGCTCTCTGAGGTATTCAACAAGACCCTTTTCAAGATCTTAAAAAAAGTTATTGTCAGAATCAAGAAAGAGTGGCACCAAAAGCTTGCTAAGGTATTGTGGGCTTATCGCATCATATATGGAACTCCTACCCAATCAACGCCATATATTGGTGTTCAGGATTGAGGCAGTCTTGTCATTGAAAGTGCAAATCCCCTTTCTAAAGATTGCCTTGTAAAATGAAATCATAACAGAAGATAATGTTCAGCTTCACCTTGACAAGGTAGACTCTTTAGATGAGACAAAGCTCATGACCTAGCAAAACTTAGAAATATATCGAGTACAAATATCCAAGGCCTATAATAAGATAACTCGACTCAGGTTCTTCCAAAAGAAAAAAATAGTCTTAGTCTTAAGAAGACCTATAATCTCAAACCAAAATAAGAAAAGTAAGTTTGAGCCTAATTAAGAAGACCCTTATAACGTTGAAAGGATATTTGAAAGAGGATCCTATCAACTAATCAATGACAATGGGGAAAGACCTATGCTACCAATCAATAGCCAATTCCTCAAAAAATACTATATCTAAGCCCTGATGGCAATAATAATAACAACAAAAAATATTTATGTTTTATTGATGACAGAATATCCGATTTTCTCAAAATAGAATGCTCAATCAAACATGCACTCCATGTTTTTCAAGGTAACATGGACATAAATTCCCATCTATTTTGAGATAGCAACCAAGTCCAATTTGCATGGCGATCAAACTTGCATCTTCATGCCAATTAAGTCCACTTTCATGTGACAGATCAAGTCTACTTCTATATGGCAACCTAAGTCTATTTTTATATGATAGCCTAAGTCTACTCCTACTTGGCAGATTAAATCTACTTTTACATGACAAACAAGTCTATTTTTATGTGACAACTTAAGTATACTTCTACATGATGAATCAAGTTTACTCATTGTGGTAGCACAAGTCCACTTCCTTATAACAAATCAAGTTCACTCATTATGGTAACTCAAGCCCATTCAATATAACAAACCAAGTCCACTTTTATGCGGTAAGTCGGGTCCACCTTCACATATAAATTCAAACCCACTTTTATGTGACAAAATCAAATCCACTCAACATGGCAATTTAAATCCACTCCCTATAACGATTCAAGGCCATTCGGTGTGATGATTCAAACTTACATGATTAACTTCAAGAGTGTTGATGCAAAAGGTGAGTACGTAGGGAATTTGTTTACATCCACTCTCCTTACTAAGAAAATTTTCGAAGTGGATATGAATGGGGTATTTATTTGAGTCAATTTTAATTAAAAATAAAATTTAATCAAAATTTATACAAAATATTGAATTGAATGTCACTAAATTGCAATCCAAATGTGGGCCCTAATTGAACTGAAATCGCGATCAAATTTGACTGAAAATTGGGTTCAATTCGATTTGAATTGTTGAAAAATTCAAGCATAAATTAATGAGAGCAAATTGGACTGAGCATTTGGACCAAAATCAGATCTAAAATTCATCAAATATCTAAATCAAAATGAAAATTATAAGATTTTCACAGATGGGCCACTGACTGGACTTTTCATATGAACAAGTCCCCGAGATAAAATTTTGCAAAGATGTCCTTGAAAATTCCAAATTTCAAATTAATCCCCACAAAATTTATGATTTGTAAATAAATTCTTCAAATTTTAATATTTATAAATAAATCCCTGAAATTTCTAATTTCTACAAATAAATCCCTAAAATTTTAGAACATTTATAAATAAGTCATTCAAAATTTTTATTTGCAAATAAGTCCAAAATTTTATTCAAAAAGCATTCTGAAAATTTCAGAATTTTACAAATATATTTTTTTGTAAAAAGACCTTTGAAATTTATAAAATTATATTTCGGTCTAATTTTTTTTGAAAAATTTATAAATAAGCCCCTCAAAATTTGTTATTTACAAATAAGTCCAAATTTTATTAAAAAAAACCCTAAAAATTTCAGAATTTTAGAAATATATTATTTTACAAAAAAATCACTAGAGTTTATAAAATCAAACTTTGGTCGAATTTTTTTGAAAAATTTACAAATAATCCCCTAAAAATTCAACATCCAAAAATAGTATATATTTTAAATATCATCATCAGGGAAATAAATCTTGATTAATGGATTACATGCCATTTATAAAGATAAAAATACAATCCATCACAAATCACAATATTTTAAAATAAGTCAATCACAAAATATTAAAAATTCAATCAAATACAAACTCATTACAAATTGGAATTTAATATTATTCTAAATCGGACCAATCAAAAATTTGATTTTAATCTTATTCAAAGCCTATAAAAAGAATAAAAAACTTTACAGAGAACAGAGAATGAATTAGGGAACCTTAGTGGGAGAAGACGAAAGAAAATTAATAAAAAGATAATAAAAAAAGTTAGACATTTGAACTTTGCTTCTCTGTCTTTTCTTCTTTATCTTTTCACCCTTGAGTTCTCTCTCTTGCTATCCATGTAGCTGCTCGTTGTTATCCTAGCATCTCGCCAGCGATCGGCCGGAGGAGTCCGAGCCTACCCGTTGGCCTGCACTTCGTGATGCCTCCAGCGCATCGTCGGCCTAGCCTATACCCACTGGCCGGGGCTCCGTCCCTTTGCCCTGCTGCCCCAATGCTCCACCATCTGTCCACCATTGCCGCCCGTGTCTTCATCACCGGAAGCTGCTCGTTGTCAGATCCAACCGCCCCATGCAAGATCCCGCCCAGCCGACCCAAACCCTGGTCCGCCTTGCTCCATGTTGTCCCCAGCTATGCGAAGCAACTGAACTCCTCTCCCCCGCTGCCCTAACCTGCGTCGGCACCTGCCCGCCTCACCACCACGACTTGATCCTTGCTTCCTACCACCTTGCTGGCGGCCGAGACACCTACACCCTGATCGAAGACCACCGCCACCTCCGAAGTCCCACAGCTTTAGCAAGATCCAACATTGAGCCACTCCTCGCTGTCTGATCCGACCGTCCCAACCCTCGCCACTATAGCCTTAGCCATCTCCCTGCACCGGCCGCTGCCAGTGAGTTCGCCTCTACTTCATCTTCAACCTCTTTCATTTTCGGCCGCTAGTCGCCCATGAAGGAGGTCCTATCGAGCCCACACTCATCGCCACACTGCCTCCAGGTAGTAGTTGCCGCCCTTCCGTCGCTGGCCGGGACCAGATCTGGCCGGAAGGAAGCCCAGGCATCCAAAGCCCGATCGTGAAGAAGAAGCCGGCAGAAGAAAGGCATAGGTCTGATGGGGAAGAAGGAGAACTAAAGGAAAAAAGGGGGTTTTTCTTCTCACAAAAAAAAAGAGAGAGAGAAGGTCTTGCCTCCATTTTCTTAATATCACCACTTGATCACCGGCGGTCCATAGTATATTGATAAACTTCATTGATATTATTGTGATCACCTACAGTTTCTAACGCGACCGTGAATCTCCCTCGATAACATAGCTACTTGTAATCATGACGATAAAACTTTATCAATACAATGGTCCCTCTCGAAGATGGCAAACCTTTGATACTATTGTGACCACGAATGGTCATTCAAAGACGGTAAATTCTCGTCACACCTAGTTAATTTTTGCACTCACACTCAATCAACTTTTGAGCTCATACTCAGCTAGCCTTTGGGTTCGTATTTAACCGACTTTCAGGCTCACACTCAACTAATCTTTGAGTTTGCATCCAAGTTATCTTTTGGGCTTACATTAACTCAATCTTCGTACTTGCATTCAACCAACCTTTGGACACACACTCGCTAACCTTTTAGTTCGCACTCAGCCAACTTTAAAGCTCACACTTAGCCAGTCTTTAGGCTAGCACTCAATTAACCTTTAAGCTTGCATTCAACCAATCTTCAAGTTTGTATCTAAACTAGTCTTCAGACTTGTACTCAATTAGCTCTCAGGCTTGCACATCTAGTTTAGCATTCGAACTCTTGAATTAGGCCACCTCTTGAGTTATCATAAACAGTTAAGAAGCCTCAAAATTAAACTATTTAATATAGAGTAACTCAATTATATTGAAATTAAACTTAGCCAAAATAAATAAACAAAGATCAAGTTGACTCAAATGGACCTAAATTAATCAAATAAATGGACTAAAACTCAAATTAAGTTAACCTAAACTTAGACTCAACCCTAATTAGATTTAAGATGAATCAAGTTGAGTTTAAATCAAATCCAATCTAAATTGAACTAACTCAAATCCAATCTAATTGGGTTAAATTAAGTCCAAATTAAAATGACAAACTCAAAGTCAAACCAGAACTAACGTAGATTGAGTTTGAACTGAAATCAAGTTGAATTAAATTAACTTAAACGAAGTCAATCAAGATGCAATCCAGAACTCGATAAAGATCCAATACAAATCGAACTCGACTCAAACCAATTGAAATCAAATTTGAACTAAAATTAAATCCTAAACATTAAACTGAATCGAATTGGATTCGAATCAAAATCAATATTGATCCAACTAGAGTTAATTATCAATATTTGACAAATGCTCTTTTAAGAAAAAAAATTAATTCTAAGCTTAGTGGATTGAATTCATGATTTCCCTAGTTATGCTATAAAGTGTCAATGTAAACCCGATAACTAAAGATTCTAGAAATAGGAAGACTGGAACATATCACTATCCTCTAAGAAGAAGTTAGTGAATCATAATTCAATCAAGTTTTAAAATATCAAGTTGAATTAATTTTATACTCAAATCGAAATTGAGTGTTAAACTGATGAAACTAAATAGAGTAAAACTAAGTCCTATTGGGTGTGCTAAACTTTCGGCAATACTTCGAGACAATGAATAAAAGGTAATATTACTATCTTAACTTGAATCAAAATTAGTTTAAATAGAACTAAATAATGTTAAATTGAGTCTCACTGGGTGTATTACAAAAGTCTTTAGCAACACTTCAAATCTATACTCAGCAACCCCATAAACAGTTGGTAATACTACTAATCAAAGAAGTTAATCACCAATATACCCAAAGTTATCAGTCACACTTCAAAATTATATCCAACCCCCTAAATCATTGGTAATACTACTAAATCAAAAAAACTAAATACCAATACGCTCAAAGGCATTGGTTATATTTCAAACTATTCAACCCAACAAGCAATTGATGATATAGCCCTCCAAGCTAATCAATCTTAAAAGCAATTGATGATGGAGCTCTCGAACCTAGCCAACTTCAAAAGCAGTTGATAATGCAATCATCAAATTAGTCAACCCTAGAAGCAGTTAGCAACGCACCCTTCAAGTTACTTAACCCCAGAAGTAGTTGGCGATACATCCTTCAAGCTAGTCAACCCTTAAAGCAGTTGATCATGCACCCTTCAAAATAGCCAACCCCAGAAACAGCTGTCGATGTACCTTTCAAATGTTAACCCCAAAGGCAGTTGACAACACATCTTTTAAGATAGTCAAACCTAAAAATAATTGACGGTGCACCTCTAAAGTTAATCAACCTTAAAAACAATTAACGATGCACCTCTTAAGTTAGTCAACCCTAAAAGCGGTTGATAATATAGTTTTCAAAGTTATATCCAACCCTATAAGATATTGGTGATACCACCAAAACAAATGAAGTTACTGCTAATACTCAAAACTATTAGAAACACTTCAAATCTCTCTCATTCTCTTCCACGTCCCATTAGATGATACCATCAACATCCACCGAAGACCAAGTAATCTAAGTCAAATACCACCTGATCTAACACAAGGGAGTAGGGCAGCAGTATATATTAGAGTTTCTTCTCCACTCCTTTTCTCTTTTTTCTTTCTTTATTTATTTCATATTTTCTATAATTTTATAGTAAAATATATTGTAAAGTGAGGAAATACCCTTATTTAATATATATATTATCTCTTAAAATCAATCAAATACTTTCTTTTTGTGTCTATAGTTAAGTTTCTTATTTTAAGAGGTTTCTAATAATTGTCAAGACAATTTACAATAGCAGCATACATTTGTTGAAAATCAATATCCTCACAACACCTGATAGTGCACATCAAATTAAAATAAATTTTGATTTGTGATTCGAGTACGCTTCCGGGGTCTCTGCTATCTCGAACCGCTGAAATCGATCCTATGGGGACAAATAAGCTATCACAAATTATTTATAATTTATTTTATTTGTGAACTTAGTATTCAAAATCTCACATAATCTTCATTATTTTGTGGGTAAATGTACAAAAATGAATCAAATATTGGCAAAGCAAGTATATTTTGTATCTAATAAAGATACTTTTTACAAATTCCCTCACAAATATTATGTGTAGGCCGAGTGTGTAACTCAAAGTATGTATGAGTATTATTGGTCCCCCCAATTGCATGGTAGTAAGACTAACATTTCACACCATCAAATCTTAATTTAATTTGGATTAATTTAAATTGATTTAGGTCAATTTTAATATCTTAGGAAAAAAATTACATTTTAGTGTATTAACCTGGAAACATGATCTTCACATGTCAAGCTTTTGAATCAAAGTTATAGTCTATTTTGTATTTAATGATTAATTGAATGCAATAAGTCAATAAACATTAAATAATTGATCCAGCCTAAGAACCTGATATCTATTTTTATAAAACCTTCTATCCAAACTTAGGTTAGTCCATTTATCCGGACTCTAGTAAACTTTAAGGATATATTTGTTTTATAAAATTTCAAAATTTAAGAAGTTTTAATATTTTGAAACTTTAAAATTTTAGGTCAAGAAATTCTAGTAATGTATTTATTTTGTAGGATATATAAATTTATAATTTTAAAATTCAGTATTTATTTTATTATATTTATATATTTTAGATTTATAAATTTTAGATTTATTTAATTGGGCTTTTGTGACATGATCTGTTGAATTTGGATGTCGAGATTACCACATTTTAAATTTATTTTTTTATTTTTAATAATATTTAAATATTTAAATATTTTATTTTATATGAGATTCTTGATTTTTATTATATTGAATAATACTAAACTTTGATATTTTAATAATAAATAAAAAACTTTAAAAAGTTGGATTTAAAGAATGATAACAAATATGAATCATTCGTTAAATGCGATCTCCAATCTCGTAGGTTTATAACTTTTTGCTTCTAGAACATGCAGTAATTCAGTAACCAATTAAATGTGTTCATTGAAGTGAGCTCTTGTTCTTGGGGAAGAATGACAACAATCTCTAAATAATGGTGACAGAACATGGGAGCAATCTGTTTATTTTTGTGTGCCTAATGTTTTATTTTCAACATGAACAAGGAAATGTTTCATTTTTAGTCATCAGAATATGAACCATTTATACTTCTTTGCTTTCTTTTATGGCTAAAAGCATTCAAATTGCAGTCATTTCTGATGTTCTTGTATTCAGCTTTGGTTTTCGGTGAGCAATGGAAGTTGGAACTAATTAATGTCTGCTGAAAGGCAGGTAAGGTAGAGAGAAATAGATTGGCTTCTTTCAGTCACTGAACATGTTCCATCAAAGCAAGTGCAAAAGGATGGGACAAACATGGATTTCATATAAACATCTTCTTGCATTTGAATTGTATTTATCCTTGAAAGCCTGTTGCAAATTAACCTCTGAACAACGGAATGAAAGAACAATATGTCCTCAGAATCAAAACCCATCATCCATTGCTGCAAGAGAAATGAAATCTTGCAAATCCAATTCCATGTCCAAAAAACAGATAACCCATGAATTTCAAAAAAACAAAAAAATTGAAACCAAAACAAAAAAAGTCAATAAAATAATAGATTTATCACGTCCGTAATGATACTAAACTCAATAAATTAATATCAATCCAATGCACTCTTCTAAATAACAAACAATAGGAGTTTTTGGAGTTTTCTTTAGAGAAAAAAAAAGAGAAAACAAAATAATAGAGAGAAAAAGAAAAAAAGATTAATTAAATAACAGAGTGATGAAAGTGGTATTTAAGGATAATGCGATAACTAAATACAAGGTTTAATATTTAACACATGATATCATATGTTGGATTGTAAAATCTAAAATTTTAAAGTTCGATCAATTTTAAGGGATGAATAAATCTTATATTTATTGGAATTTAAAAGTTCTGAAATTTCAAAATTATAAGAAAAAACACCAAATGAAGACTCTTTCAAAACTTTGAAGTATTCTCTTTCAAAAATTTGAAGTATTTTTCTACCCAAAAATTATTTATTTAATAATTTTTTAAAAAACTTATGTATAAATATTTTTTCACATTTTAAAAAAAATTTAATATTTTTAAATTTAAATTCAAAATATAGTAAAAAATTTAATATTTTTAAATTTAAATTCAAAATGTAGTAAAAAATTTAAAATAATTTGATCGAGATAAAAAAGATAATTGATTTTGATTAAAATAATCAAAATGATGGAAATCTATCAATTTGATTAGGTGTTAAAATTAATTCTAAAATTAAAACTTAAAATGTTGGGTGAAAGAGTCGCTGGAGTCGGCGATGGTGGTGGTACTGCCCGCCGAATTGTGGGAATTGACGACGTCAAAGACAAAGTTCTTGAAGAAAATGGTCGAGGTATTTTGGCTGATAAGGGTTTTCGGCGATGAGGATGATGTCTAGGTTTCTTTTTTGATGACGTAACTTGCCAAAGTCGCTGCTAAGCCATGTGCACTCGGTGCCTAAAATAATTACTCCAATTTCAGAGGTTTGATGTATTTCTTCTAAACATGATCTATTTAGGGTGGTATTCGCAAAAGTCCTCTTTCGAATTATTACTGAAATTGGTTTTCTGGATAATTTGTCGCATTCGGAATTTTGGAGTCGTCGATATTTCTGGGAATCGCGAATTTGGGTTTGTGGAAACGACCAGAGGGAAACGGTGCTCGTGAAGGGTCGGGGGTTTCGAGGTGGTCCTATGTTGTGGTCACCGCCCCGTAGATTCTGTAATTGTCATCGGTAAAAGAAGCACATGCACAGATTCTAGAGAACTAGATTTGAGTGAAAGTGATGTATTTGTTTTGTTTATTGTTTGTTATTATTTGGTGTAAGAATCAAAATGATGGACGGAGGAGCCCAAGGCGTTAGATTATCTGTCCTTTATCGGAAGCTTCCTGTTACAACTCATTTTTGAATTGAACTCGAACCGTAGAACCTATTGGGCCTAGGCCCGATCACGTGGGCCCATTACCAGTCCTGGTTAGGCCCTGGGAGCGACCCGAACTGAAGAAATCATAAATGCTAAAATGTGGAGATCAGTGAGTTCACATCAAACCTAGAAAAGACGGATGATGAACATTAGCTTCGTGACTTGTGCAGGTGAAACCAAAGTCCAATTTATTAGAGACAGAGACTCGGAGAATCTTATGCATGCGACTGATGGCTACGGTTTTGACGGGCCTAGTCGTTTGAAATTGGGCCTTTTTGATGGGCCCATTACGGCAACAATATTTCTCTTCTTATGGGATGGGCCTATTGTACCTAACGAGACGGCCCATCGTTGCCCAGTGTGGCCCGCTAATGAGCCAATTAAATTATAGAATCACTCACCTAGGCACACGATGGAGTTGGATTGAGCCTGCTAATTACCAGTGAGGGCAATTTGATTTACCCAAATTTTATCGGAATACGATATTTCATGAGATTTTTTCTTTTATAAAAATAATTTTCTATAAAAGTATTTCTGGTCCTAATGGAGCGACTGTTAGCCTGAACCCTTTCTTCTTATAGGCCCTCTTGTATAATAAGTCATTACTATGTTCCATGGACCGTGATTCACAGAGGAGGATGGTAGCTGTGGTTTACTGATGAGGGAAGCAACCATGGCTCCATGGCGAGGCAGGCAACTAGGGTTCACGAGCAAGATAGCATTGTATAGTGGTCAGGTCGGCAACTGTGGTCTAGTGGCGATGTAGGCAACTAAAGTAGTACCAAGTCTTGAATTTGGTTTTGATTCAAGGGCGAACTGAACCTTGAGCCGCGAAAGATGAGTTGAGGAACCTTAAATTCAAGGTTTAGCAAATCCTGTTCGTGCAAAGCAAAATTTTGTTTCTCACCACGTAGCTATGGGACTTATCAAATATCTGTAGAGCACAATGGCGATACGTAGAGCACAATGAGGAACCTTAAATCAAGGTTTAGCAAATCCTGTCCTTACAAAACCAAATTTTGTTCTCACAATGTAGCTATGGGACTTAACCAAATATCTATAGAGCGCGATGGTGATACATACTTAATCATGATTAAAGATGCCACAAAAATGTATTTTGGAGTGCGCGCATCTCAAAAACACAACAATAACAAAAATGCATGAGAGATCATAGGAAGCGATGGAGATATAAAAATAATATAGAAGAAGTTGTAAGAACACTTAATAGACATGCATTTTAATAAGTTGGATAATTTGCCATTTATAAATGTTCTGATAATACAATCGGAAAATACATTATTAATTTTATAATATTTTTTGTCTGTAGCTTTGATATGAGAAATTTTGTTAATTTAAAAAAAAGATGTTATTGTAAGAAAAACTATTTTAAAATAGAAAACCGTATAAAAATTAATTTGAATTTGAATTTTAAATAAGTCAAAATTGAAACCAAAAGGTCAAAAATAAAATAAAAATAATCATCCATAATTTTAAAAGCTAATTACCTATACTCCTGTAATATCCGATAATTACGAAAAACTCTTGTAATTTCTGTAATTACGTACACTACCTCTTTTTCAAAATATTTATTTACATCCTCCTGATTATTATTTAATCAAAATTTTATCCAAAAATTTCGATTTTACTATCCATAATTTTTATAATTAAATCCTTAAAAAATTATTATTTATTATTTAACTTTCGAATATTTATAAATAATATGATAAAATAAGTCAGATTTATAAAAAATCTCTCAATTCCGCACCATTTTTACTATTGTCCTAATGAACCCACTTGCTGCTCTGCTGGTCGCCCGCACCGTCACTGTGCTAACCTGTCGGGTGCCAAGGATTACCATCGCCGGCACAAGGTGTGTGAATTTCATAGAAAGACAACTAAAGCTCTAGTTGGGAACCAAATGCAACAGTTCTGCCAGCAGTACAGCAGGTAACTGATCTCAACTTGATTCTAATATGATAACTATTGGCTGTGACTCAGTTTTGTGGCGTGCCTATGTATTGGGGTTCATAAGCATGATGGTGGAGTGTGCTCCAAGCTGGGTGTTGGAGGTGGACTTGAGTGTGATCATGAGACTGAATCAGGGGTTGAGGCATTGGAATGAGAAGGAGCTTGCACTAGCTCTTTTGTGGTGCAGCGACAGAGGAGCGATGGGAGCAGTTGTTGAAATGATCATATTGGCTCGTGAATGAGGGGAACTATTTCCTAACAGTCCATTTTCACGTAAATTATTCATTGTACAACATATTGATGTTATGAGTGCTATAAGCTTCTTCTAACCCATCACCCTCATTTATGTAGATTTGTGAGGCTGAGAGTTTTGCTAATTTTTACTCTGTTTTCTTGCGGCTAGCTTTCTGGCAATACCTGCAGTTGGGTTTCATCGCTTGAAGAGCTAATTTGCCGTTATTGTTGTATCTGTTATGGATTGTTGTTATCCTGGAATAAGCAGTTTGGATGACATGTGAAATCCTATTTTATTGTATTTCCTATAAAAGATGGCGTCCTGTGTACACACGCAAAAAAAAATTTATTTTTCCACTTCTTTTATGTGCAAAACAAACCAAATTACACAAATTAATTAAGTAATTACTAATCAAGCAATGCAACTATAACCAGGTTTCTTGTTGAATCTCCGGCCTTCCATTGCTTTTCTGACCAGAAATACCTCATCCCACCTGCCTACATCTGCATATGTCAAGGGACGTCTTTGCATGCCCATGCATCGCCAGACTGCAGATTATGTAGTTCCAAGGTGACAATCACTTTTGAGTTGTTTCTTATGCAATCAAACACTTGTAATGCGTACTTGACACTCCCATGCTTTGCATACATATTGATAAGCCCAACACTCAAGTTGTTAGTGAAAGGGATGCTATTCTCATTTATGGAGTTGTGGATCCACCTCCCTTGTTCCAGTGAACTGGAACTTGCAATGGCAGAGAGAACACTAACTAATGTGATCTTATTCGGGCTGACTCCAGCCATTTGCATTTCTTCAAACAGGCCCAGTGCTATCCTAGACTGTCCATGGTGTACATAACCCGCAATCAGAGTACTCCATGCGACAACATCTCTTTTTGCCATATCACCAAACAACTCTCTTGCTTCCTTCAACATCTTGTTGTTTACAAGCCCTGCCATCAGCGCATTCCAAGAAGAAATGCTTAGCACATTCACCAAACTGAACTGCAAGCAAGCAAGCTCAATCTGTTGGCAGGCAGCATAAAAGTGAATAATAGTAGATTGCACAAATGCATGAGCATCCAAACCAGCCTTGACTACTAAACCATGCAACGCTTGCCCTTCTCTATATGCTGCGCCAGCGGCCACAAGCAGAGAGCAAACAAACAAGCATCACTTCGTTGGGCGTTGCTTGTGAATCTTGCCCCATTACTTGATATGCTAATAAAGCTTCCCTCAACTGATCCACCCTAAGGTACCCATCAATCATTGTGCTCCAAGAAACAAAATCTCTTTCAGGCATTTGATTGAATAGATCTCTAGCTATACCAATAACCAGTCTTTACATAACCATTCAACATCACATCCTATGTAACAATATTTCTCGTCGTCATTTCTTCAAAATTCGTTCTTGAGGCCTCCAAATCAGAACATATTGCATACAAATGAGCCAAATTAATTGAAACAAAAAGGCGCGAGGGCGCGCGAGCGTGGACACCTGAGGTCGGGTGCCGGTCACGGATGTCTACGCCGCGCGCCCTCGCACCGACATCTGTGAGCAGGAGGAGGGGGGGGGGGGGTTCGGACGCCGATCTTCTTGTTGGCGGGGTAGCGACGGCGCGGGGGACCGGCAAAGCGGCGGCACGAGGAACCGACAGAGCAACAAGAGGGCTCGAAGGCAACGGTGAAAATGACACAGATATTTAACTATAAATTTTGAGAGAATTTTTGTAAATCTAACTAATTTTAGGATGTTATTTATAAATATTTGAAAATTAAATAATAAATAATAAATTTTTAGAAGTTAATTGTAAAAATTACAAAGGATAAAATTGAAATTTTTAAAGAAAAGTTTAATTAAATAATAATAAGGGGTGTAAGTAAATATTTTGAAAAGAGAAATAGTATAAGTAATTATGAAAATTAGGGAGATTTTTCGTAATTACTAAATATTAGGAGAGTGTAGGTAATTAGTTCTAATTTTAAATAACTCTAATTTTAAATAAGAAATAAAATTTTAAAAATTATGATATCTTAAAACATCATCGAAGGGTGGAGAGAAGAAAACAGCTCAAGTACAACAAAAGTTGAAATTGAGAAAAACAAGAACAACTCATATTGGTCGGTGGGTGAGTGAGTTCGCACGCGCATTTCGCCCAATTTGGTCTCACTCAAGCGAAACAATAACATTAAGATAGACATGAATGGGTGGCCCACGACCAATTAGAAACCCTAGTCCCATGCCATTGTGATTATGCATCCTCCACTAGACAACCTTCAAACCCCTCCATTTTATTAAACTTCAACTATTTGAGTTTGTCAGTGCAAGGGAAGGCACTTGGTCACCACCTTTTTGCTTGTTTTCTTGCACAATCAATCATGGTGCCTGCCTGTTTGCTTCTGTGTTGTTCTAGCGCGGTGATTAAGTGTTTGATATTCTAGTTTAAGGCCATTAAAGATGAGAGATTAAGCATAAACAAACTAGGTGATTGGAAGGGATAAGCTAATGGGGGTCTTTGTAGTCCTCTAAAAAGTGGGCGAGTAATGGCCCTGGAGAAGACGCATGTGAGACCTTCAAATACAGATTTTTATATAAGTTACCTTCATGTGTGCAATATCATGATTCACATCATGGGATTGTCAACTTTTTAAGTTTCTAAAGATCACGTAGAGATGAGTATTTGAAAAAGTTGGAAAGGTGGCAACCAACGCATTGAACTCTAGTAGCACCGGTGGAGCCCTCTCATTGCCAAGACGTGACTAGAGGAGACCAGGGACGAGTTCCTAAAACTGGAGCATCAAGCGTTCATGCATATAAAGATCCAACTACTCAATCCTTTGAAATTGTGTGTCCAGGGTTCATGCGTTAGGGCCCTCAGATTTCAATGAGCACCTGCAGCTCGCAAGCTTATTAGTCATAAGCTATGTGGATTATGATATCACTGCTAACACTTGGTATATTTTCTGTCGGATATAGCTTTACATGGGATGATGGCAGAGAAGAAATGAGTAATAAATGGGCCAAGGTTGGCATGCGAGTCCAATGCACCACACCGAACCTGACACCTAATTCGTTTTTACATTCAACTCAGCCTCTTTCTCAGTAAATTGTGTTGCAAAAGATCAGTCTGGTTGATTTTTCGGAACCATGCACGTCTAATCCACTCGACAAGCCGGTCATACATTTAAATTCGCGTGGAAATGGATCTCATCGAATTTGGTCATTTGTCATTTTAGGTTTCAGATTAGACTAAGATCATATGTATTCAGTAGATTCGATTGGATGCCTGCCACTGCGTTCATTAATGTATTTTTAGCCCAAACCTGTTTTAATTTTTGGATAAAAAGGGACGCACACCTACATCATCGATTTTCACATCTCAGCCGTTGAAAGTAACGGGCGAGCAAATTAATGTTTTTTTGTCATTCTTTCTAGCTCCTTTTGATAAAATATCAAGTGTGTTTAGTTCGATATTTATAAAAAATTATTTTTTTAAACAAAAATATATATACTAAAAAATAGTGTATTATAAAAAATATCAATTACATATAACTCATTGAAATCTTGTTAAATTACATAATTTTACTCTAAACTTAAAATTTACATATTTCTAATAAGTTATTAGTTATATTATAAAAAATCTTTTAGATGTATATTTATCATTAGCATTAAAAAATTTTAATAATATATTATTTAATGTTGTTTAAACTTAAATGAAAAGGAAAAATATTCTTAACTTGTTTAGACGAGGCGTTGGTGATTATTAGTGTGCTAATAAAAATTTAAACTTCATTAATCTTCATTGACCTCCAACGATCGGATTTTCGAACCGCTCAAGTTAATTTGCACTCAATAAATGGAACTAAATATTATCTAAAATGTAGAGGACCAACATTGATGGTTTGTATCATACCCTAAAATCGAGATGTAACAAACATTGTATATCTGTCTACACGACAAATATAGAAAGTTTATTTTATACAAATATAAAAAAAAATTTCTAATAAATATACAACCTGTGACAATAGTTTTATTAAGTATAATCAATATTATCTAATTATCAAGTTTCCAATATCTTATTATAAAATTACCAAATCATTGGGTTGAGCACCATATTTAAGCTAAAAAATATAAGTCCACAAATTAAGAATGTTCACTAAGTCACAAAGGTACTAAAAAAAATCAAAAAATATAAATCACAACTAAACTCAAAAACCTAAAAATCAACAAATAAAATCCTAAATAATAATTTTTAATTCTAGTCTCAAATAATATATAAAAATAATCTTGTGGAGTACTATACATTTCTTTTCTTGAATTAGTCTCTAAGATCAAAACCTACAAGAGAATGAATGATCTCATATTAAGTCGATATTTTTAATATAAAATAAATTTTTCAAAAACTTGGTTACACAAGAGATAAACATTGATAAAAGTATCTAAAACTTATAATACAAGAACTTATATTCAAGATCAATAAATAACACTTATAATACCTTACAATAGGTGTGCTTTTTGACAAAATTATAATACTATATAAATAAATACGGACTATTGCCTTCTACATGAAATAAGGACACGAAACCAGATATGTGATTTGAATCACGAATAAATTGATACACTTGAAGTTAGTAGCCTAATCACAAATCCAAGATACCCTGAGGGGTCATAATACAAATATGCTGCTACTCTAATGCTAATAGATGATATCGAAACTAGTTTCTCACAATCACACACATATGTCGATATGATCATTATTTAAGCTCAATGATTGGACCATGATAATAATTAAGAGAGAGACAATACAGTTAAAATTAATAAAATATAAAAGTCCATAAGTCATTCAACTAGAAGAAATTCTAGTCAAAGATCACATACACAGTTTTTTTTAAAAAATATTAATAAATACAAATATATGTCAATATATGATAAATACAAATATATATAAGTTCACATGTATGATTTGTTTTTTTAAATCTCATGTAATAGCATGCACATCATAAATCATTATATAACATTATATAACATCATATCATATCAGTAAGATATCAAAAATTATTCTTAAAAAATATAATACATTGAAGTATAATGGTCATGAAAATAAATAATTTTAGTATATTAAAATATCACTTAGTACTATCGGGAGTCACTCATTATCTTCCTTGGCCAGAAGGTCACAAGAGAAAACCACAAGTAAAAAATTTTTAAATCTTGTTTAAATCTAAATCACAAAATAAAATATCCAATTATGACCCAAAATTATATAAACATCCTTCCAAGGAAAGTAAACTCAATACTAAACCTAATAACTTATATTGACCTTAATCTACCCATGCTTTGAATACTGAATAAAATTTAAGTGAAGATTATACATCTCATCAAGACATTTACCCATTACTAAGTCCTATATCTCAAGCTTTGGAATTCGCCACTTGGAGAGTTCTAATTACATATTCTATTAATACGAGAAGGCCTTGAAAAGATAATATCATTCAAAATATAAAATGCTACATGCACAAAAGAACTCATCACTATAACTCCATGAATATGAATTACATAATTTTCACAAGATAAAATTAAACTAACGAAAAGTAAAACACCAGAGAACTCAAATTTTGACAACAAAATTACATATGTTTAATACTAACTTAGCATCATAATATCCACATTCTTATAAGGGTAAACCTCTCTTAAGTGACCTATGGTGCAACCTACAACACCTCACATTGCAACATCAGTTTGTGATGGTTGAGATTAAGCATTAGCAATCTACCCTAGACCCAAACTAGACTGGATAAAGAAAATCAATGACCAATATAATATACAACATGTTTACCATAATTAAAGCCCATCTTAGGAAACTCTAACTTGATTCACACCTAATTTGATAATAACCAAGTCCTAGAGATGCTAGAAAACAAAAAGATTCACACCCTTAGGTTATAGTGAGAAAAACTAAAAAAAAATGAGAACTCTTGATTAAAAGGAAAGAGCGTTAACATACTTGAATGAAGTTTCCAACCCTCTCTGCTCCAAATCCTAGGTGAACTTTGGCCAACATGTTCTTGATAAACTTGCCTTGCAAGAACTGTAGTCATTGCTCTCTTTGTTCATTAGAAAGAAGAAATAGAGAAAGAGAATCGGTTTGTGAAGATTTTAATGACATTTTATAGAAAATCACCTATATTAGTAAGTTTCTCATTTATGTCTAAAAAATTCTTTTTCTTTTTTTTGTTTTCACAATTTGATTCATTTATGTAAGTGAACCTTTGTTGTGGAGCATTTTAAAGATCCATTTTTTAAATTTGCCGCTATTTCATGTTTTTCAACTTCTCATCCTTAATTTTGGCTCAAAATGTTTGAGTCTTTTTTGTTTGATTTGAGTTATAATTTATCATATGGAAAACCTATATCGGGCTAGATGGAGTTTGAAGACAATAGAATTTTTTGGAAAATCATGATTTTTTTATGCAATTATTTATAATTACAATTATTTCATAAGAATTTTTTTGTAATTTTATTTTTTTGAGAATATGGGTGGCAACTCAATTTCTTAAAATAGAAATAGTCTCAGATGCTTTTGTGGTTGCTCGCCTTTGTCGTCGTTCTCGCACTCATACTTGCCTCACCCTCATCAGAGCAATCGAATTGGGGTCAAGTATCGGATTAATGGAACAAGGAGGGCAAGGCAAACAAAGGGACTTTAATTTGGTCCAAATTGAGTCCTAAATCAAATTAAAACATATTTAAATTGAGACAAATGTAAAATTATCACTTCATATTTTGGATAAAAATCGAGATAGAAAGGAGAAAGTTTTTATAATACGAATTGAAAAAAAATGTAATTAACCCTATAAAAGAATAATTTTGAAAAGCTCAACTTAATTAGTAGACGTTTGTCTAATTAAGTATAGTTAATTGACTAGTTAATCACAGTCTTAATTTTTTCATAAACCTAGTTTTTGAAAATAAAAAAGGAAAGTGCTATAAAATTAGAATTATTTACATATATAACAAGCAATCTTGCCAAAATAAGACTTCGCCATCTAGCTCTTTCTATTTTAATATGTCCATCATAAGAAACTCCTTAGGTCATTGCTTAATCTTAATTAAGTTAAAAATTCATCAAATATTCAGTTGTAATATTGCTAATTTTGATAATGGTGAAATTAAAATTGGATTAAAATGGAAAAAATAAAAGGTCTAACAATAAATCAGAAAATATTCTTACATTTTACTCCCAAAGGCCAATTTTTGAACGATTGATGGTATGTTTTGCTTTGAATTTATTTCTTTTAAGAATAAAATTGTTTTGAGCTTAATTTTTTTAAGAGAAATTTTCAAGGGTTAGTTACATAAAGCTCATTGAAATTTTGAAGAATTACATTTTTTATCAAAATTTAAAAATTACCTATTAATTTTTGGATTTCAACCATGACTGTAAAGACCTTTCTGTGGTTCATTTAAGTGATATTAGTGCACCAAATCTTATATCGGATCCAACTTGTGAACATTGGGTCACTTAACTAAAATCGATTCAATATTAGGTATGATCGTCTTCACTAGACTCTTGGGATTTCAATAGAATCTTGCTAGATAATTGGGCTATAAGTAGAGTCCCATTGAGTTTGAAAACTTATGATGATATCTATTGAGTTTTTGGTGTTTCGAATTTGGATTAGAGCATGAGTTAAAGTATAAATTTAAAGTTGGATTTAGATTTATGATTAATTTATAATATTAGGAGTTATAATTAGAGTAAAATTTCGATTCAATAAAGGTTTATAAATATTCTAATAATACATAGGGTTTATATGGGGCAGTGTTGAGATTAAATTAGAGAGAAATATAAAAAGAGGAATAAGGAGGATAGAGAGAAAAGAAAGAGAGAGAGCGTCGGCTTTCGTGTGTGGGTCTCTCGTGGTGGTTTATCATGGTGTTTTCTTGGAGATTCTCTCTGAAGATAGAGGCGTTGCTGAGACTTGGTGAAAGAGTTCAATTGAGTAAGAAAGAGTGCAGTCTTTCTTGTAAACTCTTATAAAGTCTTTTGATAGTAGATCTCTCGCTCCCCTATGGACGTAACTCGATTTTGGATGAAGCATGTATATCACTGTGTCTTTTCTTATTATTCTCTTTTATCTTGTATTTCTTCTTATTTTTTGTGTTGTTTGAAAATAAGGTGATACGTACATCTTTCGCTGCGAATCCCAGGTATTAGTCAAGATAAAGAACTCCAAGAAATTCCTTATAATTGCCATGGTTCTAAGGCTATTTTAGAAAAGACGGGAACCATGGCTTGGCCAAAGGATTGAAAGCTCCAGAGTAAAGTTCATGGTATCTTGGAGGGATCAAGACCAAAATTATAATACTCAAAAAATAGAAGGTTAGATATGAATAGGAGGAACCAATGAATGGAAGGATTAATGATCATTTTTCTATAAAAATTTTGTCATTTTCTTTTTCAATCATAAGTTATTGATTTGAGTGTCAAAGGGGGGCACCAAAAAATTCCTAACAATCTTTTTTACCGTTTCTTTTCTTGCATATTGTGGCACGCCTACTAAATCCAAATCTCAATGATCCTCTCCAATTGAACTAATACTAAATTAGGCTTCATTAACATGTGATTTATTTGAGATTACAATTTAATTTGACATGTAAAATATTAATAATGCCCTAGGTCCAATAATTGTAAAAACCTCTTTATAAAAACTATAAAAGTACAAAAACATGATTTTTTTTTGTTAATTATCTTCAATCTCTAAACACCAATATAGGATTTTTGCTAAAGAAATTGAACACATTCTAATAATAATTCACACTACCCTAAGCCAAATTTGAAGTTGAGAAAGTAAGGAGATATAAAATAAGATCAGAATTTCTCAAAACAATTATTAATCGAATTTGAACTAAAAGTTTTTCTTTCGTTAAAGTTTCAAAATGCTATGGATGTATTATTGAAACTCAGAAAGATCTTTCAACATACTTATAGGCTCAAAACAAGATCCAATAGCTCCAATACCAGCTCAAAACAAGCTTCCATTGATTCCAAGATCCTATTTATTCTTGACTTTGATTTTTAATTTTGTAATTTAATCCAAAGATATTTTGGATATTTCACAAGGCTTTAAATATTGTTCAATGAAATATTTTGTAAATATTATGTGTTGTAATGGTAAAATCCTATTTGAGAAGATTTTTACAATAAAACATATAACCTAAGAATTAATAGGTAATTTTTAAAATTCAAATAAAAAATATGTAATTTTGTAAGATTTTAAGGATGTATTTGGTTTGAGATGATCTCAATTTAGTATAACTAAAATTTAATATTACTTGTGGTTAGTCATACAAATTAATCATACAAATCATAAATGCTAGGGTTAATAAAAGATTAGTATGACTATTGCTATATGTATTACTATTATTTTTGAAAGTAGTTATACTGTTTAATCATATCTGTTAATAAATATTTGAATATAAAAAGAAAATAAATACGCATTAATTATCTGCTTAGTCCGAACTGAATGGCCCGCGGAATTGTATACAAGTAAGGGGTTGTTTGGTAACAGCCCGAATTGGGTGAATTGGCCGAATTGGGGGAATTGGAGGCTCAATTCCCCCAATTCGGCTATTTGGTAACCAAATAAAAATCCGAAATTCGGTGAATTCTCAATTCCGACAATTCCCAATTCCGGATTTGAATTCGGGATCAGAGGAGCCGAATTCGCAATTCCGGATCCGAATTGAGTGGGTCCCACCGCTACCCGAAACTCCAATTCACCCATTTATTTCCCAGCGAATTTGGCGGAATTCCGCCGAATTCTTCCCGTCATCGTCCCCGAGCCCGAGCGCCGTCCGGCATGAGCCCCGAGCTCGTCGTCCCCGAGCCCGAGCTGTCGTCCCCGAGCCCGAGCGCCGTCCGCCGTTAGCCCCGAGCTCGAGCCGTCGTCCCCGAGCGTTGTCAGCCCCGAGCTCGAGCGTCGTCCCCGAGCCCGAGCATCGTCCCCGAGCCCGAGCGTCGTCAGCCCCGAGCGTCGTCTCCCCGAGCCCGAGCTCGTCTCCCCCAAGGCCGAGCGCCGTCAACCCCGAGCTCGTCGTCCCCGAGACTCCATTGAACGTGCTTTTGGTATATTGAAGAATCGATTCAGCATATTGGCCGAGACTCCATTTTTCCCATTCAGCACTCGGGTTGATTTGGTTTTGGCATGTTGTGTCTTGCACAACTACATCCTTACAATTGATCCTCATGATGAATGTTGAACAAGGAACCGGTAGAATCGTTGTCAGATGAAGATAAAGATGAAGATGTTGATGAAGAAAGTTTTGCTGGAGAAGAGGAGCCGTTGTGTACAGGTTCCACTCTCAGGGAGCAACGAGAAGAGAACCAGAAGTGGATTCAATTGAGGGATCAAATAGCCACTGAGATGTGGGAGGATTACAATAATATATAGGCTTATTCCTTGTGTGAACATGTGTTTCATTATATTATCTGTGTTTTAAACTTTATATAATGAGTTATTTAACATTCGATTTGTGACTGTTGTTCGTATAACTGTTTGTTTTAATTCTATATTGCAGTTTACGTGAAGTTGAGGTTTGTAATAGGGCATTAAGTTTTATATTATTTCATTGTGGCAAAATTCCTTTTTCTATTACTTAGAGCTGATCTAAAAAAATATTTTATTGATTTAATATTGTTTAAATCAATTATCCTTTTTTTTTAAAAAAAGCAGATATTATCAATACGTAATTCTAATATTATTTATTTTTAAAACCTCAAAAATATGTCTAATTAATTTATTAATTCAATATATATATTTATTTTAAAATTAAATATAAAAAATATTAAAAATGGGGGTAATCTCACCCATTAAGAATTGGGTGACCATATCTCCAATTTTAAATCCAACCAAACACCAGAATTGAGGAAATTGGCGAAATTCGTTGATTTCAATTTACATTCCAAACAACCGAATTCACGAAATTGACTGAATTGACAATTCCTTTTCTTCACTCAAAAAGTACATCTAAACACTGAAATTATCCAATTCGACCAATTCCCTCAATTTCCCGTAATTGATCGAATTGACAATTCCCTCGATTCCAAAACTCGGAATTATCCAAACGCCCCTAACTCAATTTTTAAACTTGAATGTCCAAAAACAGTCCATAATTACACAATGATCCCAATCGTGTCCCGCATCTCAAAGCACTTTTCCTCCAATTTCCTCTCCAAGCAACGAATCGACGGACAAAAGGTCCGCAACTCCCCCTCTAAGTAATCCGCCCCACCCCCATCCAATCCCTCTTCAGACAACTACCCCACAGCGCCGTGAAAGTACCGCCGTTCCCTCACTTCCAATACAGCTCCTCGTTGCTATAGAAGCCGCAAACCAAAACGCTCACCGCGGAGCACCACACCCGCTTTCCTCTCTCCCTCATAAAACCCTGGACAGTCCCGTCACTGCACAAAGCTCTCACCGGAATCTTCCCCTTCTCCGCCGAGCTCCCGATCTCCGGCCTCGTGCCCACTGGATTCCGCTGATCACGCGATGCTGACCTGCATTGCGTGCTCCAAGCAGCTCGGCGGCACAATCCACGAGCAGCCTGCAGACGACGACGGCACCAACACCCCAACCACCCGCCACGCCCTTAAGGCTCTCACCTCCCAGGTACTCCCCGATCTCGATCTCCGTTACATTCTTCTTCGATTTTGAGGGTTTTGACTTTATTTGCGTTTCTTTTTTTTTTGGGAAGCAGATAAAAGAGATGGCGCTGAGGGCGTCGGGGGCGTACCGGCAGTGCAAGCCGTGCGCTGGGGCGGGAGGGAGGGGGAAGGGCTACGAGCAGTCAGAGGCGGCGGGGTCGGGGTCGGAGAGGTACTCGTTCGGCTACCGGAGGGCCGGGGAGAGCCTCGGGTCGACGCCGAGGGCGATGTTTGTTGCCAGCGCGGCAGGCACGCCGTCGATGAGCGGCCGGACGGAGGCGGCGGCGTCGGTGTTCATGGAGGAGGACGAAGAGGACGGGCAGCGGGAGTGGGTCGCCCAGGTCGAGCCCGGCGTCCTTATCACCTTCGTCTCCGTCTCCAGCGGGGGCAACGACCTCAAGCGCATCCGGTTTAGGTAATCCACCACCACTATCTGCTCTTCTCCTCCGCTTTCTCTCTCTCTCCTTCTACGTCGTCGGTCTGTTTGGGATCCGAGGTTCGGATCTTGTAGATTGTGGGGATCCAGAGGCGGCGCCGTGGCGGTGCTGCCACAGCTGGCTCTGGATCCAAGGCGAGTGCAGTTGGGAGTGTCCCCGGTGAGGTTACCGCTTTCGGACTGCGGTCTGGATCATATATTGGAATATGAAAATTAATGTTGAATTTTACGATATTGAGCGAGGGAGTGATGATTTGGGCTAGAAGAGTGGAGGTATTGGTACCAATTGTGACCGTATCCCTGGATTCCGATGTGGTCACCGGGAAAGGGTAATGGAAAAATTTACTGTTAATGGGGGCCTGGCGTGGTTCGATTGTTTAGTCTCTTTCGGTCTGGAGTTGGCAGTTTCTGTGCGGATCCGTGATTTGTTTCTGTGGTTGATTCTCGTAAAAAATTGGATGAGAGGATGATGTCACACCGCCATAACACTAGCTTAGATGATGAGTATATTTTTTTCGTTTTTTCAGACAAAAATGGTAAGGAACGGGTCAGGTAGTGATGCCTTTTATTCGGTGTTACTCGACCACATGGATTCATCTTTAAAAAGCTGGAAGTAAGAACCTTCTACCATATGGATGGAGACTGACACAAGGGACATCGAGATATTTATTCGATTTCGGGTTTGGAGGTGGGCCGAACCCGAAATGTTACCGGTTTTAAGTTCTAGTTCGGCAGTGTTTCGGCTAATTAAATGACCGATTGCTGTTTGGTTGGTGGATAAACTGGATTCATTCACGAACAGTCGGTGAGTTGGGACCCAAATAGACATATTTATTGAGAGGAGTCGGGGCTAGAAAGGGTTGTTTTGATCCCGAAATGGTTTAGAGTGGGAAGGGAATTAGGAAAAAGAAAAGGAGACTTGGAGCGGGGCTTCTTAATTGGAATGCTTTTGTGGCATGCCCCATCACATCTGTATCACTGCTTTCGTCTTTCCCTGGACTAGTTGTTGTCGAATGTGCTTTTGTCTCATTTTCCGCAAACTGGTCGTCCCCTCCTGTTCCTTTATTGTCTTTTTTATTTTTTTTATTTCACCCTGCGGCCCAATCAAAAAATTGGAAAGCCAACAAGCAAGTAGCGCATTGGTTTGCGCAAAACCTTGAGCCCGTGAACTAGTTTGAGCAAAATTTGAACCACGAGTTTTAAGACAAGGTTGGTAAAAGTGAAAAGAGAGCAAAAAAGAAAAAAAAAAAAAAAAAAAATGCTTTGATGCGATGTAGAATTTACGTTTATTTTTGTAATAAATCCAAAAAAGACGTGGGGTTTGGTGTTCACTAGGCTTGGCTGGCGTTTCTGTTCAACTCGATGCTCGATGTCAATATCCCATCCTATCATCCCTTGCTTTAACATCATGGTTGATACCATCTGAGTGTCATTTTCACTATTCAAGTCTTGTTATAGGGGAACAAAGGGTTGAAGATGAGTTTTATTTCTTTTATTTGTTCGGTGAATACCAATTCCTTTGACACGAATGGAAAGATTTGTGATTGATTTCTTACCTTCTCTAATCAAGGTTGATAACGATATTATATAATCTCCTGCAATTTACATTTCTGGTTAGACTTGTTGTTTAACTAGATGTTCTTTTATGCAGCCGAGAGATGTTCACCAAATGGCAAGCTCAGCGGTGGTGGGCGGAGAATTACGACAGGGTCATGGAGCTCTACAATGTTCAGAGGTTCAATCGCCAGGCCGTTCCCCTTCCAACTCCTCCAAGATCTGAAGAAGATGTGAGAATTAGACATCAACATTCCCTTATTCTGTATAATTCTGTAATGCTAAAAGACCCCCCTTGATTTCCAGAGTTTGAAGATTGAATCAGCCGAGGAGAGCCCGGTGACACCTCCGCTCAGCAAGGAACGGTTAGCTCCACGCAACTTTCAAAGGCCAATTGGTGGCAGTTCTATGAGCTACTCTTCTTCAGATTCTTTGGAGCACCATCCCGCACACTTCCATCGCCACCACAACCGCCACTACTACGACTCGGGTGGCCTCACCTCAACGCCAAAGCTGTCAAGCATTAGCGGAGCTAAGACAGAAACATCCTCCATGGATGCATCCGTGAGAACAAGCTCATCCCCTGAGGAGGCTGACCGCTCGAGCGAGCTATCGCTGTCTGTCAGCAATGCTAGCGATCAAGAGACAGAATGGGTGGAACAGGACGAGCCGGGGGTCTACATCACCATCAGAGCCTTGCCTGGGGGCGTCAGGGAGCTCCGACGCGTAAGATTCAGGTGAGCCTATTCTTCTCTCTTGGACTTGTCTTTGTTGTTGGTATGCTAGCTAGTTCTGACTCAGAGGTTGGATTTTTGCAGCCGGGAGAGGTTTGGAGAGATGCACGCAAGGCTATGGTGGGAGGAGAACCGTGCTAGGATAGACCAACAATACCTCTAATGCGAAAACAAATGGTCTAAAAATGCGCAAGTAATGTAGGCTATTTAGATTCTTCTGTGAGGAGAGTGTCCTTTGTTAGTCAAGTGTTTTACTTGTTCCGCTTTGTATGGTGCTAAATGTGTTTGAAACTACTGCTAGAGAAGTTGGGCTTTGTGATACAAGCTGAGCGACTCAGTAGTCGGTGCTATTGAGCCTCCTGCGATTCTTATATATGATACTGCGTCTTGCAGTTCTGGTAGTCTCTTTCTTCCAGTTGTTGGAGTTGAAAAGATCCCTTCCCCTCAGTCTATCATTCCAACTTCTTTCTGTTGCTTTTCTTCCAAGATCTGTTGCAAAGGAACTGATCTGTCTTTCTGGCCCACTCGGACTTTTAGGAAAGGGAGGGTGAGTGTCCATGTTAATGCTTGTTGTTGGCAGGAAAATTAAGTATTTCTAGTATTTTTCATATGTTTTTTTTATTTATGTTTATTTTTTCTCACATAGGAGCTGAGTCCAGTAATATTTTACATTGTAAGGGTTTTTCACAGATATTGAAAACATATGCAAAAAAGACCACATGTAAGGTTGATATACGGTGAGATGGTTGACGAAATGCCATAAAAGGGTATGAGTAGGCACTTGTTAATTGTCAACTGGAAGGTAATCGGAACAAATAAAATGATAAATATGAACTTGCACGGTTTTGTCCGTTTCAGCATGCTTTTGAGTTTCTCTGCTGTATTATTCTCTTTAGCTTCAAGCTCGGAATTTTTTAGTTCACTAGTAAAACTCATAATTATATGCTGTGTATTGTTCATCATTTAGAATATTCCTCTTTTTTGTTGGTACGGCACATCATCCTCTCCAAGCCATAGTGTTTAAAATAGTATATATATATATATATATATTAGTGAATAAGGAAGTTTATTCTTGTCAACAATCAGATTTTAAAATAACTATTATTATAATTCACAATACAAGATTTACAGATCATTTTATTTTTAAATAATATGAAAAATAAAAAATAATATAAAATAAAAAATAATAATAAGAAAACACAAAGCGATATACGTGATTAACCCAAAATCAAATTATTAAGGGAAGAATAAGAGATTCATTATTAATAGGCTTTATAAGAGTTTATAAAAAATACTCTACGCTTTATTATCCAACTAAACTTTTTATTAAGACTTGACGATATTTCCATTTTAGAGAGAATATCAAAGAAAATACCATAAGGAATCATCAAGAAATACCAGAAAGACCCATACACGAGGGTCGATACACGTTCTCTTTCTTCTTTTCTATATTCTCTCTATTCTTTTCTCTAATGCAACTTTAGTACTATACTATTTCTAAATCTTATGTATTATTAGAGTATTTATAGGCTTTTATTGAATATGAGTTTTATTCTAATTATAATTCCTAAATTATATAATAAATATTTAAAACTAAACATAAGTCTAAATCCAACATTGAATTTCTATTTTAACTAAAAACTCCAATCCGAATTCGAGATATCTAAACTCAACAATCTCCACATTGATTTGAACTTGGACGTGCCACCATCACAAATCTTCAGCCATTACCTCTCATATAGTCCTTCCTCTATGCTACTAGCTTATTTAGCTAATCATAAGATACAAGCTCAAGCCAATCTTGCATTTGATCTTCATGCCTACAGTCTTGTACTTTTAAAAGCCTTTCAAAAGATTTGTGTATGCAATCATAGCAAATGTAACTTGGAAAAAATATCTATTTCCTTCCAAATCAATTCGAGTATCATGCTTCATCTTTGCCACTGTAACTATCGGAACTCCACTTTAATAATATTCCTTATCAATTGGTAAATATTTTCGTACTTCTTTCCTTTAATTAGGATCCTAATGCTGCGTGCTACATTCATGACTCTATCTCTTACTAAATAACTATAACATTTTGAGTTCAGTACATCAAGTGAAATTAAATTCTTTCACATCTTGGAAACATACCTTACTTCAATAAGAGTGTGAATTGATCCATCAAATATTTGGATTTGAAGTGTTCCTACACCAACAATCTCACAGGTCAAATTATCATCCAACCAAATAATACCTTCCTTTTCATTATCCTTATAATAAGTAAACTAATCCTTTCTAAAGCAAATATGACAAAAACTACCATATTCTAAAATTCACTCGCGAAAAGTGTCAATTTTTGTGGATATCGTAAGAATATTTTCATTCACATTTTTCTTATAAGTATTATTCACCATTACTATCATTATATTAGAAGACTTTATTTCTCCACGTTTTGGGCAATGTCGCTTGATATGGCATGCTTCTTACATGAACAATATTGTACCTTCATCTCTAATTTTGATTTGGATCATTATTTACCTTCTCTATATTCTTTCAATCTTCCTCTTTCGTGAGTCACCAATCCTTCACTAACCTTAATATCGATATTGGAGTTTCTTATTTTCTCATTAGAAAGGAGATTAGCTATCGCCTTCTCTATTTTATGAGTTTCTTTAGTATAAAAAATTATGGTCACAATATGATTATATAAAGTAGAAAGAAACATTGGAAGAATCAGCGTTTTATCATTTTCTTCAAACTTTACATTAACTTCTAACAGATCATTGAGAATCTTATTGAAGGTATTCAGATAATGCAACACAGTTGTATCTTCGCTCATATATAGTTCAGACAATTGGAATAGAACTTGTTCATGATATTTTTTAACATGTACAACTTCTTAAGTTTTATCTAGACATAGATCGTCATCTCTTTATCAATGACATTATATAAAATCTTATTGGTTAGCCTTAGAATAATTAAATTTAATATCTTCTGATCTATCTTCTCCTAGTATTCATCGCTCATCTTGGATAATTTCTTTTCTTTACCCTCGGACGTCTTTTGTAGACCTTGGTAAATAAAAATTGTCTTCATCTTCTTCTGTCATAAGGTAAAATTTATCTTACTATCAAATTTCTCCATTTTGAGTAAGGACTTTTCCATCTTAGTTGTTTGCTTTTAGACTTTGATACCAATTGTTGGGATTCACAGTGGAAGATTCATAGATTACTTTATGCTAAAATAATACAAGGAACAAAAAGTAATATAAGATAAAAAAATAATAACAAGAGACATAGCGATATACATGGTTAACATAAAATCGGATTACGTTTAGAGGAGAGCAAGAGATCCACTATTAATATATTTTATAAGAGTTTATAAAATTTTTTTTATTCTTTCTCCTCTAACTAAACTATTCACTAAGCCTCAATGATGCCTCTACCTTAAAGAGAGAATCTCTAAAAAAAAAAAATATCATGATGAACCACTATGAGAGATTACTGAGAAGCACCAGAAAGAATCATATACGAGAGCCGATATTCTCTCTTTTTCTTCTTTTCTCTATTTTCTCTATTCCTCTCTCTTTATATCTCTCTAATTCAACCTCAGCACTACATCATACCTAAAAACCCTATATATTATTAGAATATTTTTAGGTTCTTATTGAGTCTGAGTTCTACTCTAATTATAACTTCTACTATTATATAATAAATATCTAAAATCAAGCATAAGTCCAAATTTAACTTTGTATTCTTATTTAACTCAAACTTCAATTTGAGTTTGAGATATCCAAACTCAACAGCTCACAATAGTCAAAAGTCCACCAACAAAGAAGCACTAGAAAATAATTAGGCGGGCAAAAATTTTTCATATTCTTCAATCTCTATTGCCACGTATCCACTTATGAGTAGCTTTTTAAGATTGGAATGTAGACTTTGTGGCTGGAGCCCTTCGAGTACTGGGGGATGATATTGAATATAGCAAAGAATGTAGCTTTTCTTACAAGATCAGAGAATCTTCATTAGGATTAGTCCAAAATAAGCCCACACTATTGACATTCTCTAGGAATAGTGATTTTCTAAATTGTGCCATGTTCTTCTCCCATTTGAAATTCTTGTTATTTTTTTAGCTAGTGCTCAAATAAATGATGGGGCAATCTCCATAAATTTATCTAATTAAATACCTGAAATTTATGAGATCACTTAATCTCTATAACTATTTTAAATTTCATTTGAACCTTCATAAATTGAAGTTGCAACACATCAAAAAAGATATTGAAGCAATTAACAAGGAAAAATATTTGAGAAATGTGCTTATAATTTTATACAAGTGACATAATTTTTTTGAGAATCCCCCGAGGAGGGTGAAGTTTTATTTTATTTTTTTTGCACTATATGAAAAGAAGAATCTCTGCTAAAACTCCATGAGAAAATTCAAAATAGAAGCTCTGTAAAGCTGTTACTAGGTTATATTATATTGACTTAGTCATATCTCAAATCCAAATTTTCTGAAGAGTCCTAATTAAATTAGGATTTATATTAAGAAGTGGTTTAGTGACCCTAATCCTTTTTCAAATTTGTCTCACACTAGAATACTTGGATTAGTAGACCAGATTCTTATTTAAGTCAGTGTCCTATTTTGACTTAAATTCAATTAGATCACTCTTATAAATACTTTATTCATTTAAAGATTTTATTATAATAAGATATAGAGACATAAATCAAAACTCTCAAAACGTCTTGTGATGAATAGGATAGTTAGTCTCTTATAATAGTTGATGATATTAGAATTTTGCCTCAATCATTGTAATTTTCTTTTCTTTCTTATTAATACAATATTCTCTAGATCGCATTTACCTATGGAGTAGATCGTATACTAAACCAAGTAAATCTTTTGTGTGCTTTTTTTTTCTTCTTTTTTTCTTCTTCTATATCGTGAATTATGATAGATATCGATATTTTGCGTAAAAAATTGGTATCAGATCTTGGTTCAAAATGTCCACTATAAAGTTTGATGTAGAGAAATTTAATGAAAAGAAAAGATTTTCTATTTGGTAAGCAAGTGTTCCTGCAATCTTTACTCAATAAGGGTTGAGAAATACATTAAAGGATGTCAAGTCTGAAGATGTCATCAAAAGTATTTGGGAGAACCAGAAGACTAGTATATATAACACTATTATCTTCAGTCTCACTAATGAGACACTCTATTCATTTCTTGATGAAACATCACCTTTAGAGTTATGAAAAAAATTAGAAAAATAATACATGAGTAAATCTATTTCAAATCAAGTTTACTTAAAGCAGAAGCTTTTTAATTTTCAAATAAAAAAGTACAAATATAATTAATAATCTTAATGCTTTCAATAAATTAGTCTCTCAATTATTGAGCATCAATATTAAAATTTAAGATGAAAATAACATAATTATTTTATTATCTTCTCTATCTCCTTTTCTTAAGAATTTGAAAACTACTCTCATGGATGGTAAATATTTAAAATTTGATGATATTTTTGCTGCTCTTCTATTTAATGAATATTTGAAAAAGGTTAAAGGGGATGAGTCATACTCAGAAGCGCTAATTGATAAAGATCGTACTAAGGAAAGATTAAAGTCAGATCGCACTATATCCAAATCCAAAGAAAAAAATTACAACTATTACAAGAAGATGGAACATGTAATTGAAGAGTGTTATCAGCCCAAAGTTAAAGAAGAAAAGAAAGAATCTTAGTCTAAATATTGAGCCAAAAAATAAGTGTCAATTACTAAAAGGAGCTCTAATGATGATTATGGTAATGTTCTCTCTATTAGTTTTGATTTTGATCATCACCATGATCCTTGAATTCTTGATTGTGGTTGTTCTTATCGCATATATCCCAATAAGTATTGGTTTAAAGATTACAAGTTTTATAATGGTGGTTTAGTATTGATAGGCAATAATAATTCATACAAAGTTATCGAAATTGAAATAATCAAAATTAAGATGTTTGATAATATTGTTAGAACTCTTACTAACGTTAGGTATGTTCCTAATTTGAAAAATAATTTAATTTTTTTGGATATTTTGGATTCTTTTGATTGCAAGTATTCTACTAAAGGTAAAATTTTTAATATTGCTAAAAACTTATTGATAGTGAGGAAGGGCCATAAATATGAAAATTTGTATTAGTTAGTAGGAAAAATCGTTGAAGATGAAAGAACAATTTCTCAGGTTTCTCCTGATATGATCTACTTATGACATATGCATTTCAGTCATATGAGTAAGCTTTGATTGAGCTCAATAAAAGAATATTATTGAAAGATTTCACACAAATATTATCATTATGATAAATAGTTTAAGATAAAGTTCAATATTAGTATTCATTGCACTAAAGACATAATTGATTATATTCGTTCTGATGTATCGTGCTCTTCTATTCCATCAAAATCGGTGCTCATTATTTTATTAGTTTTATTGATGACTTTTTCAGAAAAATGTGAATTTATTTTTTGTATCACAAAATCGAAGTGTCTTCTATTTTTAAATAGTGGAAAACTTTAATCAAAAAAAGAATTGACAAAAAAATCAAATAGCTCAGAAGTGATAATAGTGAAGAGTACAAATCAATAGAGTCTCTCAAATTTTGTGAAGATGAAGGTATCAAACGTCACTTTACCATCCTAGAAAAATCTTAATAGAATGGTGTGGCTGAAAGGATGAAAAAACTTTGTTAGAGAAAGCATGTAATATACTCAGTGTAGCCAATCTTGATAAGGATTTTTGGGCAGCAGTCAGCACAACATGTTTCTTTATGAATCGTTCTCATTAGACAACCATTGATTACAAAACTCCTAAAGAAGTATAGATTGGTGAGCCTGTAAATTATTTTTCTTTAAAGATTTTTGCTTGTTTTGTTTATGTACATATCGTCAAGGATAAGTTAGATGTATGTTCCAAAAGTGTATTTTCTTTACTTATGCTAAAGGTGTTAAAGGCTATCGTTTGTGAAATTCTAGTATTTCTAATGTAATTATTGAGAGAGATGTAGTGTTTGATGAAAGTGTTATACTAAATATCTCAAAAAATATCCCAGTGATATAATTCAAATGAAGGTAGAACCTACAATTTCTTCACAAGAAAATATTCAAGATATGACAAACTCTCAAGAGAATTCTGAGAGTCAAGTTAAAATTTTTGAAAAAACTTTATTTCAAAGATCTCAAAGAAATATAAACCCATCCAAAAGTTATGATTTTGAGAATATAGTAGTTTTTATTTTATTTACTGACAAAGGTAATTATTCTTCCTATAAAGAAGCAGTGTATGCTAAAAATTATTCTGAGTGACAAGTTGTTATAAATAAAAAGATGGATTCTTTTCAAAAAAACTATACTTGGGACTTGGGAAAATTACTGAATGGTAAAAAGGTAATTGATTGCAAATGGGTATTTTGAAAGAAAGAAAATTCTTCTGAGATAGGTGGTGTTAAATTCAAATCCCGTTTTATTCATTTTCTACTTGCTTTAGTTGCTTTTCATAATCTTGAATTAGAATACCTTGATGTCAAAATCACTTTTCTGCATGAAGATTTAGAAAAATAAATTTTTATGCAGTAACTTGAAGGGTTCATTTTAAAAAATAAAAATAAAATATTTACAAGTTGAACAAATGACTTTACGATTTAAAACAATCTCCAAGGTTATGGTGCAAAAGGTTTGACAGTTTTATATTGGGATGAGATTTTATCCATTATAAGCATGATTATTGTGTCTATTTTAAAATACATACCAATAATTTATTTATTATATTATTTTTTATATTAATGATATGCTTATTGTTGCTTAACGCATATCTCTACTTAATGATTTAAAGTTTAGAATGAAAAGGAAATTTAAGATGAAAGATTTAAATATTGTAAGAAAGATTCTTAATATGGAGGTTGATAGAGACTAAAAGTATAACAAGTTATGACTCAAACAAAGCAAGTATCTCGAGAAGATTATTTTTCATTTTGGTATGTAGAATTCAAAATCCGTTAGTATTCCTTTGACATTCCACTTCAAACTTATAGCTCAACTATATTCTTCTACAAATAAGGAGTACACATACATGGAGAACATCTCATTCTCAAATATTGTTGGAAGCCAAATATATACTATGGTATGCATAAAACTTGATATAGCACAAGCAACCATTGTTGTTAGTCGTTACATGATAAATACAGAAAAAGAGCATTGGCAAATTGTGAAGTGATTATTAAGATATATTAAAGATACTTTTAATATTGGTTTATATTTTGACAATAACATAATTCAAAAAACCAAAATTATTGATTACATCGATTCAAACTATACTGAAGATCTTGATCGACAATGATCCTTTGCTGGTTATCTTTTCATCTTTTGTCGTGATCCTATTAACTGAAAGTGTACCTTACAGTTAACTGTGATATTATTTACAACAGAGTTCGAGTATATGATAACTATAAAAGCAATCAAATAAGCTCTATGGTTAAAAAATTTGACAAGTGAAGTTGATTTTTCTCAATGTATTTTTCCTATTTTTTGTGACAGTTAAAGCACCATACACCCTATGAAAAACTAAATATAGTATGTCATATCAAAACACATAAATATTTGATTTTACTTATTCTAGATATTGTTGAAGACAACGAGATTTTTTTATAAAAAATTCATAGTTTAAAAAATTTTGCAGATATATTGACGAAAGTGATTCCAATTGACAAGTTCAAGCTTTTGATCAATATTCAATGTCGTTGATTTTGCTCTACAGAGCAATAGTGAAGACATTTATTAAAGATTCAAATTCAAAGAAGAAGAGAATTCGATCCAAGGTGGAGATTATTGACTTAGTCATGTCTGAAATTTGGATTTTTTGGAGTCCTAATTAAATTAGGATTTATATTAGGAAGTAGTTTAATGGTTCTAATCCTTCTTTGAATTTGTCTCCTAATAAAAAAATTTGAATTAGTGGGTCAGATTCTTATTTGAATTAGTCTTTTACTTTGACTTAAATTCAATTAGGTCACTTCTATAAATAACCTATTCATCTAAAAGTTTTATTATACTAAGAAAGAGAAACATATATTAAAACTATCAAAATATCTTGTAATGATTATAGTAATTAGTCTCTTGTGATAACTAGTGATATTGGAATTTCATCTTCATTATTGTAATATCTTCTTTTTTCTCATCAATACAATATTTTCCATATTACCTTCACCCATAGAGTAGATCACAGACTAAAATACATAAATTTTTTATGTGCTATTTTTTTCTTCTACATTGTGAATTATAGTTGATATCGGTATTTTGTACAATAATATTATAGGATAGACAAGAACTTAATCTTTGTAGTTGAATCATATTTTTCTGCCCCCAAATACATGTCCTTTTATCCAAGCATCCAACTTCTCTGCGTGTGCGGTAACTTGAATCTCAAAAAGGCAAAGGATAATGAACTGTCCTCTTGTCCATGCACCCGAATTCTATGTCCTCTAAGCTAGCATGCAAAAGGTAATTGACATGATCTTCACTAAAATAAGGACCCTACAATTCCATGTCATTTGACTGCATCTCTTTATAGCATGGATTTTGCTCTTTTAACTTATAAATAAGGATCAAGTGATTAGCTCATTCTATGTGGTAAGCTAAAATCTCTCTTTTGTTAGTTCTCTGTGAGGTTTGTCACAACTCGAAGCAGATTCACATATGCTTGTTTGGTTACCCGCAGATCTGTCTACTGCGGTTCCGCGAACCCGGGATTAAGATTAAAAGGAGAAAATGCTACAAGCAACATGCAGGGGAACAAAAAGAGAAACCACCACATCACAATTAGTCCCTCCCTCTGACGTCCACTAAAAAGGGGTAGTTCCCCAGTTAAGACCGAATCCCAAGGCAGAGAATAAAAAAAAACACCCGACACAACAGCAAAACATATATAACCTGGCAGCAGCAGCAAGCATGATAAGTAACGCAGACATAGCAGATCAAACAGGTTGCAAGTTCGAGTTCCTACCTAGATTGCCCTTTGTTTTGGGGAAGGAGGTCAGCTTTTGTTCTGGGATGAGAGACAGCCAAAGTCTAATGTTTTGTTGAATGAGCCGAATAACTTCCAAGACATAGTATCCTTCATTCTTGAAGACTAATTTCTTTCCATCCATACACTCCAACTAGTGGCCATAACCGTTAGACCCCAGTCTTGATTACCTTGCTATAAATCCATGAGAAATTGAGGTTGCAGAAGCTCATTTAAAAGGTTCGAACCATGGAAGTTAAAAGAGAAATGGCACCAGATTGAACTTGAGAAGAGGCAGCTGATCAAGAGAAACAGAAACTAACAGTCGAGCAAACCATCGTAGTTATTACAAATAAGCGTGTGGCTTCTTGTTTGTCATCCATTAACTCACAGATATCAAACCACAGAAAAAAAAAAAACCCAGACGAACCATAAAGACGTCGAGAAAAGCAATTATTGAGTATTAAAAACCGAAGTTGTCATTGGTTTACTTTGAAAGTCAATATGAAATCCATGAACCGAACTGAGTCATTCATAAATCACGAAAACAGGGACGAGGGATAATTGCATTCACAGAACTCATGCTAGAAAAGTGGATGAACGGAGAGTAAACCTCAGAACCTATGGGTGGGTCCATGGTTCCAGATCAAGTGCATCAAAATAGGAGGACAGTACACCCCCGTTTGGTTCGATTCCGGTTTTAGGAACCGAGGAATCAAAAAAATTGAGTGATTCCTGAAAATTAAAAGAATTAAAAAAATTAAATAATTTCAATGTTTGGATAAGTATTTATTATAGGGAATTGAGAATTAGCCCATTCATAAATTCTAAAATTCCGTTGTTTGATTGATAAATAGAATTAATTAATTTCATTAATTTGTTAAATTCTTGTGTTTGGTTGATGTGAGAATTGAGAATTAGCATATTACACAAAATAATAATTTATATGTAAATTAATACAGAAATATAATAAGCTTAATATAAAATTTGGTAATTTAATTTTCATAATTAATAAAATTTTCTAATGAGTTGCACAAATCAAAAGTTATATGAATATATGTTAACTAATTATTATTATTTAATATAATATTATTTAAAGATGAGCAGAACTCGGTTTGAACCTAAACTGCTGACAAGATTGTGTATATTGGATTATATTAAATCGGTCTGATTTACAGTAAAGGATTCAAAGTTGCACCTAACAGAAGGCTCTAGATTTTTCTCCCACAGTGGTACTAGGAGTGAGTAGAACTTGGTGCAAACCGAAACAACTGGCCTAATAGAACAGAAGCAATTGATAACCAGTTTAATAAAACTGAAAATTGCAATTCGGTTCGATTTATACAGCATTTTTGTTCGGTTCGGTGTTAAACTTGAGATTCGGTTTATTAAGGTCGGTTTCTCAATTTCCCAAGTTTGGTTTCTCCACCCCCGGCCTTGGGGAATTGGGCTCTCTGCTCCACCCTTGAGGAATCCAACGTCGTGCCCTGTGCTCTTTCCCTTAACGCCGATGACTACCCTAGCCAGTTATCTCCCGCCTCTCCGCCCTCTTCCTCAACTGTGACAACTGCTCCGACGAGCTCTACCCCAACTCTCCGTCCACCTTATCCTCCAATTCCTTCTAAGGCTCCAATCCCTCTTCCCTTTCTTCTTTCTTCTCGCTCTACATCCTCAACTTTGGTTGGAACTCGCAGCAAGGCACCGGCTCCCTTGATCGCGGATATCATGCTCCTCTCGAAGCTCTCACATCTTGGAGCTCAGCGAGGTCGAGGACGGGCGCAGTCGAGCACGAAGACGAGCTCTTCGGCGCGGTCGAGGACGGGCGCAGTCGAGCACAAAGACAAGCTCCTCAGCGCGGTCTTCGACGGGCATAGTCGAGCACAAATGGAGGGCAGCTCGGCGCGGTCTTCGATGAGCATAGTCGAGCACGAATGGGGGGCAGCTTGGCGCGATCTCTGACGGACGCAGTCGAGCATGAACAGGGAGCAGCTGGGAATCCGCTGGAAAGCCTGGAAAAACCGGGGGGAATTTGGTGGTGGGACCCACGCCAATTCGCCCCGGAATTGGCATCTTCACGAGCCTTCAGGAGGGGAAAAAAAACCAGAATCGAGGGTAGTTGGGAATCATTCGATTCCTTTGGTTCTGGTTTTAGAAATCGAACCAAACACAGAAATGGAGGAAATTGACTTTTAATTTTTTTTTATTTCCCCGATTTCAGATAATCGGAATCGAACCAAACAGGACATAAATGATTAAACTGACACGAGTGAAACAAAAGTGGGCAGGTCAAGACCTCGAACAGAAGAAAGGGAAAGTAGGCAGATGTGAAAGACAATACATATCATCACTACAAGAATGATAGATTTTAGCGGGGCTAATTGCCGACATTAATCATGTGTTTGTATTTTATATATATATATATATATATATATCAATAACTCTAGTTTATTAACCAACACTAATAAGTTATTCATTAACGGTATTTAATATTTTTGCACTGCTAATAATTGGTTTAGCACTCGCTAATAATAATCATTAACGACCTTAAAGTATCTATTGCGAGCGCTACTATTTAGCGCCCCTAAAGGTAATTTGAAAACAGAACAAACTCAACAACTCCATGCAGGTTTCAAGTCTCACTTCCCCCGGGACGCTCTCAAGCTTCGTCCCCCACCATCGACGTCCATCACGAACCACCAACCCTGTAGCTACTCACCGGCGACGAGATCCTGCCCCTGGCGAACTAGATCGCAGCGCGGAACGCGGGGCTCGAATTAGATCTGGCGCTGAGAATGGTTCTCGAGATCTCGGAGGCGATGGGGGCGGCACGATACATGGGGCGGCAGCTGGCGTGGGCGCGGGGTGGCCGGGACGGATTGGGTGAGCGAGAGAAAGGAGGGGAAGCTGGGGGCTTCCAGTCCTACCGGACGAGGACGGTGGTCTCCGGCTTCGATTCCTTCTTCAACGCCATTACGGGGCTGAACAGGTCCGGAAAGTACAACATCATCGACTCCATCTGCTTCGTGCTCGGCATCGTCAACCTCCAGCATGTCCACGTGGCCAACCTCCAGAAGCAGAGATGGAGGAGAGTCCGCGGTGCTTCGTTTTTAGATCAGGTCGATTAATTTATCAAGGTGAAAACTTGTTGGATATGATATAAGATGAATGTGAACTGGTGTTATATCATCGAAGTGCATGAATGGCGGTGCATCTAAGTTTGATTATTAGATGTCAACTGGAATGAAACATGAAAGGCTCGTTCATGGTCAGTTCATTGGATCTTTTTTCCTGTATAATTTGATGGTAGATGTTGTTAATGTAGAAAGGATATTATGTAGAGTATTATGTGGAGGAAATATTGGCTTCTCCGTATTTAGAAATTCATGAAAACTATTTCTCTAAGGGTAAATCTCATGCAACATTTATAGTATTTTAGTTGCACTTGTTATACATGTTTGTCCAAGCGAGGTATATAGTTCGTTCCTTTGGCATCCGGCGCAATGAAAAGATTACTTGCTATGTCACGGTTAGAGGTGAGAAAGCAATGCAACTCCTTGAGAGTGGCTTGAAGGTGAAGGAATATGAGTTGTTGAGGAGAAACTTCAGTGATACCAGAGGCTTTGGCTTTGGCATCCAAGAGCATATTGATCTCAGAATCAAGTTTGTAGCTTTATTTTCCTCAAGTGCAGTAAGTTTGTTCAAGTCATGTTTCTTGTTAGTTCCTGTTTGTCTGTCTACCTGATTGTTCTATGTGCAATTGTGACTAGTGTTGTTACTCCTCATAAGGAATAGCTACTTCATGTTTAGGCTGAAATTGACAAATTTATGGTGAAATTGATTAACTTGAGTGTTAATAAAACATTGCTTATATGTTACCAATAAAACAGGAATACATTACAATCTTTTAGTGCCTCTTTTTTCTGCAAAAAAGTTATAAACTGCTTGCTGAATTAAGAAAAAGTTTTTAAACTACTAGCTGAATTAAGTATTCTCGTCTTCCTAGCGACTATAGGGAAAAAGGATTTTATCTTATTGACTACCAAAATCCATGATATATAGTAGAAATTCATTAGTATTTGGCATAGTGTTTTGTGGTCGGATTAGCTTTTTCTTGACGAATTATGGACGGTTGACAAGTGAAAAGGTTTGGATGATGATTGCATCTTCTGACACCTCTTGTATGAGAAGGGTTCCTTGAGAAGAGTAGCACTAATATGAACCTTCTTGTATATTGCTCAAGAAAGATTCCTTATGAAAAACTTGAATAAAGTATTACATTCATGATCATTCTGTAAAAATGTAAGGCAGCAACCAGTGACGAGGTTAGTGGAGATGACCTCTCTCACCTGTTTAAAGGCTCTGACTTTGAGCCCCACATCGTGGGATATGTTAGCTTGAGAATGCTAAGGACAAAGAAAATTTGTATTCAGACCAAAATGTAGCCTACCTAAAGATTTGGGTAATAATGGTAATGCAATCCACCTGCAGTTTTGTGTTTCACCATTGTCTCATCAAATTATATTCTTATGGGCTATGATGAAGAGTGGCTAATTCTAACACCTCTTGTATCAGAAGGGTTCCTCCTTTGTTGAACAAAGTAGTTGATATCTGAGCCCATTATTCTATTGCTGCCTCATTATTTTTCTTTTGCATCAGTTTCAGTTTTATAGTGCAAGCACCTTTACATGTTTAAGGCCCTGCTCAATGCTCGCAGCCAAAAAGCTACTGCATATGCCTTATTTCATTTTGAAATTTCTTTTTTTTAATTCCATCATTATGCCTTAGGATTTGTCTTCAGGTATGATCCTTCCATAGGTATTTTTGGGATCGATTTCTACGTGGTTCTTGAACGCCCAGGTTACGAGTGTGTCGCCGCCGAGGCTCCAAGTCAAGTGTGGGAATCCAGCACCAAGTCACTAAGGAGGATGCCATAAAGTGATTCCAAGTTAAAATTGAGGGTGTCATCTTCAACAAGGCTCAAACCACCGCTGCATAATAGACTATTAGAGAATGATAGTAGCTTTAAGTTTTTAATGCTTCTGAAAAACTTCATAATCCATGTATTTTTTTGACTTCACAATGTGATTGCCTTCAATATGATGGCTATTACTTAATAGTTTTGTTTCTGTCAAGTATATCTCTAGGCTTAGTATAAATACAGAATTTTTTTTAAATATTTCTTCTGATTGTCAAGCATATCTCCAAGTTACTGTAGCATATTATTTGTGGTGGCTCTGCAGTACCACTGCTAATGTGGTTATTGTTTAAGTAGGATTCTAAATTTTATTTTAAATTTGAGTCAGATTAGTGATGAGACAAATTTAAACATTAGATCTGAATTCAAATTTGAATCAAATGTTAAAATAAAATTTAAAATAAATTGAGATTTACATATAAACTGTCAAAAAATTTTATTTATAAATAGGTCCAAGCTTTTATTCAAAAAAAATTTTAAAAATTTCAGAATGTTACAAATATATTTTTTAACAAAAAACCCTCCGAAATTTATGAAATCATATTTTGATTTGATTTTTCAAGAAGATTTACAAATACAACCCCAAAGATTTTTTACTTATGAATAAGTCTTAGCTTTTATTTTAAAAAAATCATGAAAGTTTTAGAATTTTATAAATATAGTTTGTTTGTAAAAAGGCCTCTAGAGTTTACAAAATCACATTTTAATCTAATTTTTTTCCAAAAATTTATAAATAACCCTTTTAAAAATTCGGCATTTAAAAATGATATAAAATTTGAACTTTATCATCGGAAAAATAAATTTAATTAATTACATGTCAATCATCAGATTTTGGAATATAATTTTATCATCAATCCAGTCTTATTTATTTTCAAAATAAAATCAATAAAAGATATCAAGATTCAATCGCACTCATATAATATTTCAAAATCAATCAAATCAAGATTTTGATTTCAAATCTTCCTGGACTTATAAATTGATCGAAAATCTGTAAGGTTGAAGAAGAGAGCAAGAAGATTAGAAACTATTATAGGCTAGAAAGAGGAAAAAATCAGAAAATAGCGAGGGGTCAGTATACTTAGCTCTATTCCTTCTTTTTCTTTCGTCCCCTCTCTCTCTTCCATTTTGCTCTATTTTGCCTTCAGGGAATTCTCAAGGACCTTGCTGCTCTCGCCGCCATCCTCACCCCTTTATGCAACCACCGGTAGTCTCAACAATGCCTTGGACCTACCCTTCTGGCCTCCGCCTAGTTGACCCACGCCAGGCCCCAGCCTCCATCCTCTGTCTACAAGCACCAATCGCAGGTCACATGTGGCCTCTTTCACTCGCCAGAGATCCCGAGCACCACCTCACATTGCTAATACCTAGCTGCCATCACCACCTCGAGGAGACCACCCACTAGACCTCCACTAGAGCCCTTCACCTGTGGCACTTGCTGGCTCAACCTGCCTAGACCCTACCCTCCGCTTGCTGGAAATCCTGAGCACCGCCCTCTATTACCAGATTTGCCACTGACAAACTGCCCTGTGTAGCCTCTCCGCATTCTCTGGTGCAGTTGCGCTCTAGCCTACTGCCCTCCAGCCCTGCCTCTCTAGCCGAGCTGCTGGCCTACCCACCGGTCCTGCCTCACCTCCAGACTCATCGCCTGGCGACCTCCATCCTTGCCAGGCCCACCGTCCATCGACCTCCACCCCTACTGGGCCCACCGTCCGCTGACCTCTGCATCCGCTCGGTCCGCAAACACTTTCACTCCATCGGCCTGCTCGTGCCAACCTCCTTTGCCGCCTTGCATCGCAGCCGGCTCCCTCCTCGACCTCTACCATCATCGCAACCAGCTACTCCTCCTCCCCTTCGCCGCTCACCGCCAGATCAAGGTTAGATCTAGTTGGGATGGGCTGTTGGGCCATCATGGCCTAGCGAGTTTTTGAAGAAGAAAGGGGCACGAGTGTGAGGAAGAAGAGGAAAATAAATATAAGAAATAAAACGTTGTCAGAAAAAACCTTACAACAAGAATTTTCTTATCTCATTTTTTTTTTAACCATCATTGCTACAGTCATTCATAATTTTTGGTAAGTTGATAGAACTTCAAGAAAACTATGACCACCCATGGCCCTCTCATATGATGATAGAACTTTACCAACACTACAGTTATGTGTAGTCCCTTAAAAATTGATAAATCTTTAATATTGCTGTAGTTACTTGTGATCTCTCAAAGATGATAAATCCATGACATTATTGTAGTCACTCGTAGCCTTTCTCTTGAAGACAATGAATTCTCGTCACACTAGGTTAGTCTTCGAGCTCGCATCTCAATTAGCCTTCGGGTTGGATCAGTCTCGCACTTAACCATCCTTCAAGCTTGCATCTCAACTAGCCTTCGGGTTCACACTCAACTAATCTTCGAACTCATATCCAAACTAGTCTTTAGGCTCACAATCATAAATAGATTAAAACCCAAATTGAGCTGGATTCAAAGTCCAGATTGAGTTAATCCAAATTAAATTAGTTTAGATCTAACTTTAATCAGGTTCAAATTGGATTAATTCAAAATTAACTTAAATCAAGATTAAACTAAACTCAAAGTCAAATCAGAACCAAACTAGGCTAAGCTTAAACCAAGACCAAGTTGAATTAAATTGACTTGAACTTGAGCCAAAGTTTAATAGACTCAAACTCGATAAAGGTCTAACATAAGGTCAAACTTGATTCGAGCTAAATAAAATCAAACTCGAATCAAAATAGAACCCTAAATGTTGAACTAAATTGAATTATATTCAAATTAGAATCAGTACTACTTCAATTAGAGTCAACGATCAGTATCTAACAAATATTCTTTTGAAGATCGCTAAGCTTGGTGGATTGAACTCATTGCTGAACATTCAGTGACTTTAATGTCTTACTTAGTTCCGCTAGTCATGCTATAAAGCATCAGTGCGATCTCAATCACCAAGGGTTCAAAATGTATCACTGTCTTCTAAGGAGTTAGTGAATTGTAATTCAATTAAATTTTAAACATAGAGTTGAATCAATTTAGACTCAAATAGAAGTTGAGTGTTAAATTGATTCCAAATCGAACTCAAACTCGAACTATATTAGTCATGACTAAGCTAATTAGGATCAAACTGAGTCCTACTAGGTATGTTGAATCATCGGTAATACTCCAAAACTATGAACAACGGGTAATATTACCACCTTAATCTGAACCAAAGCTAGCTTGAGTAGAACTAAATAAGGTCAAACTGAATCTTGCTAGGTATGCTACAAAAAAAAGACCTTTGACAATATTTCAAAACTATATCCAATCCCACAAACCATTGGTGATGCTACCAAATCAAAGAAGTCAAATGCAAATATGCTTAAAGCTATTGGTTACACTTTAAATTAAGAAGCCGTTGATGACATGCTCTCAAAGCTAGTCAACCTCATAAGCAATTGATGATACAGTCCTCAATCTAGTCAACTGCTAGCAGTAGTTGATGATGTGCCTTTAAAGCTAGTCAACCCCACAAATAGTTAATGATGCAACCCTCAAAGATAGCCAATCTCACAAGCCATTGATGACATAGTCCTTAAGCTAGTTAACCCCCACAAGCCATTGATGATGCAACCCCTCAAGCTAGTCAATCTTTAAAATAGTTGATGATGCACCCTTCAAGTTAGTCAACTCTTAAAGCAATTGATAGTGCATTCTTCAAGTTAGTCAACCTTAGAAGCAGTTGGCGATGCGCTCTTCAAGCTAGTCAACCCTCAAAGTAGTTGACAATATGCTTATCAAGCTAGTCAATCCCAAAAGTAGTTAATGACACATCTCTCAAGTTAATCAACCCCAAAAGCAGTTGACAACACAGTTTTCAAAGCTATACCCAACCCTATAAGTCATTGGTAATGTCACTAAACTAAATGAAATTATCGCCAATGCTCAAAATTATTAGACACACTTTGAACTTGATCTATTCCATTCCATATCCCATTGGACGATGCCATTAAGACTAAGTCGATTTGGGTCAGATGTCATATGGTTCAATACAAGGGAACAAGCAGTAGTACACATCAAAATTTTTTCTCCGCTCTTTCTTTTTTATTTATTTCTTTCATGCTTTTGATAATTTTATGTTAAAATTTATTATAAAGTGAGGGTATATCCTACTTAAGCCAAATATCATATCTTAAAATCAATCAAATATTTTCTTATTTTATTAGCTATATTTCTTACTTTAGGAGGTTCTTGATAATTATTGGAGTAATTAACAATAAGAGCTTGCACATGTTGAAAGTTAATATTCCCATAATATCTGATAGAGTACTTTAAATTAAAATAAATTTTGATTTCTAATTTGAGATCACTCTAGGGTCTCTGTTATCTCAAAAAAATTGATCCCATAAACTCTGGCATGCCTAATAGGACTTGACTTCTTCTTCAAGTGTAGAAACTTAATTAATATGATAGAGAGTGATAAGGTAGATTTATGATCAAAGATTGATTAATTGTGTTCTTCTTTATAGAAGAAATCATCAAATGGCAAAACAAAGAACATCTCCACCGCAACATACATCATCATTCTAGGGGCAGGATCAACTCTGCATTTACCTCAATCAATGGTAGCTACAGAAGTAGCTGAAGTTTAGATTATATTTGAGACTATTTCTAAGGTCGTCTAGTTCAAAAAGGCACTTGCTACTGCATTGGCTAAGATTATCGTCATGCAAAATCAACCTATTTCTCATCTTCCATCAAGGGGAAGGAGGCCTAATATCATCATCTCTAATGAGAAGAGCTATTTGGATAAAGAGCTAAAAGCTATATCTCAACCAAAAAATATGTTAGTCTTCCAGAGGGTAAGACCAAAATGAAGCTTAGTTTTTGATTGCCTTCACTCAATTCCTCATAGGGGGCAATCAAAAGCAAATCCAGACACAAGCATCAATGAACAAGATCTCATTTTGACTATCATAAGTGAAGGGAAAGCTATTAAAATTTTCAATCGCCTTGGAAAACCTACCATTCAAATGAACTCAGTCATTACCATCCCTACATCCAACTCCTTTGCTTCATTAAGAAATTTAGAGAAGGGTAGGAACAAATCACAAGGGTGCAGTCTTGCCTTAAAACTTGGTAAAAGAGTGAATCACCAATCAACATCACAAGAGTCACCATAAAGCTACAACCTAGCATGAAAGTTCATAAAGAGCGATTACTCACATTATTAGAGTCATTTCTCATCATGACTCTTGGAGGGATCATAAACTTGCACCCTAGTTGGCCAAATGCTAAAAGAAAGTTGCTTGAGTGAGACTTACTGCTAAAGAAATCCAAGAGGAGAGGGTGAAGTTAGCCTCAATCCAAAGCTCAAACTAATCCTCAAGACATAGACCATCATGTTCTAACAGAAATCTTGGTTATAACTAAAAGCTTCAATCAATAACTGATTATATAAGCACTGTAAGAATAGCTGAGATAGCAAGACAAAGATAAAGATAAAACTCAAAAGAAGATCATAGAGTTGATAGAGATGATGTTCTAAATAAGATAAAAGATTGATAAGTTGAAATGATCTTAATAATCATCCCAAGCAGTAGAGGTGGCAGCAAGTGCATCTCCGATAGATGAGACCCACAAAAATATAGGCCTTTCGTAAGCACCTCCTCTAATAAGGGATACTCAATCCCTGATTTCAAAGATTGTTAATAACATAAAACTCCCAACATACATATAATAGTAGGTATAATGAATGATAGCTATATAGTTAATACAAGAAAGTGAGATGAATAAGGTAAATGATGCTGACAAACCATACCCTAACCATCACGACCGAGTGCCATATCTCAGAGGCTATACAGTGCTCAGTTTCAAACAGTTTAATAGCATGGGCAATCCTGAATAGCACATAGCTCACTTTGTGACTTTGTATGAAGATTTAAGTAATAGTCCCTTGTTGTTATTTTGTCAATTTTCAGCAAGTTTGATAGGAATAACATTCAAGTGGTATGCTATTTTACAATTGAAATTCATACAAACTTGGGCACAAATGAAAGAAGCTTTTTGAATCAGATTCGGAGAAATCAGCGATAAAGTGATCACTGCAGATCTTGTCTCAACACCCAAAAATGACAATGAGTCAATTTTAGATTATATCACATGTTGGAGAAATCTCAATATTAAGTGTGAACAGTCCATGGGTCAATTTGAGTCAGTAAACCTAGTCCTTGGCAATATAAGTCGAGAATAGATGACACCTTATATGAGTGCCTCTTTTATCCATACCTTCGAAGACCTCATCATGCAAGTCAAAAAGTTGAAAAAGATTGACCCACTAATCTTATCTAGTTCACAAAGTTTCAAGCTAAAAAAAGATAAGATAAAACGTGAAGAGCCTTCCAAAAATGAGAGTTGCATTTATAGCAATTGAGTAATAGAAACCTCCAAATCTCACCATGAATAAGGCTAATCCTCAGAAGCTACCAACTCTTAGAGAAGTGGAATGATCCAATGATTTCCAACAAAGGACTATAAAAAAATATTCTTTTAAAAGAGAAAAAATAGGTAAAACCTTCCAAGATGCTCTAAAATTAGATCTCCAATTATCAAAATCTAAAAGGCTAGATGAGGCCAACAAAAGAGATCACCTAAACTAGTGTCATTACGATAGAGTTTTAGGACGTACCATTGAAGACTGCTATATGTTCAAGGATTAGGTCGATAAGTAATACCGAGAAGGCAAGCTAACTCTTTCGAAGATAGCCATATTCAAAATATCCATCGAATACATCAATCATATTCTATATTCAAGGACCATAAATCACTTGCTAGAATTCTCTTTGGGGAAGAAGCATAATGTATCCCCGAACAAGGGCACTTATAGAATGCTTAAGTTTCAAAAAGGCTAATGAAACTAATAAAGAAAATAACTAAAAATACTGAAGAGCCTAAGATGGTGATGAAAAAAGCCTCATTAGAGTAGATTACCTCACCTGTTCAAAGCATCAAGAGGAGAAAGAACAAAAGCAAGAAGAAGAAGCTAGTTCAGGCAGATGAATACGATGTCAAAAAATTAGCCATCCAAGAATACATCGCTAACTCTTGAAAAGTTCTTCTTTGACAAACTCAAAGCTTTAATAGAAGACCCTGATGTGGGAAATGAAGAAAGCGAACTTCTGGTGGTAACTTGCTCTACCATATTTACTATTAGAGGTTTACAACTAAGCTGATCCTCACACCATGTCACTTCAATAATGAGAAAATTCATGGTGCAAGAGAAGAAGAAGCAAATAGATTTATTGGGAATGTTCCTAATGAAATAAGAAATCTCATAGGTCTCCTTGAGGGCTACTCGTAAGATGACTATCTTAAAGAATAGTTCGCCTATGAGTACAACCATGACATGTTCAAACTATAGTTAGATACTGTGAAAGAGCTAGTTACAACTAATATGAGGTTTGTTGAGGGTAAATGCAAATGCTGAATGAGTATATAAAGGCTATGGTTGCCCAGATGAAAAGCATGACAAATATAACTATCATGCTTTGTGTGAAAGTTAATAGGATGGAGAAGGTGTTAGCAGAAAATATAAAGCCATATAAAAAACCTCATAGGGATGGTGAGAAATCACTTATCGACTATCCTCAGAATTAGAATGATCACTTGTGCCACTTATCCTAGAAACAAGTCAAGAAAGCTAAATACTATTGAAGAGAGTTATCTAAATCTATGACCTCTTATTACATGGTGACTCATACATTCGAGGTGAACACTGGTGAGCTACTATCCCAGCCTCCATTAGGTAATCCAACAACAAATGCTCAACCCATTACGTTTGGTGAGGTCCTAGTCTTAAAACCTATGAAAAGATACACTTTGCCAACTATAAAGAAATTATGCATATGGGGCATAGACGGTGAATATGACTCCATATCTGAGTTAGAGCAACTTTTTGATCACTTTGAAAGGCCCTACACCAGTATGCACCAAAGGAATAAGTAGGCATTTTGGGAGAGGATCAAACAAGCTAATGCTAAGGCTCATTCTACCCTGCGTCAAGCCAATCTGAATGTCACCAAGCCAGTCTAGATATACATGGAAAAAAACATCCTAAATACAAAATCTTGAAGAAGGTTATGCCTGCAAATGAAATAGAGGAGTTCATCCAAAGAATTTTTAAAGACCTCTCTATTAGAAAACCCCATGTACCTAATTTTGATATTGAATAGGACAATTATCAAATAGTCATATCCTCTAAGGACATTTAGGGAACTACTGATTAGGAACAATGTTCCACTACCTACTATTGCATGATTAGCCTCGGAAGTGATTCTGAAGATAAACCTTATTGATCTTGTGACACTAGATTTCAATTAAGAAGAGCAAACTAGGTACAACTCTGAGGTGAAAAGGTATTACCTCTAAGACAAGCTCTAATGCCTAGAGATAAGAACATCCCCAAGGATAAGGAAAAGGAAATTTAGATAAGTGAGGGCATCAAGTCCTTGCAAGGTGAACCTGCACCCAAAAAGATGGAATACAACATAGCAGCCCACCTTAAAAAGATCCCTGTTATGTTGAGTGTGTTCGATGCCTTGATGATGTCATAAGAACTCAAAGATACACTAGTGCACATCTTATAAAATCTGGCCAATTACCAAGCATACTTTACTGAAGAGAAAATAAAGGAATCTTTATGTGCACGATAAACTCTCACCCTTATTTTCACAAATAATGACCTGCTACCTGGAACAACAGACCACAATAGACCATTGTATGTCATAGGAAATAGCAATGGGATCAAGATCAATCGTGTTCTAATTGATCCAGGTTTCTCAATTAATTTGATAACTCTCTAAACTCTAAGAGTTCTAATTTTGGATATGTGTCACTTATTATCTAAGATTATAACCATAAAAGAGTTTAATTAGAACACCCAAAGAGATCTGGGAGCTATAACTATCCCTGTAAAAGTAGGTAAGATGATGACAGACACCAAGTTTAAGATGATCGATACTAATGCATTATACAAAACACTACTAGGGAGGTCGTGGCTACATAAAAATAAAGTATTGCCATCAACTCTACATTAATACCTCAAATACTTTGAGGATGGTGAAGAATATCGAATTAGCAAAGATGTACGCTCTTTTAATATTCATGAGTTATATTATGATAATACAAAATACTATCAGAGATCCAATACTAATAAGAGGTCTACTTCCATCAGTCGAGTAAAGTAAAAAGTTGCTAGCCTGATCTTTACTCCTCCTCACTTAGAGAGCCATTCTGACCCAACCTCTTTCAAATAAAGAACCCCTGTAAATCTACCTAGTGGTTATACTTTTGACAAAGATGATAGTAGAGGTCAAATGAAAAATATTCTCCTTATTACTAAGATTTTGAAAGGCTTGTTTAAGTCATTAAATGAGCTTAGCATCAATGTCATGGAAGAATTAACAGCTTTCTACATTCCTCCATAGTACAAAGGAGAAAAGAAAATATTATTTTACATGGCAATTCCTTGTGGCCCAAATATATATGAAATCTTATGGATTGAAGATCTACCTGATGATGGTGACCATCAACCAATAGTCATGTCTAAACCAGTTTCATTAGATAATCAAAAAATCTGGTTGTGGACGTCCATAAACAAAGCGAGAGTTATTTCTTCAAGAATCTATAGGATTCACCCTAAGAATAGGTTTACATTCCTAGAAGAGGAAACAAGAACACTAAAGGACTAGGCTATATTACTCTAAATGCCAACATGTATCTTATGGTCACCATTAAATCTCTCTTTGATATTCAAGATGACCATATGATATTAATACCCCTAACATATGTGTTGAGGTGGCCACAACTTTTCAGACATCACAAGAAGGTGACATTCTCAGTGAAATTTCATCATAACCAAAAGAAAAGGGGTATGATATAGCCAAAATGCCTTTAGATGAACCTTTGCCAAACCTCACTAATCACTTAATGAAGAAATGAAAATCATGATTGACAACACAATTGATTTTCAAATTTTCTTTATTATGGATGATTTTTTAAAATATAATCAAATTAAGATTCATCCTAATGATGAGAAACATATGGCCTTTAGGACACTAATTTGTATTTACTGCTACAAGGTGATGCCCTTCGGGCTCAAGAATGTAGGTGCTACTTATCAAAGGGTCATGACTCAAATCTTTAGTAGCCTCATATGCCAATTATTGGGATGTTGTGTGGATGACTTGGTGGTCAAAACTAAGTCCAAAAATAGGCATGTCCAAGGCCTTAGAGTGATATTTGACCACCTTAAAAAAAATAACTTAAAGATGAAATCTAAGAAGTGTGTTTATGGGGTATCATCAAAAAAAATTCTGGACTTTGTTATTAGACATCGAGGGATTAAAATTGATCCATATAAGATCAAAACTATCTTGGATATGCCACCACCCAATAATTTAAAGTAATTGAGGTCATTCCAAGGCTGACTCACATATATAAGAAGATTCATTTTAAACCCCTTTGAAAAATGTAATCATTTTTTCAAGTTGATAAAGAAGGATACTTTATTCATTTGGGATTAAGATTGCTAATAGGCATTTGAAGAAATCAAGTAGTATCTCATAAACCCACCAATCTTAGTAGCACATCTACCCAATAAACTACTTATTCTCTATAAGGCAACAATGGAAGGATCCCGGGGGGTACTTTTTGCCCAGAATAATAAAGAGAGTAAAGAAAATATACTCTACTATCTAAGTAGAATGATAATGGAGGCAGAAAGTAACTACTCCACTATCGAAAAGCTGAGGTATTATTTGCTTTCTCATCAAGTCATTTTAATATGAAAGATTGATTCCATAAAGTATTTGATGAGTAGGCTTGTACTCACCAAAAGGCTAACAAAGTGGGCATTAATTCTCATGGAGTATGATATCAAATTCACCCCCCAAAAGATGGTCAAGAGGCAAGGTCTCACCAATTTTCTCATAGCTCATCTAATATCGAATGATTCTCCTTTGAGTTGCAAATTCTCTAATGAAAAGATCCTTTTGGTTGAAGAAGAGGAACCTTACTGAAGGTTATAATTGATGAAGCATCATCCATCAAATTAGGGATCAAATCAAAGCTTCTATAAATCAAAGCAGGCATTGAATTCATTTATGTTACTCCAAATGGGGACATTTTACAGTGCTTCTATTCTCTCTAAAAATCATGCACAAATAATGAAGCTAAAAATAAGCCCCTAATTGCAGAATTAGAAATGACCCTCAATTTAAAAATATCACACCTCGGTGATTTACAACTGGTTATCGGCCAAGCCCAAGGTGAATATAAAGTCTACAAATCTAAGTTTCTGAAATACCATGAAAAGGCTTAAGAGCTTATAGGGAAAATCCAACACATTCAAATAACTAAAGTTCCTTGGTCCATCAATGTGAAAGCTGACTCCTTAGCAAAACTAGCCAAGGCATTGGTTGACCTTGATCAAAAAGAAATTCTAATTATGGTCTATAGTAGACAAGTGATGAGTTTAATCTTTAACATTAAGTACTAAAGGACTAAATCTAAACTGGTACAAGAGGCTACAAATTGGAAAATACTACTCATGGACTACCTCAAAAGTAGAGAAATTAGATATAACTCAGAAAGAGGACTGTGCTTTTTGTTTATCAATGATACTCTTTATAGAAGGTCCTTCAATCAACTACTTTTATGCTATCTGTCAGACAAAGAGGCTAAAAAAGTTATGTATAAAGTACATTCTAGGGTTCGTGTGGCTCATCAATTAGGCCAATAAATGATGATGAAGATTAAGTGTATGAGTTACTATTAACCCATGATGGTAGGAGATTGTATCAAATACGCGAGAAGATGTCATCTATGCAAAATTCATGGTGACTTCATCCATTAACACCCAAATCTTCTACATCCAACAGTGTCCTCATGGCTATTTGAGGTATGAGGTATAGATATTATTGACCTAATTGAACCATCTTCTTCTAGAGACCACCATTTTATACTAGCAGCAACCAATTATTTCGAAAGACTGGCATTAAAAGCTTATTGAGGCACTATGGACCTATCGCATTATATATCAAACTCCTACATAATTAACACCATATGCATTGGTGTTTGGGACTGAGACAATCTTACAACAAGAAGTACAAATCCCCTCTCTAAGGATTATCTTGCAAGAACAAATCATAAGATAACACAATATTCATCTTCACCTTGATGAGCTAGACTCCTTGAATGAGATAAGACTTGTAGTCCAGCAAAATCTAAAAATGTATCAAGCACAAATGTCTAGGGCCTACAACAAGATGGCTCAGCTTGGGTCCTTCAAAAAAGGAGAAATGGTCTTAGTCCTAAAAAGATCCATAATCCCAAATTGAAAGAAAAAAAGACAAGTTCAAGCCTATTTGGGAAGGCTCTTATATCGTCGAAATGATATTTAAAGAAAAATTATACTAACTAATTGATGACAAGGGGGAAAGGCTTATACCACCAATTAACAGTCGATTTCTCAAAAGGTACTATGCATAAGCCTTGGGGGAAATAAAAATAACAACCAAAAGTATTTATATTTTTTCTATGATGGAATGTTTGATTTCCTCAAAAGGGAATGTCTGGTCAAACATGCACATCATGTTTCTCAAGATAAAACATGGATACAAAACCCCATCTATTTTGTGGTGGCAAGTCAAGCCCATCTTGCATGGTGATCAAACAAGCATCTTCGTGGTAAATCAAGCCCACTCTCACAAAATGAATCACGTCCACTTCCACATGGTAAACAAGTTTACTTCTACATGACAAACTAAGTCCACTTCCACGTGGTAAATTAAGTTCACTTTTACATAGTAAACTAAGTACACTTACACATCGTAAATTAAATTCACTCCTTATGGTAAATCAAATTCACTCATTGTGGCAACTCAAACCTATCCTCGTATGGCAAGTTGATCATCACACTCATTAACAAATGAAGAAATTAGAACTCATTTCATGTGTCTGAGATGCAAAAGAACAAAAAAAGGGATATATGTGGTTGTAAGACCAAATATGAAGCAAAGCAATGAAATTTCATAAAGCAATGGTGATATTCCTAAATAAAAATGAGGTCCTAAGATAAAGAGGATAAGAATAATCTAAGACACATAAAACCTAAATAGTGCTTTCGATGATCATGGCAACTCAGTAGTCACTCGCTCATACTTCTCCATCATCATCTGAAGGAACAAGTGATACATTAGAAGATAAAAGATTTTCAAAAAGAAGGAAATAGTGGGTTATTTCTTGATGCTGGTGATGGTGGATGAATTCCTATGGATACAAACATCCCTTGACTAAAGCATGACCCAGGAACCATATTTGTAATAAGGGCAAATTTAGTACATATACAACTGAAAGTTTTAGTAGAGTTCGAATGTCCCTTACCATCAAAGTCGGGAATATCATTGAAAAGGCCTTCAAAATCCTCGTTTGCCTAAAAGGAAAGAGATTCTCAACTAAAAAGGAGGAGAGAAAAGGAAAGAAAATTACTAGCATTTGGGGATACTCACATCTGATAAATGGCTAGCCAACATAGATGATAAGGAAGCTAGTCAAACGGCTCTACTCGAACCTATATCAAGAGACTAGCATACCGGTGTCAATGAAGGAAAGGTCACCCCAAGTCCTATATCTATGTTAATAAAACAAAGAAACTGACAAGATGATATATGCGAACCTACCTCCACGCTTCCACCTATAGGCAAGCATGTATGTGTCACTGGGCACCTCAGAGTATTGGTTACATGATAGTTATATATAGGTCAAGGCACCTCCCACCTCAAGCTCAATATGGGACCTACATTACCCTAAAAATGGCCATCGCTAACCTTCTAAGAAGGGATGGGTCTCTCTCCATTAGATCTAGGGTGAGCAAATTTAAGAGCCGAAGCTTTTTGTGCCTTTTGAGTCCTTTGCCATTTAAACCCTCTACTGCTTGCCACTTGCTTTTCCTTGTTATACGAACCGGGCTTGTTTTGGAAAAGAAACTCAAGATCCACCCATACTGTCAAACCACACCATGGCATAGGAACAAAGTACCTTGGCTTCATGCTCAATGTCAGGAATATAATACTTTAAACCATCCTAGACACAAATGAGATGTAGCTAGTAGCCTGCTAACTGGCTGAGATATGATGGTGGTAAAGGAATATGAACATTCTCAAGAAAATCCTGATCATACCCAAGTTGCCAACAAAATTGATGTGGATTATAAGACTCTGTAGCTAAATGCTCTCCAAAATAAAGTGAAAGCATGACATGCCACAAAGAGATAATATACTCATAAGCCTCTAAAGATAAGAAAAATGAGCTACATCTGCTAACATATTAGAATTATGAAAAGTGAAGGGAAAATATTATTACTCAAAATTCTAAGGATCCTGCACATGCATCTTAGCCTCTCTAGGGGAGAAAGTAGAGGTGGTTGTATCCATGATCCAAATCATCTCAAGGACAGAGACTGAATGTGAATAACTTAACTTTTTGATTTCATCACTAGGCTCTAACTCAGTATATGTCTTCTTAAGGTAGGCATAAATCCAAGCATAAAGAAAATAAATGAAAAACCAAACCCAAGAATCACATGGTCCTGTAGGACTATCTCCAATTTCTCTAAGACTAGCATGTATCAAACGTAGCACCGCAGGGGCCAAGGAAACCCTCTACCTATATGCCATCTTATAGGCCATCATAAATGCCTCTAGGTGGATATACTACTCATTGTGTGGCATGACGAAACAGCAAAGCCATAAACTGATAAAAGCATATTGTCCCTTGATGCTATGACTCCTCTTAGGATGCTGAATCCAACAAGTTGAGCTAAGAACAAAGATAGTATATCATCTACCCACTCAAAATAATTCTATAGAACTAGTACTATACTGGCAAGTAGAAATGATTACCCCCAAATAGGTGAGTGACCGTTAAGAATATGAAATCCCAAGGTCTTTGAAGATTCTCATTATCTAAAATGCCTAATAGGTTCTATCATGAAGCAATCGCTTGCCCCATTCGCACACGATGTTCCTTTCTTCAAAAAGTAGGCTAAAGGATGATTATTATCAAAATGCACCCGCTTTTGATGTTTCTAGGGTTGGTATGGAATGGTCACTTTGGCATTGGTTTAAAAACTGGGAGGAAATGACATAAAGCCAAACCACCTTCCTTCCCAATCCTCTCAATCACAAAAGGTTCCATGATACCTTTCAAAAAAAGGAGTTGGGAAAATCAAGGTTTTAAGTTTCGGCCAAAACAGAGTCGTTTTGGTCGAACCCAAACCGAAACCCTAAATTTGGTTTCGGTTTAGGGGTTTAATGTTCATCTTCATCAACGAGCGTGCGGGCGGGAGCGCGCCGGGAGAGCGCGCGGGGGCAGGAGCTCGTCGGGCTAGCGCGCGGCGGGCCGGAGCTTGCCGGGCGAGCTCGCGCTGGCTTCGTGTTCGAGCCCACGCCCTTGTCGAACTAGCCCCACACGCTCGCCAGCCTGTCGCCGCTCTCTCGCCTACCCTCACCGAACTAGCCCCTTGCGCTCGCCAGCCTAGCCGCTACTCTTGCAAGCTGAGGCCGGTCTTGTACCGAGGCTAGCACTGTTGCCAATCTGGTTCCGACATCCTTGCTGGTTTCTGTCAGATACTATTCACGTACATAATATTATTCACTTAACTGTTCATTATTTTTAGAAATTTTTAAACACATTATAATTGTTTTAATTTAAAGTTAAAAAATAATTAAAATAAAGTTAAATTTTAGTCAAAATATAATTAATAAAAAAAATATTTGGTTGAAACTGAAATGAAAATGATTTTGATCGAAACACGTTAATTTTTTTGTTCACATACATGCGTGCATGACCGTTTCACCGAAAGTAAAGTAAAAAAAAATTTGTGTCGGTCTCACCCCCATGTGAATCGCTGTCACGAAAAATTAAATGTGTTTATGTTAATTTTTAATTTTTAATCATATTCATATTACTTCTTATATATTTTTTTAATATACTAATATATATTAAAAGTAGAATATATCAGTGACTAACTATTTAAATTAATTTTGATTAACTAAAATAATATTTAATATTATGGTAAAAATAAGTATAAATTCATTCCTAATTTTTTTTAAAATTTTTCAAAATTTTCTCAATATTTTATCGTATTTTAAATTTGAAGTCAAAGTACAGTCAAAATATAGTCAAACTCTGGTCAACACACAATTAATAATTAAAAAAAAATCTTTCAGCCAAAACTGAAACCGAAACGGCCGAAACGTATCGGTTTCGCCGAGTCCTGAAACCGAAACCGAAACCGCAACTATAAACCTTGGGGAAAATAAGAGAGAAGGGGTAAAGGAAAAAAGCACCATTGTAAGGAGACAAAAGAATAAACATGCAGACTTACTGATTATACACTTACGGGGGTAGGAATGGAAAATAAAGTACTTACTCTTCTTTCGTATTCACTCCCTTTGTGAAGAAACCCATGAATTGGATGCGAAGGGGGTATTTTATTTAAATAGACTTTGAAATCCTATTCCGAATTTGAATTGGACTTGTGATGAGTTAAATTTAAATATTGGATCTAGGCCCAAATTTGGATTAAAGGCTAAAATAAGATTTGGACTAAATTAAAATTTATAAATAAACCCTCAAAGATTTTTATTTATGAATAAGTTCAAGCTTTTATTCAAAAAGGATTATGAAAGTTTTAAACTTTTACAAATATATTCTTTTTGTAAAAAGCACTTGAAATTTATAAAATCACATTTTGGTTCAATTTTTTTCAGAATATATTCAAACAAATTTTTGAAGATTTTTATTTGTGAATAAGTTTGAGCTTTTATTAAAAAAATAACCTTGAAAGTTTCAAAATTTTACAAATATATCTTTTTTGAAAAAAAAAGCTATTAGAGTTTACAAAATCAAATTTTGGTCCATTTTTTTAAAAAATTTGCAAATAACCCCCCAAAATTTAGCATTTGAAAATGATACAAAATTTAAATTTTCTCATCGGAGAAATAAATTCTAATCAATTAATGCCAATCATAAGATTTTGGAATATAATTTCATCGCTAATTCAATTCTATTTGTTTCCAAAATGAAATCAATTAGAGATATCAAGATCCAATCACACTCATATAATATTCCAAAATTGATCCAATCGAAGATTTGATTTCGAACCTTCGTAAGCCTATAATTGATCAAAAATCTATAAGGATGAAGAAGAGAGAAAGAAAATCAGAAGCTATCATCAGAAAGAGACTAGAATGAGGAAGAAATCAAGAAATAGTGAGGTGAGCTCTAATCCTTCTTTTTCTTCCTTCCACTTTCTCTCTTCTGTGTTGCCTTCAAGAAATTCTCGAGTACCTTTTGTTGTTCTTACCACCATCCTCAACCCCCTACGCTACCACTGGCAGTCCCGACACCGCCTCGAACCTACCCTTCTGGCCTTCGCCCAGTTGACCTATGTCAGGCCTCAATTACCCATCCTTTGTCTACAAGCACCAACCACAGGTCACCTGTAGCCTCTTTCGCTTGCCAGAGATCCTAAGAACCACCTCCTACTGCTGATACCTAGCTGTTGTTACCACCTTGAGGAGACCACCCCCTAAATCGCCGCCAGAGCCCCTCACCTATGGCACTTGCCAGCTCAACCTACCTAGACCCTACCCTCAGCTCGTTGAAAATCCCAAGCACCACCCTCTACCACTAGATCTGCCACCAATGAACTACCCTTCATAGCCTCTCTGCATTCACCCGTGCAGCTACGCTCTGGCCTACAGCCTTCCAACCTTGCCAGGTTGCTCGGCCTACCCATTGGTCTCACCTTACCTCTAGACTTACTTCCTGCTACCTCCACCCCTATCGGGCCCATCATCTGTCGACCTCCACCTTTGTTGGGCCTGCCATTCATCAGCCTTTGCCCGGTCCACAAATATTTTTACCCTATCGGTTTGCCTATGTTGACCTCCTCCACTACCTTGCATCGTAGTCAGCTCCCTCCTCGACCTTTGCCACCATCACAGCCGACTCTTCCTCCTCCCCTTAGCTACTCACCACAAGATTGGAGCCTAATCTGGCTGGGATGGGATGCTGAGCCATCATGCCCCAGTGAGTTTTTGAAGAAGAAAGGGGCATAGGTGTAAGAAAGAAGAAGAAAAGAAATAGAAGAGGTAAAAATAATAAAAAAGTTGCTACCCTCCAAAAAAACCTGCAGCATGAATTTCCTTGTCTTATTTTTTGTGCCATCATTGCTACGGCCATCTGTGGTCTTTAGCACATTGATGGAACTTCATTGAAATCGTAGTCACTCGCGGCCCTTCTATGATGGTGGAACTCCACCAACACTGCAGGCATCTGTAGTCCCTCAAAAATGGCAAACCTTTGATATTACTGCAAGCACCTATAGCCTTTCAAAGATGGTGAAACCTCAATATTACTGTAGCCACCCGTGGCCTTTCCTTAAAGATGGTGAATCCTCATGACACCAAATCAGCCTTCGGACTTACATCCAAGCCAGCCTTTAGACTTGTATTCAAGCTATCATTTGGGCTTGCACTTTAGCTAGCTTTCAGGCTCGCACCCAACCAACCTTCGGGCTTATATCCAAGCTAACCTATGGGCTCACATCCAAGCCAACTAGCTTCTGGGCTTGCACCTCAGCCAGCATTGGGGCTCACATCCATTCAGCCTTCGAGCTCGCACCTTAGCCAGCCTTTGGGCTTACATCCAAGCTAAGCCTTCGGGCTCACATCCAAGCTAGCCTTTGGGTTTTTATCTCAACTGGCCTTCGGGCTCGCACTTTACCAGTCTTCATGGTCGCATCTAGCCAACCTTTGAGCTCGCACCTAGCTAGCCTTCAAGCTCACATCTAGCCAGCCTTTGAGCTCACATTCATGCTAGCATCCAAGCTTGCACCTTAGTTAGCCTTTGGGCTCACACTTATCTAGTCCTCGGGCTCACATCTAGCTAGCCTTTGGGCTCGTGCTTAACCAGTCTTCGAGCTCACACTCAGTCAGCCTTCAGGCTCGCACTTAGCTAGTCTTCGGTGTCACACTCAGCTAGCCATTGGGCTCGCATCCAAGCTAGCCTTTAGGCTTGCATTTAGCTAGTCTTTGGGTTCACATTTAGGCTAATCTTTAGACTCAAACCCAATCAACCCTCGGACTTATACTTCTAAGCTAGCGCTCAAGCTCGCGAGCTTAGCCTCCTTTGAGTTTACACATTTAAAGCTAGACCATAGATCTATATAAAATTATCATAAACAACCAATGATCCTCAAAGTAAATTAATTAATATAAAGTAATTTAATCACAATAAATGGACAAAGGCTAAGATGACTTAAATGGACTTAAATTGATCAAATAAATAGACTAAAACATAAATTAAGTTGGACTCAAAGTCCAAGTTAAGTTAATACAAATAAAATTAGTTTAGATATAACCCTAATTAGGTTTAAATTGGGTTAATTTGAAATCAAGTTAAATCAATATTAAACTAAGCCAAAGGTCAAACTAGAACCAAGCCAACTGAGGTTGAGCCAAAGTCCAGCAGACACAAACTCAATAAATATTCAACATAAGGTCAAACTCGACTCGAGCTAGATAAAATTAAACTCAAAACATTGAACTAAATTGAATCAGAATCATTATTGCTCCAACTAGAGTCAACGATCAACATCTGATAAATATTCTTCTAAAGATTGATGCTAAGCTTGGTCGATCGAATTTATTATTGAATATTCAATGACTTTGATGTCTCACATAGTTCCCCTAGTCATGCTATAAAGCATTAGTATGATCCTAATCACCAAGGGTTCAGAACGTATCACTATCTTCCAAGGAGGAGTTTATGAATCACAATTCAATCAAGTTTTAAACATTGAGTTGAATCAATTTAGATTCAAATCAAAGTTGAGTGTCGAATAATTCCAAATCGAACTTAAATCCAAACTATATTAGTTTTGATGAAGCTAATTAGGGTCAAACAGAGTTCTACTGGGTGTGCTAAACCTTCAATAATACTCTAAGGCTATGAATAACGGGTGATATTACCACCTTAATCTGAACTAAAGATAGTTCGAGTAGAACTAAATAAGGTCAAACTGAATTCCGCTTGATATGCTACAGAAAAAAGGCCCCTTGACAACACTCTAAAACTATACCCAACTTTACAAACCATTGGTGATTCTTCGAAATCAAAGAAATTAAATGCCAACACATTTAAAGCCATTGGTCACACTTCAAACTAAGAAGCCATTGATGATGTGCCCTCAAAGCTAGTCAACCTCATAAATAGTTGTCAACATAGTCCTCAAGACTAGTCAAACCCCAGAAGAAGTTGGCGATGCACCCTTCAAGCTAGTTTACCCTACAAGCAGTTGATAATATAACCCTAAAAGCTAGTCAATCTCATAAGTATTTGGTGACACAATCCTCAAACTAGTCAACCTCTATAAGCAATTGATGTTGTAGCCACTTAAGCTAGTCAACCTTTTATGTAGTTGATGATGCACCCTTCAAGCTAGTCAACCCTTATAGTAGTTGATGATGCACACTTCAAGCTAGTTAACCCCAAAAGTAGTTGGCGATATACCCTTCAAGCTAATCAACCCTAGAAGTAGTTGACAATAAGCTCCTCAAGCTAGTCAATCTCAAAAGTAGTTGACGATGCATTCCTCAAACTAATCAACTCTAAAAGTAACAGCACAATTTTCAAAGTTATACCCAACCTTATAAGTTATTGGTGATGCCATTAAACCAAATAAAGTTATTACCAATACTCAAATCTATTGAAAATATTTTAAACTTCTCTCATTCCCTCCTACATCCCATTAGACAATGTCATCAACACCTACCAAAAACTGAGTCGATTTGCGTCAAACATCACGTGGTCTAGCATAGGGAAACAAGGCAGCAATATACATCAATATTTCTTCTCTGCTCTTTCTTTTTTTTCATGATTTCTATAATTTTATGTTAAAGTTCATTATAAAGTGAGAATATACCCTTACTTAAGTCATGTATCATCTCTTAAAATTAATCAAATATTTTTTTTGTGTCTCTATTTTATTAACTAGGTTGCTTACTTTTGGAGTTTTCTAATAATTATTAAGATAATTAATAATAGAGGCTTGTACTTATTAGAAATCAATGTTCTCAAAACACCTAATAGCACACTTTAAATGAAAACAAATTTTAATTTGTGATTCGAAATCGCTCCCAGGATTTTTGCTATCTTAGGCTACCAAAATCGATTCCACATTTAACATTAGCGGCACTAATGAAATCTAATAGTAGCATAAGTCATTAGTGCCGCTAATTATCTTTAGAGGTACTAATTTAGAGCCACGAATATTTGCACCACTACCTATCATCATATTTTATTAGCATCGCAAATGATTTTTTAACGCTAATTTTAGATATAATGAGATTAAATTAGCTCAAAAATACCTGTAATTGTTATAGTGCATGAAGTTTTAGTTAGCAGGCCTATCAACTTCAACTTCTAAAGTGATGGATGTTGCTTGCTAATATTGCCTTCGGAGATCAAAAAGATATAGCTTGTGATTGAATAATATCGAGGATGTGCTAGAGTTGTTCTCTTAGTTATCATGCAAAAATTAATTGACATGTTGTATATGTTTAATATAACTGAAGTTACCAAGATCATATCAGTTCTCAATCAAACATGCAATTGGCTACATTGTAATAACACGAGTTAGCTCTTTTAGCCAAAAAATTGGATCATGGAAACACTAACATAAAGACATAAAGTTTGCATCTATCATCTATAGGCTCTTTTAGATGTTCGTCATAATCAGAAATAGATTGATCAGCAAGTTATTAAGTTACTAAGGTAAAACATCCATGCCAAGCTCTGAGAAGAAACCATATTGCATATGGAACTTTAAGCAAATAGATGACTTGGAAAGCTTCCAATTAACTTAGACATAGAGATGGATATATATAAAATGGAAAATATCTCATAATAAAACATGATTCTATTAAGAAGACAAAAAATCTTTTACTCATGCTTATCTAACTCTAGTTTTTTCCATCAAGCTTCATCCCAATTCTAGATTTAGATAGTGGAAGTCAAGAAGAATAGAAGGACAAGATTTGGTGCAACAAACTTTATTTCACGTTATTATTATTATTATTATTATTATTATTATTATATGGAAAAAAATACCAAAGCTAATTTGAGAATTTAAAATTTACCAATGTGGGATCGAAATTGACCACCTGAGATAGTAAAGACCTCGAGGTGCAACCTCGAATCATAAATCAAGATTTATTTTAATTTGAATGTGCTATCAGGTGTTATGCGAATATTGACTTTTAATAGACGCAAGTCTCTTATTGTTAATTACCCCGACAATTATCAGAAATTTTCTAAAATGAGAAAATCTAGATAATAAAATAGAGACACAACAGAAAGAAAAAAAAGTATTGCTTAATTAATTTAATAAAGATGGTACATGGTTTAAGTAAGAGCATGCCCTCACTTTACAATGAATTATAAAAAATATAGGATAAATAAAGAAAGAAAAAGAGAGATAGTGGAGAAGAAGTTTGATGTATGCTACTACCCTACTCCTCCTATATTGGACCATGTGGCATCTAACCCAAATTGTGAAAAGAAATAAGAGAAGTTTGAAGTGTTTCTAATTACTTTGACCATCAGTAATAACTTTAAAAATTAAAGTATTTTCATAGCCAGTAAGGTGTAGACGATAACTTCATTTAGGTAGAAGTGTTTTTATTAGCCAATAAAATGTTGGCAATAACTCCGTTGGGGTTGGAGTATTTTCATTAGCCAATAAGGCATGAGCGATAACTTCATTTGGGTCAGAGTATTTTTCGTTAACTGATAAGGCATGGGTGATAACTCTGTTTAACCTTAAAGTATTTTCATACCCGATAGGGTGTAAACAATAATTTTTTTAATTTTTGAAGTGTTTTCATAGTTGATAAAACATAGGCGATAACTTCATTAAGGTTTTGAAGTATTTCCATAGCCGATTGGATGTAGATGATAACTTCTTTGATTTTTGAGGTATTTCCATAGCTAGTAAGACATAGGCGATAACTTTATTAGGGTTTTTAAAATATTTTCATAGCCGATAGGGTATAAGCGATAACTTCATTGATTTGGGTAGCGTCACCAATGGCTTATGAGATTGGGTATAACTTGAAGATGCATCGCCAACTACTTTTGGGGTTGGCTAGCTTGAAAGGCATGTCATCAACTGCTTGTGGTGTTGAATAGCTCAAAAAAATACATTACTAACTGCTTATCAGTTTGGGTATAGCTTATAGAGTGCATCATCAACTGCTTGTAGGGTTGATTAGATTAGAAGTATGACCAACAACTTTGAACATATTATTGGTTGATTTCATTGACTTGATAACATCACCAAAAGCATAGGGGTTGAGTATAGTTGTGAAGTATAGCCAACAACCTGAAGGATTTTATCGGTTGACTTCATTTGAACAAGGTATTGTGGCTGATTGATTAAGTAAATTCAAGCTTATCTTAGTTCAGTTTGATTTGAAGCATTGCCAATGCTTTTGGGTTGGCTTAGATTAGTAGATGCATCATTAACAACTTCTGAGGTTAACTAGCTTAAAGTGTGATCAATAGTTCTAAGCATATTGGTAATTAACTTCTTTGGTTTGATAGGATCACCAATGTCTTATGGAGTTAGATATAGCTTTGAAGTGTTGCTAACAACTACAAGATATTAGCAATTAACTTCTTTGAGTAGTGTTACTAATAATTTATGGAGTTAGGTATACCTTTGAAGTATTGCTGAAGGCTTTTGTAGCACACACAGTGAGACTTAATTTGATCTTATCTAGTTTAGATTAGGGTGGTAAGATCATCCTTTGTTCATAGCTTTGGAGTATTGCGAAAGTTTTAGCACTTCCAATGAGACTCAATTTGACCCAAATTAGTTCCATCAGGACTAATACAGTTTCGATCTGGGTTTAATTTTATTTAGCTTGAGTCAAGTTTTGATCTTGTGTTGGAACTCTATAGACTGTGGGTTTACTCGACTTTGGTTCATGTTCAAGTCAATTTAACTCAACTTAGTTTTAGTTCAAGCTCAGCCTAGCCTGGCTCTAGTTTGACTTTGAGTTTGTCCTTTTAGTTTAGATTGATTTGACTCAATTAGGGTTTGATTTGATTTGAACTCAATTTGATTTTAAAACTAACCCATAATTAGGGTTAAGTTCAAGTTTATTTGGTTTAGGTTAACTCAATTTGGATTTTTTGGAGTTCAATATAATTTGAATTTTAGTCCATCATTTTGACCAATATAAGTCCATTTAAGCCAACCTGGCCTTGCTTCATTTGTTGCAATTGAGTTACTTTACACTAGTCAATTTGATTTGAGGGTCCATGGCTGTTTATAATGATTTTAGGTTGACCTGTAGCTCGATTTCAGATGTAGGAACTCAATGGTTGGCTTAGTTCATGAGCATAAAAATAGGCTTAGTGCGAGCTCGATGGCTAACTAGGTGCGAGTTCGAAGACTAGCTTAGATATGAGCCCAAAGGTTAGTTGAGGTGCGAGCCCGAAGGCTAGGTAAGATGTAAGCTCAAAGGCTAGTTGGAATGCAAGCTTGATGGCTGGCTTAGATGAGAGCTTGAAGGCTGGATTGAGTGTGAGCTCAAAGGCTAGCTAAGATGCAAACCTGGAGGTTGGCTTAGATGAGAGCTTGAAAACTGACTGCGTGCAAGCTTGAAGGCTGGCTGATATGCATGCCTAAAGACTAGATTAGATGTGAGCATGAAGGTTGGCTGAGTGAGAATCCGAAGGCTAGCTCAGATATAAACTCGAAGGTTGGTTAAGTGTGAGCTCGAAGACTAGCTTAGTTACAAGCCTGAAGGCTAGCTGAGTGCAAGCCTGAAGGCTGGCTATGTGCAAGCTCAAAGACTGGCTTGGTTGTGAACCCAAAGGCTGGCTGAGTGCAAGCTCCAAGGTTGGCTTAGATATGAGTTTGGAGATTGGCTTAGTCGTGAGACCAAAGACTAGCTAAGTATGAGCCCGAAGGCTAGCTAAGACATGAGTTCAAATGCTAACTTAGTTATGAGTCCAAAGGCTGGTTTAGATGCAAGCCTAAACAAGCTTAGTCACAAGCATGAAGGCTAAATAAGTACAAGCCCGAAGACTAGCTAAGATGCGAGCCCGAAAGTTGGCTTAGTCATGAGCTTGAAGACTGATTGAGTGCAAGTATGAAGGCTGGCTATGTGCAAACCTGAAGGCTGGCTTAGTCGCAAGCCGAAAACTGACTGAGTTTGAGTCCAAAGACTAGCTAAGTATAAGCCCGAAGGCCAGCTGAGTGCAAGCCCAAAGACTAGTTATGTGTGAGCCCAAAGGCTAGCTTAGATGAGAGCCTGAAGACTAATTTGGTTATGAACCTGAAAGCTAACTGAGTACAAAATAGAAGGCTGGTTAAGTGTGAGTCTGAAGGCTAGTTTAGATGCGAGCTTGAACGCTGACTTAGTTGCAATCTTAAAGGCTAGCTAAGTGCAAGCTCAAAGACTAATTTAGATGTTAGCCCAAAGACTGGCTTGGTCGAGAGCTTGAAGGCTAGCTGAGTGTGAGCCGAAAGTTGACTAAGTGCAAGTCTGAAGGCTAGCTTAGATATGATGAGTATTCACCGTCTTCAAGGGACTGCACGTGACTACAACGAGGTCACGGGTCCACCATCTTCATTGTCATCTTCAAGAGGCCACAGATGACCACAGCGAGTTCACAGGGTCCACCATCTTCATCACTATCTCTGAGAGCCTGCAGGTGGCCATGATAGCATCGTAGGTCTTCGATCTTTATCATTGTCTTTGAGGGGCTGTGGATGGCCATAGCGAAGTCACAAAGTCTACCATCTTTAAGGGATTGCAGGTGGCTATAGTAGAGTCACGAAGTCTGCCATCTTCATTATCATCTTTGAGAGAGTGCAAGTGGTCATGGCATGATGAAGTTCATCAGAACACCAAGGATTATAGGTGACCGCAATAATGGTGGCACAGAAATTAATGTATGATGCAACTTCTTCTTTTTTAAGGGAAAACTTCCTCTTTTTTTTCAATTCCATGCCTCACGTGGCTACTTTTTTTTTGTCAACTTCTTTTTTCAGTATTTTTTTCTTTTATACTTTTTCTTTCTCTCTTGCCCAAACTTGCAGCCCCCTTCCTTGGATTTTCATGGCTGGGCCTCCTAGCTGGGCCATCTTCTCTGACCAGATCTAGCTGGCCGTGGCCGTGATTGGCAAGAGGTCCCCACCGCACCTATTTTGGGCTGGATTTGGCTACCTAAATCTGTGGTGAGGTGGGAGGATGCCTTGCCATTCCTCTTCTCCTGTCGAGCAGCGTGATGGTGAGAGCGTCGGAGGTCGGTGTGGCGATGGCGGAGGGCAAGGCAATGAGATCACCGACAAGAATGAGTGATTGTGATTCTACTGCTCGACAATATTGTGTCGTTTGGGCGGAATATTGTTGCGCTAAATATTGATATCCACCATAATTCATGATGTAGAAGAAAAACAGAAAAAAAGAAAAATAGCACACAAGAGATTTATGAGGCGAAGACGATACGGAGAATATTATATTGATGAGGAAGAAAGAGGAGATTACAATGATGGAGGCGAAATTCCAATATCACTTTATATTGAAATCCTTACATGAATAGGGTATTTATAGATATAGTTTAACTGAGTTTGAGTCAAAATAGAAGACTGACTCAAATAAAACTTATACTAATTCAATTCTTATAGTAGAAGATAAATTCAGATATGGATTAGGCCTACTAAAATAAGACTCTCCAAAAAATTCAGATTCGAGACACAATTAAGCCAACAATCTCCACCTTGGCTCGAATCCTCTTCTTGTTTGATTTGAATCTTTAATAGATATCTTCGCCATTATCTCATGGAACAAAATCAATGACCATAAACATTGATTAAGTCCAAACAGAGCTTGAACTTGTCAATTGGAATCACCTTTGCCAATATATCTGTAGGATTTCTTGAAGTATGAATCTTTTATAAAGAAATCTCGACATCTTCAATAATGTACCGAATAAAGTGAAATCGGATATCTACATACTTTGATCTGACATGGTACATTTAGTTCTTCGTAAGGTGTATGGTGCTCTGACTATCGCAAAAAATAGGAAGAACACATTGAGAAAAACTAATTTCACTTGCCAATCCTTTTAGCCATAAAGTTTCTTTGACTGCTTCTATAGCTGCTATATACTCGGATTCTGTTGTACGCCTCCAACTAATGGATTCATCACAAAGAGTGAAAAGATAACCAGTAAGGGATCATTGTTGATCAAGGTCTCCATCGTAGTCTGAATCGACGTAACCAATAATTTTGGCCTCTTGAACTGTGTTCCTGTCAAAACATAAGCCAATATTAAGAGTACCTTTAATATATCTTAATAGCTATTTCATAGCCTGCCAAAACTCTTTTCCTAGATTTGTCATGTAAAAACTAACAATGCTGACTACTTGTGCAATATCAGGTCTTGTGTATACCAAAACATACATTAGACTTTCAACAACACTTGAGAATAGGATGTTCTCTATGTATGCATACTCCTCATCTATAGAAGGATATAGTTGAGCTAAAAGCTTGAAGTGAGATGCCAAAGGAGTACTGACGAGTTTTGAATTATGCATGTGAAAATAAGAAATAATCTTCTTGAGATACTTGCTTTGTTCAAGCCATAACTTACCATGCTTTTGATCTCAATCAATCTCCACACTGAGAATCTTCCTTGCAGCACCTAAATCTTTTATCTCAAATTTCTTTTCATTCTAAACTTTAGATCATTAAGTAGAGATTTGTCTTAAGTAGTGATTAGCATATCATCAACATAAAGAAGTAATATAAATGAGTTATTGGTATGCATCTTAAAATAGACATAACAATCATGTTTGTAATAGATAAAATCTTGTCTTAGCATAAAGCTATCAAACCTTTTATACCATTGCCTTGGAGATTGTTTCAAATCATAAAGTGATTTATTCAACTTGTAGACATAATTTTTCTTGCCTTCTTGGATGAATCCTTCAGACTGTTGCATAAAAATTTGCTCTTCTAATTTTCTATGTAGAAAGACAGTTTTGACATCAAACTATTCTAATTCAAGATTATGAAAAGCAACTACAGCAAGTAGAAAATGAATAGATGTGTGTTTAACTACAGGAGAAAAAATTTCATTAAATTCAATACCCTCCTTTTGTGAATACCCTTTTGCAACTAAATAGGCCTTGAATTTAACACCATCTATTTTAGAGAAATCCTCTTCCTTTCAAAATTCCCACTTGTAAGCAATTGCTCTTTTACCTTCTGGTAATTTCACCAAGTCCCAAGTATGGTTCTTTTGAAGAAAATAAATCTCTTCATTCATACTAGCTTGCCACTGAAAAACATTCTTATCTTACACTACTTCTTTATAGGAAGAAGGATCACTATTGTCAGTAACTAAACCAAAAGCTATCATATCTTCAAAACCATACCTTTCAGGTGGCTTTATATTTCTTTGGGATATTCGAAGTGGAGTCTTCTCAGAAATTTGATTGTTAGAATTTTCTTGAGAGTTTACTACACTCTGAGCATCTTCTTTTGAAGAAACTATATGCTCCACCTCTACCTGCATTATATCACTGGGACATTTCTTGAGAAATTTTAACATAATACTTTCATTAAACACTACATCTCTTTCAATAATTATATTAAAAATAGTAGGATCCCACAAATGATAACCCTTAACACCTTTAGCATAACAAAAAAAAAGTACACTTTTTAGAACGTGCATCTAACTTATCCTTGACGATATGCACATAAGTAGGGTAACCAAAAATATTTAAAGAAGAATAATTTGGAAGTTCACCAGTCCATACCTCTTCAGGAGTTTTGTAATTAATGACTGTCTGAGGAGAGCGATTTACAATGAAGTATGCTGTATTGACTGCTTTTGCCCAAAAATTCTTGTCAAAATTAGCTGTACTAAGCATACAACGTGCTTTTTCTAACAAAATTTTGTTCATCCTTTCAGCCATACTATTTTGTTAAGATTTTTCTAAGATAGTAAAGTGACATTTGATGCCTTCATCTTCACAGAATTTGAAAATCTTTATTGATTTATACTCTCCTCCATTATTACTTTTAAGATATTTGATTTTTCTGCCAGTCCTTTTTTCAATTGAAGTTTTTTACCGTTTGAAAATAGAAAACACTTCGGCTTGGTGATGCAAAAAATAAATCCACACTTTTCTATAAAAATCATCAATAAAACTGACAAAATAACGAGTTCCAGATTTTGATGGAATAGGAGAGCACCAAACATCAGCATGAATATAATCAATTAAGCTTTTAGTGTAATGAGTACTAGTATTAAATTTTACCTTGGACTATTTACCATAAAGACAATGCTCGCAAAAATTCAATTTGCATGAGTTGAGGCCCTTTAGTAATTTTCTTTTATTGAGCTCAGTTAAACCTTACTCATATAACTGAGACACATATGTCATAAGTGGGTCATATCAAAAGAAAAAGTCTGAGAAATTATTGCTCCACCTTTAACAATTTTTCCTACTAACTCATACAAATTTTCATACTTTGGGCCCTTCATCACTATCAAAGAGCCTTTAGTAACCTTAAGAACTCCACCTTCAACAGAATATTTATAACCAGTAAAATCCAAAGTACCCAAAGAAATCAAATTCTTTTTCAAACTAGAAATATGTCTAACGTCAGTAAGAGTTGTAATTATATTATCAAACATCTTAATTTTGATTGTTCTAATTCCAACAATTTTACATTGATTGTTATTACCCATCAAAACTAATCTACCATCATAAAACTTGTAGTTTTCAAACTAATCTTTATTGAGACATGTGTGGTAAGAACAACCAAAATCAATAATCTAAATATTATGGTAATGATCAAAATCAGAACTAATAGAGAGAACATTACCATAATCATCATCAGAACTCCCTTCAGCAATTGACACTTGTTCTTTGTCTTGCTCTTTAGACTGAGATTCTCTTTCTTTCTTTACTTTGAGCTTCCAACACTCTTTAATTACATGTCCCATCTTCTTACAATACCTACAATTTATTTCTTTGGATTTGGATCTAGAGCGACCTGTCTTTGATCTTTCTTTGGTATGACCTCTGGCAATCAATGCTTCTGAGTGTGACGCATCCCCTTCAATCTTTTTTAAATATTCATTAGATAGAAGAGTAGTAGAAATATCATTAAATTTTAGATTCTTACCATACATGAAAATAGTCTTTAGATTCTCAAGAGAAGGAGGTAAGGACAATAATAAAATAATTGTCTTATCTTCATCTTTAATTTTAACATCAATACTGAACAATTGAGAGACTAATTTATTGAAAGCATTAAGATGATCAACTATATTTATACCTTTTCTCATTCAAAAATTGAAGAGCTTTTGCATTAAGTAAACTCGATTTAAGATAGATTTACTCATATATTATTTCTCCAACTTTTTCCTTAGCTTTGAAGGTGATGTTTCATCAAGAAATGAATAGAGTACCTCATCGGTGAAATTGAGGATGATTGTGCTATGTGCATTAGACTTATGATTTTTTCAGACACTTTCGGAGATATCTTCAGGCTTAACGTCCTCCAATGTGGTTCTTAACTCTTGTTGAGTAAGAATTGCATGAACTCTTGCTTGTCAAATAAGAAATCCTTTCTTTTCATTGAATTTCTCTACATTAAACTTCGTAGTAGACATATTAAACCAAGCTCTAATACCAATTTGTTGTGCTAAATATTGATATCCATCATAATTCACGATGTAGAAGAAGAACAAAAAAAAAAGTATACAAGAGATTCATGTGATGAAGACGATCCGGAGAATATTGTATTGATGAGGGAGAAAGAGAATATTACAATGAATAGGATATTTATAGATATAACCTAACCAAGTTTGAGTCAAAGTAGAATAGTGACTCAAATAAGACTTCTACTAATTCAAATCTTCTAGTAGAAAATAAATTCAGATAATGATTAGTCCTACTAAATTAAGACTCTCTGAAAAATCCAGATTCGAGACACAATTAAGCCAACAGGACATGACAACGGGTTTGTGCAGGAGACAATTCAATAGCACGTGTGGGATTGTGCAACATAGGCTAGTCGAGAAGCATGCGGATTTGGATAGGATCCCGATGCACATGATGAGTTGGGGAGTGCATGTGTTGCTTCCCGATTAGCTATAGGAAGAATTCACTTTCCTGCACATGTGGGGAGCGATGATGGCTGGAGAGCTACGATGGGGTAACGGGAAGCTTCGATAGGTGGTGGATGTTGATGGTGAGCAACTACGGACAACTAAGCAGGCTGACAAGGTGGATCCGAATTTTAGAAATTTATTTACAAAGGTCCTTATTTAGGTTAATTTCAAGCTTAGTTAGAAATTTCAAGGTCCTTAGTTAGAAATTTTAACTTATTTACAAAGGTCCTTATTTACAAATTTTAGAACTTTCAGGGGTTTATTTGTAAAAGTTAGAAATTTTAAGGGTTTATTTACGAATTTAAAATTTTGAGGGGTTCATTTGCAAATTCTAAATTTTACAGAGATCAATTCAAAATTTCAAAACTTTCAAAGACTTTTCGCAAAAGTTTTCATCTCAAGAACTTATTTGTAAGAAAAAGTCCAATTAGGAACCTATTTGTAAAAATTTTATAATTCCCATTTTGGTCTAGATATTTAATAGATTTTGAGTCCGAGTTTGGTCCAAATATCCGGTTCATTTAGCTCTCTTCAATTTAAGTCCAAATTTTTCAACAATTCAAATCCAAATTATATCTAATTTTCAATCAAAATTGGCTCAAACAACCAAAAAGCCCCTTTGACTTTTCAAATTTTCAAAAACCTCTTCTGTTTGTACAAGTTAGTACAAAAGCCCGGTTGGTGGGGCTAGTTGTACTTAGTTGGGATTAGAGTAGTGAAATTATCTTGTTGCCTTTGTAAAGGCGGGATTTTTCTTGTTGAGTTTTTCAGCTCTTTTTCGTCATTAATGGGGTTTCAACCTCCAATAACATGGATCTCTCTTATATATTAAATACCTTTCCCTCATATTCTCTCAACGCACTATTCCCGATCCATCAGCACACCTATAGCCACTGATATCCCACACTTCTAATCTCTTTCCATCGCCATGGTCACCCCAAGTGAGGCCAAGAGCGCCCAACTATCATCCACCAACACCTTGATCCCCCAATGGTCAATTTCTCAAAGTTCTACTATGGACAACATTGTGCCAATAGTTAGGTTTTTAGAGAAGATCACATGGTGAATTTTATGATGCTTCCATCATAGGACAATGTTCTTGCTAAAATATGTAGCAATTGGAGTCTGAACCATTTTTTGGTTGTTGTAAAGTATCTGATTCCATACTAGTACCGAACACTGATGACCATATATGATGATATTGGATTTTGCAAGATGTGTGATGTCCACAACATATTTCAAAAAGCAGAGTCTAACGGTTGATGTCTGCAATTTGGATGCTGAGATGAACAATGATGCATGATGAAGTCTGTTTCTCTTGGAAAAGGTGGTGGGTGATATATTAAAACTTCATTTTTCCATTTCATTCTATGTTATATTGGAGTTCCTATTATGATTTTGATTGCATGCTTGTTACCCTTCTCACTATTTTATGTGTGGAGTTTGTTGGTGCTTCTATACTTGTAATCTTAAATATTGAAGGCATCTAACTACATTATCTATTGTTTTTATGCGTTCAGTTGGTTTTATGGTCATATTTGATGAATTTTATTTGTATTATGTGGTTACTAATTATATTGTATGGTTATTAATTATAATGTGTGATTGCTAAATACAGGATGCAAATATTAGTTATACTAAGTGGTATCTATATTTTTCCTGTGGCGATGCTATTTGCCAACATAAATTAGGTGACCTCGTTGAATTTTGCATATATACATGCAAACAATATTAGATTTGTGATATGTGGGCATATTTATGTTGTCATATATAGGTCATGTCAAATATTTGATGAAAAATAATTAAACTAATCATTTTATTTACTTTATGAGTAGAATGACTAACTTCTATGTATATTGTCAAACATAGTTATATTAAGTTATAACTGAGTATAATCTTTAGCAACATCTTATTTTATTGTGAAAGATTATATTATAAAAAATTTATAAGTTAATAATCTTCATAATAATACAATGATTAAATATATCAATGTTTCACATATTTATTCTCTTTCACTTATTTTAGTAAACTTGAGGTATATACAAACATTGATACAAACAAAATCAACCAAGGAGGATCCTCTTCATAAAAATGTTTCTATGGTTATAACATCTTGAGACAACACAATCACAGGAAATGCCAACAATTCAAAGATGCTAACAACTTTAGAGATGCTTTGGAATATTCAATCAAGCACATTTTGATTTTCATTTTGTGAAAAATGAGAAGTTTAGGGCAACTATTGAATGCAATAATATAATATGCAATCCATTTTTCAAAGAATGACTTTCTTTCCGCGTTCATAATTAAGAGATGTCAATTCATGCGTACATATGGGATGCAGGTGGCTACTAGCTCCCATCTAAAAGCTTCAAAGAGATGGATTAGTAGGATTTTTATGCCCAAATTGAAAGTGTGCATCTTTTGAGGGCTACCAAGGTTTGGAATGAACTATTAAGTGAATTTAGTATCCATATGAAATACAAATAAGCTTGGAGTGACAAAAATATGACCAAAAACATGCACCATTGTGAGCTTCATAGGACTTTTTGTCATGGTATAGGACAATGTTCTTGAGATAAATCTCGAAAGTATCATGGCTATTGAAAAGTATGGTAATAGATTCTTGAGGGCCTTTTCTACTTTAGTACATACATAAGAGATTTAAATGAAGGATGTTAGCTACTCATGTTTCTTGATAGTATTTACTTGTTTATAAATATGGATGTATGCTGCTTGATGCAATGAAAAATAATACAAATGAAGATTAGTGTATATATTAGGACTTAATTAGTTTCATTAAATATTATCCATTTATATTATCTCAGAACTAGAGATATCGGTGTAGTATTGCGTATATTAGGTCCGAAGTTGTTATACTAATAAAGTATTGCTTATATTATTTGTGAAATAGTTATATTAGTGTATGCTACTTATATTATCCTAGAAATACTATGATCCTCATTCGTGTTAAATTTTTTTCACTTTGCCTCTGTAATTTTGAATAACAAGGCTAATGCCAATTGGATCTAGTTCATCAAAGATGCAACTATTGCATTACAAAGTGACAGAGGATATGTTAAGACAGTAATGTTCATATTTGATAGATTAAAGAGTCTTATAAATATGTTGAAGTATATTTTCTATAGATCACCACACGACTATTTTTTGTGTCATCTTCATGCAAATTTTCATAGCTCCAAGCTAAACCTACCAAAGACTATGAAAGATGAATGATGGATTTTTATCAATCAAGCTGCCTTTGCATACAAAGCAAAGGATTTGAAGGAGATTATTGGCATACTTTATGTAACATCATCAAAGGTTTTCGATTGGATGATGTAGAAGTCAGATATAGAGAATTGGAGCAGTCATTTGTTCTGGGATTAACATTGGGGTGAGATGTGTACAAACCTGACAGAGTCAATTAACATATGGATCAAGTTTGCTAGACATCTCCACATGAAAAATATGGTGGACGCAATAAGGTTTGTCACCCTCAACCTAGTTTTTCTTAAGTTATTTCATGCTTACATCAATATTTGTTGTGTGTACATTGCAGTGTGTTTATTTTATACATCTTATTTGCACATTTAGGAATTTTCAATATATTATACATTTAGTGGTCAGTTAAATGCATTCACGGACTATTATATCTTTTTTGTTTATTTTAGATACCAAATGATGAATATGATGTATGATCATTGTTGTATGACCGAGAGTTAGTATGAAAAAGCATTCACCGAAGGTTGGCATTGTTGGAATAAAATGGAGAATGAAGAGATATAATACTTTAGGGGAGAAGATATATCATTTTCATTATATTTTCTTCTCAAATTATTATTACAATAGATGTTATATAAAGCCATTATATAAATTTTCATTTACCTTATATTCAAAATGAACTTAACCATTAGTGATTAAATTGTATTTGACCACTTACATTCATCATCCAAGATAATAGCATAATATCTAAATATATTTTGTTTACTTCCAATAGCATATTGGATGAAAATTATTTTGAGGTTATCAACTATAAAATAAATGATGTGAATCTCACCAAGAGAGTTTGTAGCTATGGTGTTTGGTAAGGAAAAAGTTTGCCATTCATACACACATATGCCACAATTCTTCTCACAAATAACAAAGTTGATGATTTTGTAGATCAATACAAGCATCTATAGAGCCACGTATGCAGACTTCGCCTATCCCATATCAGACATTAACAAACTAGATAATGACTAGGAATTGCAAATGACACCTCCAATTACAAAAAAAATGACCAAGTCAACATCGGAGAAGGTGCATTAAGTCCAAGCATTTGATGTTAGGCCATTTGCATTACAGGAAATGCAATGAGAGATTGGACATAATCGGAAGACTTGTAATATTTTGTTTTATTGTATCTTATTTTGGGCATATCTTATGCTAATGGTTGTTTTTTGTGTTGGAAATGTTGTTCAATGGGGGAGTATGTTTTGTTACAAAGAATTGTACGCAATAACTTGATTCTTGTCAAAAATAAATATATGACTAAATTTGAGAAGTTATAATTGAAACCAAGTATATATGAATACTACTAAGTAGTTATGATTGAAATCAACATAATATGAGTAGATATTTGCCACTATGATTAGAACCAACATAATATGACTAAAAGTGAGATGTTGTAATCTAAATCAGACATATATAACTAGAAATGGTCATACCCTAATGTATACATCCAGAACTATACAGTTATGCTCATAACAGATAAATTTAAGGATGGACAACAACAATGGAATAGTTCCAATTGCTGGAGTTATTTAGCTAAGTTGACTACAAAGCATAGTCAAATCATAAAACTTCAAATTAAAATAATAACCCACAAGCCATTAAAGTAGTTAAATAAAGATTATCCATAAGTCAAAGTGTCCATGATCTTTTTAAAAGAAGGATATCAGTCCAAAATCATTCTGAATGGGAGACCCTGTAAGTGTCTTGATTTTGGTAATTGGAGTAACCATGTCCAATACTTTTTGGTCCGTGGAGACCAGACCATTATATTAGCTACAAACTTGTAGTGCGACACCGAAAAATTGATGAGGTTAATCTGGACGCTTGTCCTTTCAACAAGAGAATCATAAATTGCAGAACAAATATCTCATAATCAACAAATATCTCATGAAACAAATGCTTATTGCTAGATTCATCTTAGTTCTGATTATTTAACCAAAAAATAGGATTAGATTTCAGATTATTAGATGCCAATTACTAAAAGAAAGTGGGTCTTTCGTGTAATTAGCTAATACTAAGGTTGAAATTTATTGGTTAAGAAATAGGGGTAACTGGACTGATTGGTTTAACGTCAATTGCTGCCATGGTTCGTCCCAAACATGTATGCATTATTAACCCGAGGTAATCTAGTTAATCTTGATACAACCTTGGGGCCAGTTTGATGATCGAGTAACTAACAGAATTTCCATGATTCATATGGTTGTTTGCTTAATGTGTGCGTGTGTGTAGATTCTTGTTTATGTGACACAATTTCAAAGAAGTTAGGCCTTGTGCTCACTCAAAATTAGACAATTTATTTAAGAATGGGATGATTTCAATCCAGACGGACACTTATTTATATTTTTGTTTAATATAGTTCATTAATGGTGTACGGTTTCAAAGCGGTGGAAACTAGTTAAACATCCGTATGAATTGATGGAGCTTTGTACGAGTAGGCTGAAGTGTCAAAACGAAGTGAGATTCTGAACTCCTAGCATCAAAGACAGAGTGCCACAGAAATTACAACCACATCTCAAGTCAACATCCTGCCGAAAGATAAAAGAAAAGCCGCTTTCGTTATAAGAGATGCCTACCCTTATTATTCACCTCCAATAATTCATCTCTCCAACATCATCCTTCCTTTTAAGTGATTCAACTGGTACATTCCAGTTGTGTCCAAGTTGGAAATTTAAGATAGATTCTCTAGAAAGATCTGGAAGATGCTTCTTTTTACTTAATTTTTGGAAAGGAAGGAAAGATCCCTATCTCATTGGCCCATTGAATTCTATGATAAAGGTGTCTTTCACCCTTGCTTACCGAAGAATGTTTCACGACTTCTAGAATCACATCCGATGATGCAGGCAGTTGAGAGCTACAATAATTGCACAAACTATTGAAAAATTAAAGAAGATGGCCCGTAGAACGGTGAAATCTGTGCCATGGCCTCAAAGTTCAGAAAGGGTGAAATTTGAAGACATTTTATACAGCTTAAGTTTGTCGTCTTCATATGATCTACTGATTCGCATTTTCCTTGCAAATTCGTTTGGTAACGGGTTGTATTGGGTTGGTGCTGGGGTTAACCCTGATTTATTTGGAATGAATATAGGAATAAAATATGGGTAGAATATAATATTTGGATTATATGTGAAAGTTCTAATATCATTGTTTCCTTTATTGTTCGGAATAAGTTTGGAGTTAAAAGGGGTAACTCGGGTTACCCCATTACAGGTGTGAGTTCTCCACAATACGGTTGGAGTAAAAAGTGTAACTTTAAACTGTAAACGGTTCCACTTGCGAGTTGCAACCAAGAACGATACATCTTATTTGCTAGAATAGTAATAGGTCAGCTTCATTTCCGAAAGCATAATAAAAAGAACAAGGCCACGATTATGTTACAATCTTATCGAGTTCATGAAGTAGATACGCGTGAAATACTAATTTAAGTAGCAGAATTTTCATGATTGGCAACCTTATACACAGTGAAGTCTTGAAGTTATATGCTGCACTAGATTATACAACACAAAAGTTACAGAAAACACTTAAAGAGGAAGCAAAATAGTAAGACTTGCAGCCACAAAAACTGAAAACTCAAGCTTACTCCTGATCGTCATCACCATAATGATAATCATTATCATCATCATCGGCTGAGAAGCGGGAACCATCTCTCATGGAAGTAGGACCTATAGGAGATCATGAACATGAGGACCACAAGAACAAAGGCGACGCCAAAGGAATCCTTCTCGGGCAAAGGAATCGTCGGTGGCAGCATGCGCCACCAATCGCCAGCGCTCGTTAGCAGGTGGGCGACGAGCAGGAGCACGAGTGGGGACAGGATGAGCCCTATCTTGAGCTGATCGATAAGGCTCTCAAACACGGACTCGTAGTTGATGTACCATGAGAGGCCCATGAACAAGAAGACTATGAGGAAGAAGAAGCACAGATGGACTGAAAGAGCAGGGGGCTGGTTGTAAGAGTAACCATAGTAGGGGCTATTTTGATAATAGTATCTGCTGGCCATTTCTTCCGGTGAAGATCTCTCTGATTTCTGCAGGTGAGGAAATGGTAGACAAGAAGGTTTATATAGAGATTTTGAGTTAGTATTGAAGAAAAATAGGTACCTGAAAGTAATAAAAAAAAGAGAGGGACTTGTTAGCTTTAGTTTGGAAGTTGGGATTCCTCCTAGTTCACGAGAGGGATGCGTCCAAGATCTCCCATGGACGGGCCAATGGGTATGTCACACGTAGCGCCGACCACCCAATGGGGATGAGAATAAAATAAAATGGCTTTTTGCTGGATTAAATGGAAGGGGTTTTGGGGTTGGTGGGTGTCCATATCAGCCTTGTCTGGTTTACTTGTTATGTTAGGGTTTCCATCGTTTGAAAAATGAGCCTGATCCCTAGTAAGGACACATTGTCATTGTTTGCTTGATCTGAGATTATGTGAGCACCTCTATATATTTTATACAATTATGGACTCTGATTAGAAACCGAAAATGATGTCAATTAGTACTTAATAATGAAGAGTAACGTGACGTAGAGCTTCTGGACTAGCATGATCTGCTACGTAATCGTACATGGATTGTAGTACAGATTTATCGAGAAATGGAGATACACAGAAGGCAAACAGCAACAGATGTAGGGGGACTTAATGTTTTACCAGATCAATGTTGATGACTTTACCAAGCCGGTTCGTTTACATGAGTAGTCTTGTTTGTTTATGAGTGTTGGGAAAACCGAAAGAATATTGAATTGAAATAATATAGTGAGTCAAATACTAAATCATTCAAAAAGTTTAAACTCATGAGATATGGGTTTTTTTCACTATATATATTAGACCCTATCTATCCAATATTCGATATGAGGCTAATTTATCACAGTTGACATTATAACAATATGTCCCTTTAGGTGTGATTTGATCACATCAATTTTAACACTATTAATCAAGAATTCTTTTACTCAACCAGTTCCACCGTGTGATCCATACTAATAGATTTTTGTCTTATTCTTTTGATTTTTTAAAAGAAATTAACATATGACTCAATTCAATCGAACCATCACGATAAGCTCTGATACCGTTTGTTGGGGGAGTCGAAGGAATGTCGAACTGGAATAATATAATGAGTCAGACGCCAACCATCCCAAAAACTTAAGCTCATAGGATATGAGCATTTTTCACTATATATATTGGACTCTATCTATTTAATATCCGATGTGGGACTAATTTATCACACCTGATATTATAACACATGAGCACCATATCATTTATATTTTGAATGCATAAATTAATTTCAAGAGTGGGGCATAAAGTCCATAGGTCAAAATTTGTTGATATTGTTATTACTAGCAAGTTTTTAAATCTCTGTTGAAATCGGCTTTGGCAGAAACATTTTAATCATGTTGAGTTTCTAGGAATAGTACTGTTTAGGATTTGCATTTTGTAGACTTCATGATCTAGTTTGGATGTCTACATCTAGTGCCTCCTTTCGCTCCTTCACGAACCAGTCCACCACCACCTTTATCTGGAGCAATATCGCTCTATAGAGAATAATCAAATAGGGGTATTAGGTTCCTCTCCAACGAGTCCATATTGATGTGTAGGGGGACGGCGAACAGGTTGAGAATCAAATCGTGGGCATGCAACAACGGGGTCGTGAAGGGGGTCAAGTTCAAGCATGCAGTAATGCATGACGTGCAGAACTCAATCATCATCGATCACCAGAATCACCCCGGGGGCCACAGCTACCCCACCAAAAGCTCTAGCATCAAGATCAGCAATGTGGGATAATACATATATCAAAGAATCATCGGCGACCAAAGTAGTGATGAAGTGGAGATGCGGTCGTTGTTGGTCTGGAAGGTGAATCAGTGATCATCACAAAACTACATCCCCACATCATTGTCGTCAGTATTAGGGCTATTTGCCAGTGCGATGAACTTTGTATCTTGCACCCTGATGTTGTTGTTGGTGAAGATCACCATGTGGAATATCTTGTTGTTGATCAAGCTCACCCTACTCAACACCACATTATTTGATTGCCTGATCACCAAGCTCACCTTGCCTAGTAGGGCAGCTCTCCTATAGATTCAAAAGGCTTGGCCTTGTTTGTCAAACATGCCGCCGATGATGGAGAGGCCTTGGATGTCCTTCAACACCACCCACTATGTCATGGAAGTGTAGCCAGGTGACGCAATGATAGCTCTGTAGATGATGATTTTCATGGCATTGTTCTTGCATGAGCCTTGGAAGATAGCTTGGTTGATGAGGAACTTCCAAGCAAGGACGTAAATGGTGGCCAGCTTGCTAAAGCTATAGGGCAACAGTCCATGAATTGAGGAAGGGCTTTGCGGAGTTGATATAGTCGTCGAGGTTTGTGGCCAAGCTTACCACATTGTATACTGCCATCGCAACTATATTGGAAGGTGAAGCCATTGGATTGATGGAGAATGTTAAGTAGAAAAAGGAGGAGCTGCAACCATTGGATTGATGGAGAATGTTAAGTAGAAGAAGAAGCCGCTAAACTACTGAGCTATTGAGCTACTGAAGTGATGCCTCTAACCTGATCATGCAGTTTTGTCATTTAATTTTTTAAATTATTTTTTAATTGATGAAGACAAGTAAGACAATACATGTGACTTGTATTATCTTCTTTTCCTACATGTCGGCAGTGAGATGATTGAAGTCAGATGATAGGAGAGAGTTTCACATCATTTTACTTCCAAGCTGGTATCCTACAATTTATTATGTTTCGGGCTTCTTGTTGGATATGTTGGTGTTACTTTTTCAAAACATTGTGTTGTTACTGCTGTTATTATTTTGCCCCTCCCTCTCCTTCTGGTACTCATCCGCTTTTTTCTTCTATTTTTCTTTTATGACCCTAACCTCATCAAGAAGTTCAAGGCTACCTTTTGTATGATTAGGGATACAGATCTTCATTCTTAAGAAATAAATTACTTATCATTATGTTATAAAATTAATTTAATTATATTATATTATAATTAATATATTATGTATGTTTAAAGTACATTTTAATAACAAGTTAAATTTATTTATATTACTTTTTTTATTATTAAAACTTTTCATATTATTTCCTTTTTTTTTAATTTTTATATAGTAATATATAGAAAAATTGACTATACAAGTAATTAACTATGAAAATTAATTTAAATTAATTAAAATAGTATTTAATATTATGGTAAAAAAAATTTTAACTTTTTTTAAAAATTTTAAAAAAATTTATAATATTTTAATTTTAAATCAAAATATAGTTACAATATAGTTAAACTCTAATCAACATATAATTAATAAATAAAAAAAATATTTTAATCGAAACCGAAAAAAGAAATGGTCAAAAAATTGAAACATATCGATTTATTTAAGTGTTAAAATCATTTCCAAAATTAAGATTTAAAACTTTAATTACTAGTATAGGAATCTCATTAAAAAGAAAACACATACACTAGAAATTGATTTATTTATTTTTGTACGTAAGAGTCACTTGATTTCATTGATCAACAACGGCTATAACAGCTATAAAACAATTAGGAAGCAAGCAAAGAAAAAGTTAACAACAAAATTAAAGCAAGATTGTGCAGGCCTGAAAAAACTAGCTACATATCAAAGGCAATGTTTGTGGGATACCCTCAGCATCTCCCTTAGTACTCGGGGATCCTTGTATTGCGAGAAAATCAGCAGGACAATTCAGCTACTTGAACAGTTTATCGTTGCAAAACTACATTGGAACTAACTCTAGGTAGGTCATATTTATGTAATTTGCCATGCCATAAAAAAAGAGTTCCTATCAAGCTACCATTGTGACCTCTAATTAAATAGCCAAATCTATATCCGTCAAAAATAATTGAAACATTAGAATTTAAAAGAATCTAGTTCAATGGTGGTGGTCTCCAAAGTGGTTGATACCAACATTTCCGTGTGTCTGCTTGACTACAACAACCCAATCTATTTCGTAATCTAAGTTGGATTTTTGACTCATCTTCTTTCATTGGATTATTTTGAAATTTCTCTCCCTCTAATATGTAACACCCCATTACATTGGATATTAGACCACGAGACTAATTGGATAATATAAATAATTAAAATTTATAGGATAAATAAGAGTTAAGACTTATTATAATTGTTGAAAAATAAAATCTAAAGGAATACATAAAGTCTTCATAATAAGAAAAGTAATTCAACATTTATTATATAATATCCTTACTATAATTTATCGATAAAGAAATAAAACAACCTAAATGTAACCAAAAATGTAACTAGGAATCCAATCACAAGTATGCCCGCACAAGCTGCTTCATGCCACTAGCATTTATTAGCTACTTTCCTGTAGATAAAGGAAATTAAAAAAATGAGTCAAGGATGATCTAGAGGAAGTTATTAACTCCAAATAATATAAGAGATCAGTAAAAAAAAGTAACAACAAAATCAACAACTATAACAGTAACAATAACAATAATAATAGAGATGATTAAGAGAGTCAATATTCGTAGAAAGAAATAAATTAATAAAAAATGATTATCATATCTGCAATAGTAAATAGTTAGGGACAATAACTCTGGACCCCTTACTGATATTACAGAGTTGGCTGCATCTGTTATCAAATAAAATCATACTAAACTACATGTAAATTGGCCTATGATTGTGGTTGTACCCCTACTAAGTAGAGTCATATCACATTGCACTTTCAACTGCCGATGGAGTGTTGATCCTACATAATCACATGATGGATTACATCCCTTAACCCTCAGAAGACTAGATACTATCATATTTAATAGTCTTACTAATCTCATATCAAAGTAAAAAGTTATTTATTGATACTAGCCAAATAAAATTCTACGACATCTCCCAATATGTTAAAAACCAAAGATACAATAGATGTTAAGTTAACATTATCAATTGATGAAAAAAAATTAATTCGAACAATAAATCAAGCTAAAATAACTAGAAAATCATCAAAATAAGGATTTAAGACCACCAATGAATTCAGCACGAAAAACTAAGTTCAACAAGTCCTGAATCATTAAATTTGGAGTCCAAATAAAAATATATAATTATTCAAATATAATTATGCAATCCAACCCTAAAATAAAGAAAACAATACTTTAATTTTCTATTTGTTTATATTATCAACCTCCGCTATTTAGCCAGCCATTATAAAAAATTCTAACGAATCAAAATTCAGTCTTTATAGTAATTTTTTCGTATAAGTTCCCAAGAATATTAAATTCACAGATTATGTTTCATATTCAAGAATCAAAAAACAAATCTAATTTCCAAAGTAAATTTACAATTAGGTCCCTAGCAAACCTCAAAATTACATATTATCTTTAATGAATCCAATCACACATTATTCAATCCGATTCCACCCAATCTTTCTCAATTCAAGTTTGCAAATAAATTCTCAGTAAAATTACAAATCTTTCAATCAAATCATTATCAATAATTAGTTAATTATCCAAATTCAATTAATTTAAGCTCAAATCCAAATCAAATTATCATCCAATCAATTAAAATCAAGTTAAATACAACTTAATTAATTGGCTTTATCAATCAATCCATCGATTCAGACTAATTCAAAATATAACAAGAATTATAAGATCATCAAATCAAGTTAATAAATTAAATCACTAATTATCTTTTGAATACAATCAAACTGAAGCGCAAAAATTAGTCCCTCCGTATTCAAATCAAGATCGAAACAATTAATTGATTAAGTCAAATTCTACTTAATTCACAAATCAAATCCAATCTATTAGTCAGTTTTCTTAATCCAAATCACCAATAACCAAACTAGAACCAGATTATTCAAACCCTAAACCCAACCGAACCAAAACCAAAATAAAAACCTCAGATCAACCCAAAACCCATCTTCTTCTCCTCTCCATCACATAGCTACCGCCAAATCCTAATCCTAACTGTTCTAGCCGCGGCCGCGCCCCGTGCCACCGTGCCGGCCAGGCTCTGCGGCCACACTATCCCGTGCCAGGCCCCGCGGCCACCTGCTGAACCACCCCGCCCTCACCAATGGTCGCCACAGCTCTGGCCGTCGACAGGTCCTTCCTCCAGCGAGCTTGGCGTGAGGAGGAAGATGATCGCGTTTTGCATAAAGGCCCTTCTAAAACCCAAATTAACTATTGGGTCCTCCATTTAAATGAAAATATCAGTTAATTCCTTTTCTGTCAAATCGTCAGATTTAGGTCCTCAATAGATCTATAATTCAGAATTTGATTCTATGATACCCTAAATTCTATCAGACAAGTGTCTATATATTTAATAAGGTTTTTACTAGATCTAGGTTAGTATTTTATATTTAATATATTATGTGTGTCACTGAGTTTAATAAAATTTTCAGTATACATTTGTCTTAGGAACAGAAATGACAGAGAATTAAAAAAGTGAATTTTATCATTAATAATTATCCTGAACCTTCTCACCGCTTGTACATTCTCACCATAATTATTTTTCGCTTCCACTTTCAAAAAAATTTACGATCGAAAAACGATATTACAAAATATACCACACATTTTACAAGAAGCAATGTTCCAAAATTATAGCAACAGCTGCGTAAGTGACTGAAATAGGATCGTCTAGTGTTTGATATTGCGGCCAAATATAGATGCAGTTTATTTCGAAAGCCAGTCTCTGTAAGATAAACGATGATGAGTCTCAAAATTTTTTTAATAAAAAATATAAAAGGTTTCAATATTGAGGACCTGTTCTTCGCAGAGCGTCACATGTTTCAAAATCCATGCTTAGGAATGTGAATGCTGTGAAAAATGGAGGATTTGTTGTCCTGTTTTTGAAATTGCTTCGTCACGGCTGATTTGTTAAAAGCATTTAAATAATAAAATATTGGCTTTTATGTTTAATTTAGAAGAATGCATTTAGTTGCATTAGGCTATACACATTTTACTTTTGAGTCTTTTTAATTTAAATATAATGACTTAGGTTCTGTTATCTAAAAATGATATCAAACATAAACTAAACTCATTATATTATAAATCCATAAATGGTTAGATAATTGGAAGATCTTAGCCTTTCTCCCTCTTAAATCTAGTAGACCTTTGAGCTTTGTTTGGTTTAATGTTAAAAAGTAGTTTGGAATAAATATTATGTAAAAAAAGAATAGATTTTTTATTCTAAAATTAAAAGAAATAAAATAGGATTAGCTCTGGCATAATTTTGCCAAATATATTTTTGTACATTTGGAAGTTAATATCGAGTTGGAAAATTTAATCATTCTTAACATCCAACCAAACAAAAGTATCATTACATTTAACCTATATTTCACAAATTACAAGTGATACAAATCATTTTAAGTTAATGTAAGGCCATTAATTCATGTTAGAGGAGTTAACCGAAGACAATCGACTTTGTTCTCCTGGAAAGCCGATTGGGTCGCTCGCTTGCAACAACACTGACGAATCCGGGCTTTTGGATTCTGAATCCAAAGATTCATCCCCGATCATAACTTCTTCGGAGAGCCATGTACAAATTCCAAGAACTGAGGGATGTATATAGAAGAAGCTTTTGCAATATCTACCCGTACTCTAGATTGGGTGTGGCGAAAGGGCGATGTCAAAAAGGTTGGTCGGCCATAACATAACGGGCAGAAGATCCGAATGGGCATTGATGGAGGTAGAACCCAACGAAATCTTCACGCATCTCTCGCGAAGTAGATCCGACTTTTTGTGGTATTTGTGGACTGCTAAAGAATCTAGCAGGGATATCGTACCCTGGCAGATATGCCAGTCTCAATGGCAACTCTTGAAAACCAATTTGATGGCTGTGCTGTAGAGTGTTCTACTGCTCCTATCAAAATGGTAATACCCTCACAGATCGCGTTGCCAGATATACACGTGGGCTTTTATTTGCCTAGCGTATGGCTTTCCGATCTTCCTAATGACTATCATAGTTTATGCTTGTTGGGATACTACGGAGTATGTTCTCCGTAGAGCGCATGCCTCATATCTATCTGTAGCTGATCTTTGTGTAACTGAACGCTCTACCATAGGTTTATTCGAGAAAGCATTGATTAGATAAATAATTCCAATAATTCCAATAATTCCAATAATTCCAATAAATAATAATTGATGGAACACAAATATATGCCACTTCGATTCAAGTCTGTAGGCTATTGAATGCAAAATAAAACAATGTTAAAAAAGAAAAAGAGAGGAGTCTAGTAAAGTTAGGGCAATTTCTTCTTCTCTTAGAGAATTAATTATAGAATATTTTTACCTAAATCATAAAGAATAAAAATTTATGAGAATTTTAAGATGACTCGTGGAGAATTTTAATATGACTTTTAGCTAATTTTTGGATATCTTAACTAGTAAAAATAGGTTGTATTTATAGGCTAAAAGAGTGAGGTTGGCATCGGTCAGGGCTAATTGACACCCAAACTAGCTAGCGCCAGCAGATAGGATTTTTTGTCAAAATAGGCACTAACGCATAGGCATTCGTGGATGATAGGCATGGCTAGCACCTTTTTCTTCATGGGCAATAACATATGGTATGGTGTAGAGAGACAAGATGCTTGATTCTAAAAGAAAGTTAGAATACATGTGTATATATATATATATATAGATAAGAGAGGGCGCTAGCTAGCTAGCATTCAAGTTGAGAAGAGTGCAAGTCCCTTGGCACCCATATGGCTAGCACCAAACTTATGTAAGCATCAGGTTCTTGGCACCTCTAGCCCAAAAGGCTCCGGCCCATTGGGTTCTGAAGCAGACCCTCAAAAAAGTCAAATTCTACAAGTCTTCAGTCTTTTTCCCCTTTAATTATTGGTCTATTTTTTATACAAAAGCCCAATGATTTCTAACAATTGCCTTTTCATCCTAATGTATCATAAGTTGCATATAAACCCCCAAAGTCAAGATTTTTATGAATAACTTCACGTGATTTTGCAATAAACACCTTCGAGAATTTTGAAAATTGCAGGAGCTTTAATTTATGTTTTTAATGCAAATAAATTCTTAAAAGTTATAATTTACAAGGAGGCCTATATAAACCACAAAAATATGAGTAGACTTCGAAAATAGTTTGGACATACAAATGGGTTAACTGGGTCAATTTGGGGACTCGCAATGAGATTTTAAGATAGAAAAGGTGGATATTTAGAACTGTTCGTCCCTTGATGAGGCATTAGAGGAAATGAAGTGTAAAGGGTAAAATGATAACCGTATTTGAGAATTGACTTGAATTAATTTTTCCTAACTAGCTTATTGATTTTAAAGAGGTTGAGAAATCATGCAATCAATACTTGGCTACAAATCCCTCCAAGGGTTCGTAAACTTGACTACAACCATTTTGGGAGGTAAGAAGTTGTGAGAACATGCCAAAAATTTTATGCTATCTTGCGTTTTCAAGATAGCTTTAACGATTTTTGGCAAAATCTTTCTTACCACTATTTCTTCAAAAGGTAATTTAGATGAAATTAGAGGGGGTTGATGAGGACACAATAAGGATATTGTAATCTCTTGTGATCTAGGGATAGTTTTGAGGGTTTTTATTGGGACTTTTTTTGCCACTGTTCTCCTAAGAAGATAATTGGGTTTGAGATTCTCAAGCTGATTAGGTTGAAAAGATCAGGTAGTTCAGTCATGCCCTATATTTGTTAAAGCATTTAAGGATTATGGAGAATAATAATGGGATCCGTAACAGAAAATTCACAAATCACCTTATTCTCAAATAACACAAGAAACGAGAAGTAATACAAGATAAAAAAAATAAAAAGAAAAAGCATAACAATATACGTGGTTTATCCAAAATTGGGTTATGTTTACGGGGAGAGTGAAAAATCCACTATCAAAAGACTTTATAAGATTATACAAGAAAAACTATATTTTTTATTACCCAATTAATCTCTTTCATCAAGTCTCGGTAATGTCTCTACCTTCAAAGAGAATCTCCAAGAGAACATCATGAGGAACCACCATGAAAGGCTATCGAGGAGCACTAGAAAGACCCACACATAAGAGCCGACACACACACTCTCTCTCTTCTCTTTATTCTCTCTATTTCTCTCTAATTCAATTTTAATACTACATCATGCCTATACCCTATATATTAGTAGAATATTTATAGACCCTTATTGAGTTTGAGTTTTACTCTAATTATAACTCCTAATATTACATAGTATATATTCGAAATCAATTATAAGTTCAAATCCAACTTTGAATTTCTACTATAACTCAAACTTCAATCAAATTTTGAGACATCCAAACTCAACGATCTCTACATTAGCTTAAACTCGGACATAACATTATCATGAAACTTCAACCATCATCTCTTATCCAGCCCCTCTTCTTGGGCTACTAGTTTATTCAGTTTAGTGCAAGATAAGAGCTCGTGTCAACCTCAAATTCACTCTTTATGCCTATATTCTTATACTTCCAAACGTCTTTCTCATGACCTATGTTTACTGCCATAGTAAAAATAACTCGGAAAAAATATCTATCTCCTGTCGAATCACTCCAAGTATCATGCTTTCTTTTCGTCACTGTAGCCATCAGAACTCTACCTACAATAGTATTCCGTACCAATCAGTAAATATTTTCGTACTTCTCTCCTTTTATTAGTATCCTAAACTGCATGTCACCTTCATAGCTCCATCTCTCGTTGAATAATTATAGCCTTTTAAGTCTAGATACCAAGTAAAATTAGATTCTTCCATATTTTAAGGAAATGTCTCACCCTAATTAGAGTGTGAACTACTCTATCAAATATCTGAATTTGGACTATTCCTACACCAGCAATATCGTAGATTGAGTTACCACCTAACCAAATAGCATACTCCTTTTTATTCTCCTCATAAGAAATAAACTAATCCTTCCTAGAGCAAACATGGTAAGAACTACTAGAATCTAAAATTCACTCACCAAAAGTGTCAATTTCTGCAAATATTATAAGATCATCTCTATTTGCACTATTCTTAGAAGTATTATCAGTCACTGTTGTCACCATATTTAAAAACTCTATCTTCTTACAATCTAAACAATACCGCATGATGTGATCATACTTCTTTATATGAATAACATTGTACTTTTGCCTCCAATTTTGATTTAGACCATTATTTGCTTTCTTCACATTCTCTTAATCTTTTCTCTTTCATGAGCGATCAATTCTTCACCAATCTCAATATCGATATTGAAGGTTCTTCTCTTCTTATTAGAAAGAAGACTAGCTGTTACTTTATCCATATTCAGAGTTATTTTACTATAAAGAATTATTCTCATAATATGATTGTATGAAGCAAGAAGAGACATCAAGAGAATCAACATCTTATCGTCCTCTTCAAACTTTATATCAACTTTCAATAAATCATTGATAATCTTATTGAATGTATTCAGGTGATGTAATATAGTTATGCCTTCACCTATACACAAATCGTACAATTATTATTTCAGATAGAACTTGTTCGTGAGACTTTTGAATATGTACAACTTTTTAAATTTTGTCTAGACATCCACTGTCATCTCTTCATCAATGATATTGTACAAAACCTCATTAGTCATGCTTATAATAATTAAATTTAATACCTTTTGATTTATCTCCTCCCAATTTTCATCACTCTAGTTTTTTTCTTTACCCTCTAATGTCTTTTGCAGGCCTTGATAAATAAGAATTGCCTTTGTCTCCTTTTATAAGATAAAATTTATCTTATTATCAAACTTATTCATCTCAAGTAAGGACTTCACTATATTAGTTATTTACTCCTAAGCTTTGATATAAATTGTTGGGATTTTCATGAATAACATTATTCTTAAATAACACAAGAAACGAGAAGTAATATAAGATAAAAATAATAATAATAAAAGACACAATGATATATATAATTCACCCAAAATTGAGTTATATCCATGGAAAGAGTGAGAGATCCGTAATTAAAAGACTTTACAAGAATTTATAAGAAAGATTGTACTCTTTATTACCCAACTAAATTCTTTCACTAAGACTCGACATTACCTCCACCTTCAAAGAGAATCTCTAAGAGAATATCTCGAGAAATTACTACGAAAGATCACCAAGAAGCACTAAAAAGACTTACACCTAAGAGTTGACATTCTCTCTCTTTCTATTCTCTTTATTCTCTCTATTTCTCTTTATTTCAACCTCAGTACTATACCACACTTAAACCTTATGTATTACTAGAATATTTATAAGTCTTTATTAAGTCTGAGTTTTACTCTAATTACAACTCCTAATATTACATAATAAATATTTAAAATTAATAATAAGTCCAAATCTAGTTTTGAATTTTGACTTTAACTCAAACTCCAATCTGAGTTCGAGACATCCAAACTTAATAGAAGAATACATACATGCTAGGGTAATGTTGTGTTGGATAATCTAAGTATGTAAATCCTTTGAATGAAGATGAAAGGTTGTCAATTATTGGTTGGATTAAGGGGTCCTTCTGATGAAGTAAGATTGTACACCACTGTGACCTTCTCCAAGTACAAGTTATTTTTTTTAAAAAAATAACATAGATGGAATGGTTTCAATGCCTCTATTGGTTGTGATTTGATCCTCTTTCATACTGGGGCGTGGTCGATATTGCTGATGGTGGGATTGAGAAGTTGATCCACAGCGTCTGCATGGTGGGACATGAGTTGTTGAATTGGAAACATTTGCAAAATCCTACTAATTCCTTCATTAAAATTCAACATAAAGAATGCTATCTTAAAAACTTTAGACATGAAATGAATAGCTTGAATGAAGGCTTTCTACAGAATGGGCATGAGTTATCATTTCACAATTTTTTTCATGCAATCTTATGTTTCACAACCAACAAAAAATGAATTGAAGATTTATTTAGAAGAACCAATTGTTATTACTCATTTTAATGAAGAGGATAAAGATAATGAAGAGAGTGAAAAAAAAGAGGTCAAGTTTGATGTTTTGGAGCAGTGGAAGAATAATACACTTAAGTTTCATATTCTTTCCAAAATAGCCCATGATATTCTCTTAGTGTCTATTATTACAATTGCTTATGAGTCTACATTTAGTACTAGAGGAAAAATAGTGGATAAATTTCCAAGTGCTCTTCATCCAAAACCTATTGATCCATTAGTTTGTATTAATGATTGGTTAAAAGATGGTTTAAGATACTCTAAATTTTAAAAAATAAGCAAATACATAACTTTCAATTTTAATAATATATTCTTACTATTATTTTTGTTTATATTTATCTTACATGTTATTTTTATTGTTGTTTGTAATTTGTAATATGTAAAAGAAGATAGGATCATCGTGAAGTTACCCAACGAATCAAATTCAAATGAGCAGAGTAGTAAGTCTATTTGTAATATTTTCTATTTTTATTAGTTTTATAAAGTATTTTGTAAGTGCTAGCAATTTCTTCTTGTTTTTATTGTTTTATATTTTGAATTTATTAAGGTATCAGTGGTGAAAATGGAACTTCAATCATGAAATTCTTGAATGTTTGATCGTAGTATTTTTTGGACATTATCAAATATCAAGTTGTGAATTATGTTTTCGATACCTATGTAGAATGATAGAAGATGAGACGTGTGAACTTATCAAATAATAGATATATTTATATGTAAGTTTGTGACATTGTGGTTGATGATATTGTATTTCCTATACACTTTTTTTTTCATTGAACTTTTGTTAATTGGGTTGCTTATAGTTGTTAGATTTTCTTAGCTTTTCTCCACGTTTGTGAGCAATTCTTGTATTTCTCTTAGTCTTACTATGTGATATTTCTTTTTTTCCCCCTCTTTTTTAACAATTTTTTTTTTCTTGTTCGCATCATTGCTGCAATTTTATTTTGGAGCTAGCATCTTGATTAGTTTAAGTTAGAACCATGTTCACATTCACAGAAGGCAGGATTTTATGATGGAACAACATGCTTCATTTGTAGGTTACTTTTAATTGTAAATTTGTAATGATGAACAGCAAGTGGTTTTATATTTATAGGATAGCTCTTTAAACATCAATTTTTTCAACTAATTGGTGTGTCATTGCACAAGCTTCAAATTGCTTCCTAAGCTCAGCTTTGGGAACCTCCTAATCAATTGCTTCTTTTGCGGGAATAACTCGTAGATCCTGTGGAAAACCGATTCCAAGATGAGGAGGCTAGAGTTTAGTCAATTTCTTCAATACCCAAGTTAGATTATATATACTATTAGAATTAGCTACAAAATTTTTAAGTTTAATATCTTTTATTGTGAGTTTATGAATTATAACATTGTGGTTGATCAACCTTTTTTGTAATTTTTTGTCATTTTAAAAATCACTTTAATGTGAATTAATTGAAAATACTTAAAAAATATTTTTCAAAATTCAACAGTGAGCTAAGCTTGGCTTGTTTGAGCTTGTGAGGAGTGCTGAGTTGAGCTCAATTTTTTGAGCTCAGCTTGAGCTTGAGTAAGAGTTGGCTCGGCTCAATTTAGCTTGTTTACATCTCTAGTTGGTGTTATGATTTTAGATTTACCTTGTGACGCCCCCGACCCAGCACGATATTGTCTCTGAGCGTCTGCAGCCCGCGGCCCACCTGACATCAGGATTTTGTGTTCGCGGGGAAAAGGCCTCGTTATTGAGTCTACGGCAGTCATCATATTTAGCCCAGTCTCAACTCCAACATTTTGTCGATGTGGGACTAAAGACAACTGCTGTAAGTTATAGGCCCACTGGCCCCATCGGACCTTACACACCTACTTTTATTTTTCATAAAGAAAGTCTTTATACCTCCTCATCAGTTTTTTTTTGGCTACATATGGTCTTAATTTGCTCTATATCCCACGTTACACTCGCTATCTTATTGAAGTTACAAGTAATTTTAATCTAACTTTTACTTAAAAAATTACCATTTTTATTCTTACCCTCAGCATATTCCTCCATTAGCAATCTCACAAGCATCTTCTTAAGAACTCTGGTTTTGGGACCGTACAATACATTCTTGATAGTTGTTTTGACTTCCTTTTAACATGTGAGCTAGGACTTTGTCTATGAGGTGTACCTAGGACCTTCATGTTTAACATCAAATATTCCAATCAGTGCAAAAAAAATTAGTAGAGGCACTAGAATGCATGTACTAGAGGTTTGTCAAACATGTACAAGATGCCATTTCGAACTAAAAAATTTAAACACCAATCAGAATCGCGTACTGGAGGTTTTTAAATATACGTAGTATTTTCTATTGTAATGTATTTCATATTGTAATCACCTCAAACATTAGAAATTTATTATTTTTATGAATGTAATACATATTTGTGCGTGCATTAAGTTGGGAACCTGAAAGTTTCGTTTTATGCTTGAACATGGGTGCAAAATCCAAAATTTGGACACACCATTACATATACTGCAGCATCTAAAGATAAACTTTCAATTTATAAATCACCAAATCTAATGGCAGGAATAAACATACGAAAATCTTTTTATCTGGTGCCGTGAACACAGTTGTAGTTTTGAAGGGTGCAAATAAGCATATTTTCAAGAGTACATGTGCAAATATCCTATGTTTGATTTTTCCTCATTTTTTGGATCGATGCTTTTGTCCATCATCAATCATCATAGAGTGGTTCAAAATAGAAATGAAGCATTTTTTTCCTTTGCATGTGTCCTTCGATTTGATGGAAATATTAATATGCTTGTCAATAGCCATGACCAAGTTATTTGGTGTGAAATTTCTAGAAAATTGAAAACGCAGACATTTTTAAGGCGCATCACTTTGCAAGCTCCTTGTTCATAAGAATACCCTAACTGCTACTTATTGAGCACACCATAGAACTAAAAAGATGCAAAATAAAACTAATTTTACCTTCAATCTAGTCTATTGTTGAGTTTGGATGTCTTGAACTCAAATTAGAATTTGAGTTAAAGTAAAAATATAAAGTTGGATTTGGACCTATGATTGATTTTGAATACTTATTATGTAATATTAGGAGTTGTAATTACAGTAAAGTTTAGACTCTATAAGGGTTTATAAATATTTTAGTAATACATAGAATTCAAATATGCTATAGTGCTTAGATTGAACTAGAGAGAAATAGAGATAATAGAGAAAAGAGAAAGAGAAAGAGTGTGGGCTCTCGTATATGGGTCTTTCTAGTGCTTTTCGGTAGTCCCTCGTAGTGGTTTCTCGTAGTGTTGTATTGAAAATTCTCTTTGAAGATAAAGATATTACTCAGGCTTGGTAAAAGATTTTAATTAGATAAGAAAAAATATAGTTTTTCTTATAAATTCTTGTAAAGACTTTTAATAGTGGATCTTCCGCTCCCTCTGTAGATGTAACCTGATTTTAAATAAACTACATATATCGTTGTATCTTTTCTTATTGTTTTCTTTTATTTTGTATTACTTCTCATTTCTTATATTATTTGAGAATAAGATAATTCGTGAACCTTCCGCTGCAAATTTCAATAATTAGTATCAGAGCTTAAGAGCAAACAACCAAGATGGCAAAGTCCTTATTCGAGGTAGAGAAGTTTGACAACAAAATAAATTTTATCTTATGACAAAAGAAGATGAAGGTGTTTCTTATTTATCAAAATCTATAAAAGATGCTAGAGGATAAAGAAAAGAAATCAGCCAAGATAAGTGATAAAGAGTAGGAGGAGATAAATCAAAACACATTGAATTTAATTATTGTAAGTTTGACTAATGAGGTTTTGTACAATATCATTAATGAAGAAACAACGGTAGATATTTGGATAAAACTTGAGAAATTGTACATGCCAAAAAACCTCACAAATAAGTTCTACCTGAAACAACAGTTGTACGAACTACATATGAGCGAGGGTACAGCTATATTGTATCACCTGAATACCCTTAATAACATTATTAATGATTTGCTAAAAGTTGATGTGAAAGTTGAAGAGGATGATAAGACACTGATTCTCCTAATGTCTCTTCTTGCTTTGTACGATCATATTGTGACCATAATTCTTTATGATAAAAAAAACTCTCAAGATAGAGGAAATGACAACTAGTCTTCTTTCTAATGAACAAAGGAGAAACTCTAATATCGATCCTAAGATTGGTGAAGAAATGGTAACTCACAAAAGAGAAAAATTAAGAGAATATGGAGAAGACAAGTAACGGTTCAAATCAAAATCGAAGACGAAGGTACAATGTTATTCGTGAAAGAAGCATGGTCACATTAGGCACTATTGTTTGGATTGTGGGAAGATAGAGTCTTCAAATATGACAACAATAGTGGTGGATAATATTTCTAAAAATAGTACGGACAGAGACATTCTCACAATATTCTAGAAATCAACACTTCTGGTAAGTAAATTTTAGATTCTGATAATTCTTACCATATTTGCTCTAAGAATGATTGGTTTACTTCTTATGAGGAGAATAAGAAGTAAGGTATTATTTGGTCGGGCGATAATTTGACCTGTGATATCACTAAAGTGAGAACAGTCCAAATTTAAATGTTTGATGGAGCAATTTGTACTCTTATTAGGGTGAGGCGTGTCCCCAAGATGCGAAAAAATCTAATTTCATTTGGTGTACTGGACTCAAAATACTGTAGTTATTCAACGAGAGATGGAGTCATGAAGATAACACGCAGTATTAAAATTCTGATAAAAGGAGAGAAGTGCAGCAATATTTACTAATTGGTAGGGAATATTATTGTAAATAGAGTTTTGATAGCTACAGTAGTGAAGAGGAAGTATGATACTCGGAGTAATTTGATGGGAGATAAACGTTCTTCCCGAATTACTTTTGCTATCTTCTGAAAGACTTTCAAAAGTACAAAACTGTAGGCATGAAAAGTGAATCCGAGGTTGGCTCAAGCTCACGTTTTGCAATTAGCTGAATAAGCTAGTAGCCCAAGGGGAGGGACTGGATGAGAGATAATAGCTAAAACTTTGTGATGGTGGCATGCTCGAGTTCAAGTCAAGGTGAAAATTGTTGAGTTTGAATGTCTTGAACTCATATTAGAGTTTAAATTAAAGTAGGAATTCAAAGTTGAATTTAAACTTATGATTGATTTTGAATACTTATTATATAATATTAGGAGTTATAATTAAAGTAAAACTCAGACTCAATAAGGGTATATAAATATTCTAGTAATACATAGGATTTAGATGTGGTGTAGTGCTGAGGTTGAACTAGAGAGAAATAGAGAAAGAGGAATAGAGAGTAGAGAGAAGATAAAAAGAGAGTGTATCGATTCTTGTGTGTAAGTCTTTCTAATGCTTCTATATGGTCTCCCGTACTATTTCCCCATGGTATTCTATTGGAGATTTTCTCTAAAGGTGGAAGCGTTGCCAAGTCTTAGTTAAAGAGTTTAGTTAGGTAAAAAAGAGTGTAATCTTTTTTGTAAACTCTTATAAATCCTTTTGGATCTCTCGCTCCTCCGATGGACATAACCTGATTTTGGATGAACCACGTATATCGTTGTGTTTTTTTTATTTTTTATTTTTATCTTATATTACTTCTCATTTCTTGTGTTATTTGAGAATAAGGTAATTCATAAACATTCAGTTGTAAATTCCAACAGTGTATCTAGTGATTTCCTCCAATAATTGACAACACTAGAAATAAATATGATTCTTAATAAATATGCATTCCGATGAATAATTAGATTCAGACATCGGGCAGGACAGGGATAGTTTCATCGCTAGTTGGACCACAGATATGAAATTTATCTAAAAATTTCTTGGTGAGGCAGAGACACAGAGGTTGGTGATAGAGAGAAAAGCAGAAAAGGAGAGTTCAATGTGATAAAGAGCTTCAGCGTAGAGAGGAAGATAGAAACTAACAAATTAGTAATAGAGAGCCTCAGAGTGGAGAGGAGGACAGAAAACTAATAAATTGGTGCAATAGAGACCTTTGAAGTAGAGAGGAACATTAAAAACTAACATATCAATGTGGCAACTAGCTTCGAGCACAAAGGCATGCATGAAAGGGAACACAAAAGGAGAAAGGAGATCGCTATGTATATAAACTTAGGACATGATTATAGGGTAATTATGTAATTTTTTTTGAAATATTTAAAATTGGCATAGACGTAGTCAAACTCTCATAGTCCCATTTGGTTATAAGTGGAGTAGGGAAGATTTTGATCTCTTCTCCGAAACCAAACGGGATTATCTATTTACATCTCTCTCTTGTGCAATGTATTGCAAGTTTTACTCATTTTATCCAAATATTTTTCTGAATTTATTGAAGTCATGTCTCTGCCATTGATTTCAAGGGAATCCAATCTCCCTAGACAAATAGGTTTGATAATCGATCGCATATGGGCAGGATATTAATAGACCGTATTTGTATTTAATTGGGTGGGCTCGACTAGGTCCCAGACAGTCCCACAGGCACCATGTCATTTGGGTAGACTCCTCGTTATCGGCCCACTAGTGAGGCCCCCCTACCAGCCTAGAAGGTCGTGGATTGGGCCCACCCAAGTCTAGTATAGGCCTCTCTACAGGCCCAATCTACTTGTCAAAATAAGTAGTGGGGGCTTGACTAGACTGCAACAAAAACCTTTCTTTCAAGTAGGAGTGTAAACAGGGGGTCGTGGCTAACTGCCTAAGAATAGCCCGCGCAGTATTTCAACGGCCCAAGGCCTGTTAAGGTCCATTTTTCTTTGGATTAAGCCCATTAAAGACCCGGTCCATTAAATTTCAATCCTATAAGAGCCTGGTTATCCATTTAAACCATGCTTTAAACTTTCGGCCGAAACTGAAATATTTCAGTCGAAATATTTTGGTTTTGGCTTGTGCTGATACACCAAAGGAGTCGAAGACTGGTAATTTCTTATACCATTTAATTGACAATGTCATTGAAGAGACTGACAAACCAAGAGTGGCACAAATTGTAACTAATAATGCCAACTCCATTGGTATATATTGGGAAGAAGTTAATGCAAAAAAGAAAACATATTTTTTGGATACTTTATATAACATACTCTATTGACTTAATATTGAAGGATATGGGTAAGAATCCTAATATTAGAAAAATTGTTAAGGAAGGTCAAAAGTTGACGTCATTCATTTATAACCATGCTTAGTATCTTGAACTAATGAGAAAAAAAACATGGAGCCAAAAAATTATTAGACTAGGCATTACTCGGTTTGTTACATAATTTATTTTTTTAGATTTCCTGTATACCGATCGACAGGCGTTGAAAAGATTATTTATGAGTGAATAATATGACAAGCATTATTTGAAGTTAAAACAGTAAAAAAAAAATTCTTTCTAAATAATTCTATAATCAAGTTCTGAATGAGCAATTTTGGGAATCAGTTAAGAATGTAATTGAAATCTTTAGTCTATTAGTTAAGTTACTGCGAATTGTTAACTCAAATGATTATTCGCGAATAAGATTCTTATATGAAGTAATATAATGAGCAAAATTATAGATAAGGTGACATACAAGAACAATTGAATTTCATAAATGGGAGAAGAGTATTGACCATCATTGGAACAAAATATTATCCAGAGATATTCATTCTGTAGCTAATTGAGTAAAATATCATTTTATAGCACTTTATTAAGTCATAATGATAATATTATTTATTAATATTTAATCACATTGTAGGATACTTTCTAAATCCAATATTTCAATATGCCTATGATGTCAACAATAGTAATACAATTCTCGAAGCATCACATAAGGTAATCAAGAGGACAGAGTCAGATATGAGAATAAGAATATTGGCATTGTGCGATGTACATTTTAAATCATTGATTTATTTTTTTACATAATTAAGAAAGTTTTTAACTTGAGTACGTCTATTAAATAGACAATTAACTTCAAAAATAAAGTCAAGAACTTCAGCACACAACAAGCAATTAGAGATGATAATCCTGATATAGTTGAAATAAAATAATAATACATATTTGATAATTTAAATTATATAAATTTTTTAATAAATTACAGATAGATAGTGGAGTATTTATGGTCGGCATGTAGCACCTAATCTTTCAAAGATAGAAATTAGAATTTTAAGTCAAATTATTTCAAGTTCACAATGCAAGAGGAATTGGACAACTTTTGAATTGATTCATACGAAAATAACAAACACTTAAAATGAAATAATTGAAAAAACATATTTTCTGTCATTAATAACATGCGTTTAAGAGCCCAAAACTTAGGGTTTAGAAATGAGACATCACTAAAGGATGAGATAATCAACTTGTTCGCCATATTCAAAAATGATGATCCTCTAATAGAGTAGAATTTTTTAAAAAAAGATGTCTTAAATCATCCTCAAATATAAGAAACTATTCGTCATCTTTTATACGAAGAATTGAAAGAGGAAGCTGACAAAATAGATAATATTTTATTTAGTTTAATTTTTCATAAATTTATAGTACAAAATAAATAATTTTTTACTAATAGTGATAAAATAAATAAATTTTCATAAATTAAAAAATAATCATCATTCATGTGTTTAGTTTCCAAGGAGCTGTATATGCCATGAGTCACAATCCAACCAAAGCCCAGCCCATGGTCCAACAAAGAATACCTAAGATAATGGCGACATTGATGCCGACTTCTTCATGTTCTGCATTGTCTGCAATCTCAACCACTCAGCACAAGCACCTACTGCGCCACTGCCATGCGCTTGCCAACTTCCTCTCCAGTTTCCTATCCTAGCTCCCTAACTACCAAGAACTCATCACCCCTTCACCCCGAGCTCTCTGGACTCAACCAAGTTGCTGGAGATAAAGGCCATGCTTGCCAAAAACCTCCTTATTGTCGTTGGACTTAAAGATGATGTCGAAGAAGCAATCGCTAGGAAGCAAGACAGAGGAGAGGTTGTGGGAGAAGAAGGTGGGAGAGGAAGGCTCCCAATGGGCCTTGTTAAAAGAATTTGTAATTCAACATACCATCTCATTAAGGTTTGTTAAGTTTATTAGACAAGCTCTAAAGGTCATTGATACCCCTAGGAAAAGCCACTTAAATTTATTAGATAGGTTCTAAATGAATCCCGCCCCCAAGCTCGTTGATACCCCTTCTCTCAGGTAGGAAAAGCCACTAAGTCAGGACTCCATCGTTGGGTGAGACTAGGGGTATCAAAATGGGCCTTTGGCCTATGGGACTGTTCAACACGGCACACTATGGACTGTGCTTAGCATGACCCGAAATCTATAGTGTTTGGGTCACACCCGACATAGCCCATATGTTGGGCTATGCTTGGCACTCTACTCATGGTCTGTAGGCTAGTCACGACCTACAGCATGATTGGGTCAGGCATGACATGACATGTGAACCGACATGACCCTAGTCCATAAAAAAAAAATAATTTCAAATCAAAAGTTGGGCTTAGATTATCTTCATGAATCATGAGTTGAAATCGGTTATAGGGGTGTCCCTTTGATTGGTCATTTGACCAGTTAAAAGGACAAGGTTGCAAACCTACAATGGCTTCCTGCTTTGCAAGGAGTCATTGCACATTTAAATAATAATTTTTAAAATATATATATATAAACTAAAAATTTTTAATTATTAAATTGCTTTTTTATTTAAATAAAATTTATAAAATAATAAAATAAATTTAAAAAATAAAAAAAAATTATAAAGTTATTAAACGTAGCTTTTTTCATGATTTTAAAAAAATACTCTTCCTAATCATTCTTCTTTAAAAGTATTTTTTAATATTTCACACTCTCAAAATTCCTATAAATATCTCCTCATATCACTCATTTCTTTACACTACTCATAATCTTCTTCCTTTTCTTATACTTTTTCAACTTTAAAGTCCTTAATTTCTAATTTAGACTGTAAATTTTAACAATTTACCTTTTGACTCTTCAACTCTTCAACTTTTCAAGTTGATATACTTGAAATCAAATTTATTTTTATTTTTTTCATAATTTTTTTGATATTGGCAAGCTCCTCTATTAATCACTGTTTTTCTTTAAGGATGAATCTCAATTTTTAGATTCTCAATCAGAAGTTGAGATCAATGTTGTTTAACCTTCTTCAAGATAAAATGACCAAAATTTTGGAAAAATAAGGACTAGTGATATTTGAACATACTATAATATAATAGGAGTTGAAGGTAAGGAAAAAGTTATTTGTAAAAAATGCATGAATCAACTAAATACTAGAAGTGCACATGGAACCAATTATCTTCAAAGACATATCCAATCTTATTTAAAAAAGGAGCATGACTTAACTCAAATATAACTTTCTTTTGCACCTACTTCTTCTTCTAGTTCACTTAACATTTATAAATTTTTGAAAGAAAAATCAAGAGAAAATTGGTTAAATATATTATTTGGGATGAACAACTATTTTCTTTTATAGAGAATTTTAAAATAGAAGATTTATTCGAAGAATTAAATCCACTCTTTAAAAAAAATATCTAGGAATACTTCTAGGAATGATACAATAAAGATCTTCGCTACCAAAAAAATAATTTATTTTTTTGCATGTTATAATTAGAAAATTACTTTCACATCTGATTGTTGAAGTGTTAATTATAGTGCTTTTTATATTTATATTACTGTTCATTATATTGATGATTTAAAAATATTACATAAATATATTATTAGTTTTAAACTTTTAGAGTATCCTCATAATATAGCTAACATTATCAATGTTATTTTTTAAACTATTTTTGAGTATAATATTCAGGATAAAATACTTAGTATTATTTTTAAATAATGCTAGTAATAATAATACTGTTGTTGATTTACTTAAACATCAATTACCTATTTTATTGGATGGTAGATTATTTCACATTCGTTATGCATGTCAAATATTTAATTTAGTTATTTAAGATAGACTTAAACTTAAAAATATATTTTTTAAAATTTAAAAACTTAAAAATTTATGTAAATATATTAGATGTATTCCTAATCATGCTCAAGATTTTAAAACTTTATGTATGTAATTTCAAAAATCATATAAAAATTTTTATCTTGATACTAAAAATAGGTGGAATAGTACTTATAAGTTGTTAAAATCTTGTCATGATTACAAAGAGATACTTACTCTTTTTGTGCACAATATATGAGTAATTATGCTGATTAATATAACTTAAATGATATGTAAATTATTTATGTTGTTATTAAAATATTTTTATGCTACAACTGCAACCCTTTCAGGTAGTTATTTTATTTATTCTATTTTCAAGAAATATAGATTACTCTCTGAATTTGCAAAAGTTGTTCCTCTAATGAAAATGAAGTTAGAAAATTATTTAAAAATTATCAATCCTTTATTTTCTCTTACTACTATATTAGATCCACGAATTAATCTTTCAGGTTTTGAAATGTTACTTGATGAGTATTATGATAATATGTGTTTTTCATAGATATCATAGGATATAAAGAATATGTTAATAAATTACTATATGATATGTATAATATTTATCAAATATGATATGGTAGCTCATCTCATTTTGCTCTATCAGAACATGTTATAAACTATTCCAAATTAAAATCCTACATTGTTTCTATTTTGCAGATAAAAAAAATAATTTTGACTTTTTTCTCATATAATGAAGTGGTTTTATATGAAAGGTAAAGTATGGATTTTTTAACTATGAAGATGCTAAAAAATTTGATATATTATCATGGTAGAAAGCACATGTAAGTAGATATCTAGTACTTTCCATCAGGGCCTGTAATTGATTAACTATTTCAGTATCTACAATTGTATCAGAATCTTATTTCAATATAGAAAAAAGAGTATTAAATGATAAGAGAACCCGATTAACCTCTAAAGCTTTAGAGTTATGCATCTGCATGAAAGATTGGTATGATGCTGAAAAAAGAATCCAAGAATTTGGTGCAAGTTCAACTGATGAGGAGATTCAAGCAGTTAAAGAAACGAAGTATATTAATCCTGAAAGTTGAGCATAATTTTTGAAGAATTATAATAGTAAATTAGAAATATACAAGTATGTATTATTATATTTCAAATTATTTTTTATATTTTTGTTGAATTATTTTACTGACTTGAATGTCAAAATGGAGCCATCGAGTGTGACCTCTTGCCTCGACGATCATTTTTGACAGGTTTTAAACGATGATACAAATTTTTCACATCTTAAATATAAGTAAATATAATACTCATAAATTAATTTAAATTTGCACATTTTTTTTCAATTTTTTATTTGCAAATTTTTTTTTATGAACATTATTTTTTATTTTTTTCAGATTTTTTTAGGCATTTGTAAAATTTTTTTATTTTTTTAAAAAACCTTCATTGCCAAGATATCTTAAATATAATAAGCATCATACTCATAAATCAATTTAAACATGAATAATCTTTTAAATTTTTAACTTTTTTTCAAAAATTTTTATTTGCAAATATTTTTCGATTTTTATGAATAATATTTTCTATATTTATTTATTTTTCATATTTTTTAGGTATTTATAGTTTTTTTTATTTTTAAAAAATCTTATTTACCAAAATTTAAACCCAAGTCTTTTGAATAGAAATCAAAAAACTTAACTAAGTTACTACTCATGAATAATTTTTTTATAATTTATATGTATTTAGTTGTATATCAAATATCCTCATATACAGTACCAGATACGATATGAAACAGTGACAGAAATTCGATCAAATAGATCGTGTCGATCACCTCTAGCTCTAGGTAAGACTACTTAAACTTACCTCATGGGGAGGAGTGATTTTTATCTCTCAAAACAACGACACATCTTGTATAACTTGCCCACACCGCCAAAGGTAAAGCGAGAACAACAAGAAAAACGAACTCTCATTCGTAAATTGATTATTTGGCTCCGTCACTATCTTAAAGCATCGAGATCTTCAAGTTTTGCAGACTCACACTTGCAACTGCGAGAGGAGACGAGCGAAAACAGAGAGAAACGACCGATTGGATATAGGTAATATTGATATAGACGAAAACGGTACCCAAAATCTATGCCTGGTTTGGTTAACCAGGAAACGAGTATGAATCGAGTAGGGATGGCATCCATATTTGTCAGAACGGATACGGATTCATTTTGTATACAAGTAATTGCAATGAAATGAGTAAAACTGATAAGTGATTAATTATGTTAAAAAAAAATTTATCGAAACCAATGGTTCAGGAGTCACAAAGCAGGGAGTCGATAGCTTATCGAGAATTGAAAAATCGATGGAAAAAGCGTAAACTGGTGGAGTTAATTAAATGGTTAAGTGGATGTCCGAATCCGCAAAGAAAATAAATATCGGTGCCGCTATCCATATTGATTAAAGTATAGAATTGATATTGGTATTCAGATACATACACATGACGGTAGTCGGTCATATAATTTCCGATCCGTCTACAACCCCAGATCCAAATGAATATTGACCTAGCCAATTTGTCTATTATTTCTTATTTATTTGGCATAATTTATTAGACCAGTTTACATAGTAAAAACTTGCATAAAAGCACCGCTTGCTTAAGTTATCCTGACTCGAGAGTCACAGTGACGTTTCAGAGTTTTCCCAACCTTGCATGTCTGCGCCCTCGTGAACAAAGTTTTGCATCTGAAGCTTCTTCTGAGCCTCCAAGTCTTCACTTTCATTTGCAAACACAGAGACATACTCAGACGACTTGGTGTACTTGTTGATGAAGAACAAGTAAAGCATCATCACCAAGACTGAGAACCCTGACGTGAACCAACTGAACAAAAGGTTCGCCAAAGCTTTGGCTCTATCCAACGATTCTTTGTCGTGGCAACGCACAATATACCGCCCGTCCTCCATGTTCATGAAACACCCTTTCGCAATAAACGCCGGCGTCCACAGCGCATAGCCAGTAACAATTAACCAGACGCCCTGGAAGGCAACGCTCGCGGAGCGGACGAAGCTGATGATGAAGCTGCGCGGGAAGCCAATACTGATAAGAGTGGTGGAGAAGGAAAGGAAGATAATGAGCTGAAAGAGCCAGTGGAACTGGCCCTCGACGCCGGCATGGTCTGTGGAGTGGAGATGGAAGAGGAGAAACTCCTGAGAGAAAGCTAGCGCGCCGAGCAACAGCGTAATGGCGCGGCGGCTGGGGTGGCGCGAGCGGTCGAGGGCAATGGCGAAGGCAGCGTAGATGAAGATAGAGAGAAAAATAGAGGCGTGTTCAAAGTTATGGAGGTGGCTGGAGGGGATTGTGCCGTCAAGGTCAAAGGGCTGGTGGCGTGATGGGCCCACGAAGAGCTCCATGACAATGGAGATGAAGCTGCCCACCATTATTAGGATGAGCTCAAGGTATTTGACCTTTGAAGTGGGGAACCATGGGAGTGCGATGTAGGTGTTAGGGCGAAGAGAATGGAACTTGATGTGGTTGAACAGGTGCCAGAGACCGACGAGGAGGAAGACGTAGCCGCGAGCTACATGGCCTACTATAGAACCCATAGGGAGAGCGGGCAATGAAAGTTGTATGTTCCAGGGTTGCGGTTGAGAGGGGTTATATAAGGAGTCAGGTTTGGTTTGTTTGGAATAAGAATGCTAATTGAGCTCGATAGTCACGAATTCAACTTGCTAATTGAAAAATAAAGCCAAGTTTAAGCTCAATTTTGAACTGACTAATTCGATTTCAAGTCGAGAACTTGAATTATTTTTTATATTAGTTCATCTGATAGAAATAGACAAATTAAGATTAAAATTATGTTGATGTTAATTAAGTAAAGATAGCTATGTTAAAAGTTTATAAATTAATTTCGAGCTCAAGCTCGTGGTAGCAAATATGACTATGCTGCCTTTGCTCTCCACCATTTGATCTCTTCATCATAACCATCGCACATGTTTGCAAAGATATTAGAAAATGAGTTTCAAGAATTACTGGCATACAACAAACCATAATAAAAAGAGGTTACATATTTATTTTCCAAAATTAAAAAAAAAAAAAAGAGATTACTCAGATGAGTCAAACCAAACAGGACTCGAGGTCTACTCGTTAACGAGATTTTTTTTTTTAATTGACAAAAAAGTATTAAAGAAGCGAGCTCAGGGCCATTTTCAAAGGCGGCACTCACTGGTTAGTGTTGCAATCAATGTCAGTTCATCAAAATCGCACAGCAGAATGATATTGGGATAAGGTTTGCTCTGTTCACTCAATTCGGTGCTCGACAATAACCCCCGTGTCAAATCGAAAATGCTGCCTGTCGTTCTACAGAGTGGGCCGAGTTCAGGGAAACATTCACGGTCGCAGAGCTTACCACTTGTTTCCAAGTCCCCCGCTCCAGTCTTATCCGTTCAAAACGACGCCGTAGCCCAATTCGGAATGGTTCAGAAAAACCCGCGAATCAATATGAAACAGAACCGGGAGAATCCGCGCGTTAATTAGACATAATTGGCGCACAGTTCTCCGATTTTTTTTATTTTCACCCAAAAATATGATTTTCTCAGTATTCCTTAAAAAATTCTTCAGCACTTTATTACCTAAATTAGAATTAAAAAAAATATGAGAACGGTTTTGTTGTTGGTCTGGTTAAATCATATCTCTGAAATTCAAATTTGCTATGTTGATTTTTACCATAATTTACAAGATAAAAATGAATATAAAGGACCATCGGAGATCTACAGCTAAATTAGAAATTTATTGTCGGAGAAAAAAAAAAGAAACAGTTAGTCTTAAGACTTTTATTGAATTTTATACTTAAGACTTTGGTCATCAATCTCCTTAAGTTGCGTTCTATTTTTAGTCTTAAATCTTGCATTTTCTTTGACTAGACCTTGGTCTTTTATGAGTGAGTTTATCCAAATCTTCTCAATTTTGTGAACGATTTTGCAAGCCCCCACCCCAACAGGTGCTACTCGCGCCTCCTGCTTGGTGAACTTTATATTAAGATTTTAAATTTTAATTTTGGGGCCACTTTTAATATCTATTAAAATCGATATATTTGAGTCGTTTGGTTCGTTTCTATCGAAATTAATTTATTTTGGTTTCGATTAAATTATTTTTCAAAAAATTTTAACTAAATTTTGACTTAAAAAATTTTATATACATATATTTTTTAAAAAAATATTAAATAAAATAATTTTTTGGTAAAAAAATATTTATAATATTGAAAAACAAAAAACATAGCTTAAAGTGGATTCAAATCTAGATCACATAGATTTGAGATTAAATTTTTAACCACTATACCAAAATTTAATTATATGTATATATTTGAAATTAATTATTCACTCAATTGAATTTGAAATTATAAGTTGTTTGGTCCGAAACTAAAAATCATGAATTCAGTGAGGCTGTCTCGCACTACCACAAATATAAAAGATAACCCGAGCTCATTGTCAGCAGCTTGATTTTGGGCCTATTGAATCAGCTTCTTCGTGGCCCCATTCACGGGACACGTTGCATCAACAAGAACGATTATAAATTACTCATCCATCAAGCAACAATAATACGAAACCCGAAATCCCGAAATGCATTTTCCTAACCAATTTTCTAATAATTTTTTAATTCTTTTTTCAGCAGCACTCCAATCCCAAATTTCTTTGATGTGAATGTCACCGGGAGTAATGATTTTGTTCACGAAACCCAATTTGAAATTCATTTGACTTTTCAAAAATTTGGTTTATTAGGTCACTTTCGTGACGTTCTATTACGTAGAGAAAAAAAATATATATTAAAAAGAAATATCGTGGAAAATTTTCTTTCAATATTGTTCTAACACTCAAATTAAAAAAAATTTGATAAGTAAAATGAATGAATAACTAAATATTAGCCTTTATTTTTTTTTTTATGATATTTGTAGGATATGAGTGTATTGAAAGATATCAGTAATCTTGATGTCATATTCTCCGCCGAATTTTTATTACGGATAATCTAAAATTTCAAATTTTTCGAGATTTTTTTTGAATAAAAGAATTTGTTTCCATAATTATTTCGACGAATAACAAAAATATGCGGGCTCCATGGAATCTCGATGCGGACGTGACCCTTCCCCCTTGGTATAGTGAAGCTCATGCCAATTGAGTGTGGCAAATCAATTGGGCTCTTTCTCTGCTTCGAAATAAATGGATTTTATATCTCAAATAACTTAGTTTGTATTTGATTTCTTAACTCCGTCTTCTAATGTATCATCAGATTCATTTCAATAAATCTTAGATGTGTATGTGTTATACCTGCATTAAGTTCAATAGAATTGTTTTTCATATACCATATTTGTTTTGTGTTTGCGATGTGATTTTTGTAACTACTAATAGCTGTTTAAGTCATGATATGCTTGTACATCTTAGAGATTAAAATGTTAATAATAACATAATTTAATATATTAAATATCATACTTACTCGAGTCATTGTGAAATTATGTAGAATAGCAATGTTTCCATAAAAAAGTTGAATTGTATTTTTTGTAATTAATTTTGTTTGTGGCAACGGTTGACTGTCAAGTGTAATTTGTTTTGGGTTTATTGTATTGGTCACCTAAGCACCGGGTAACCAGATAGTAGTTTTAGGACTGTACATTCGATTTAAAACCGAATCGAACTGAACTTAATAAATTAAACTGAAATTTTCAGTTTTAAAAATTCAAAAATCGAACTTAACCAAAATACTATAAAAATTGAACTAAAATTGATATTTTGGTTCGGTTCAATTTAAATTAAAAATTAAAAAATTAAACCGATTTTATTTTTTTCAGTTTAAATTTAATTATATTCAAATTAAAATCAAAAACCAAAATCAAAATCAACATTATATATTTATATATACATGTAATTCGGTTCGGTTCAATTTTTATGATTTTTTAAAATCAAAAATCGAAACGAAAACCGAATATTAATTTTTCTATTTTTCAAAACCGAATCGAACCGAAAATCGAATAATCTGAACCGAATTGATTATTCAATTTCGGTCAATTGATTTATTCGATTTAAACCGAATATTGCACAACTCTAATTAGTTTACTTTTGTCTTTTTTATTCTTATTTTATATTTACTGGTTATATTTATTTTACAATCATTATTTAATATTTGCTACATTTGTACATTGGAGTACAAGTGTTTATATATTTTTTTATTATTTTATGTATGTTATTTTTGCAAGGAATTCATTATAGTTGTTTTGAGTAGGCTATTTTTATTTTTAAAATCAAGTTTTATAACTAAATTTACAATTTTAGTAGTTTAGTTGCCATTACAAAAAACTCTCTTGTTTAGTTGGAGTTTAACTCATATTAAATTTTACTTTAAGATATAAAATAATAATCAATGTTAAAAAAAAATTTAAAAAGTAAAAAATATATATTTTAAAATTTTATGAAGAATTATATAATTTGATAAAATTTTAAAGAGTTATACTTATTTTTTAAATTTAAAAGAGAAATATATAATTTAAAAAATTTCAAAAAAATATATGTAATTTTTTAAATTTAAAATATAAAATTTGATAAGATTTTAAGTAATTTATTCAAATAATTTCAGTATAATTACCTTAAATTAATAGAAATTTATGAACAATTGCATTATTGTAAACGTCTGCTTGCATGAGTTGTCCACTTAAAACGTTGATGGTCCGAATAACGAAGTCCACGCTCTTAGTCCAATCCGGTCCGGTCAAGTAGAGATTTTCTACAATTAGCTGGGGTTTTGTACAAAAGGGCTTAAGCATTTCCCGATCTAAAAATCCCCAAAACCTCGCCAGGGCTAGGGTTTTCTCGTGCTTCCAGTACAGAGCTGGGCAATGGGGACGCGGGAGGTGTATGAGGAGAAGCTCCAAAGCGGGAATCTTTACCACGATCCCACCATCAACCCCGGCCTTGGATCCCCTCGCTGCCCGCGATGTCTCTCCCTCGTCAATCCCAACTCGGTTCCAATACCCTGCTCTTTCCTTTTTCCAATTCGATTTTTTTCATGATCCAATCGCGTTTTTCGCTTTATTTTCCTGTTAAAGTTGCAATGTTTTTCCATAATTTATGAAATTTAATTGCAGGGAGGTGCCGGGTGGACTATTACTTCGGTTCTGCATGATGCAACTGCAGTGGTATGGTTCAAATTCCTGTTTTCTTGCTCACTCGAATTGATTTAGTAATAAAAAATTTTGATTTTCTTATCCTTCTGATAGGCTGGTTCGGGGGCTGGCGCGATGCTAAGTGCAGTTCATGGTTTCAATACTGGTATTAGTTCGCTGGGTGCTTATTGTTTTTTTTTTTTTTTGGTTAATTTGGAGATATATGCAAGTGTTCGTGGTTTTTTTTTTTTGGTTATACTTACAGGGATTCCGTTCGTACAAAAGCATGTGAAGGGGCCGAAGTGGCTGCATTTGCTTATAGGGGTACTTATTTTATTGATTTATGATGTTTTATGCTAATGGGTTTCTGTGTAATTTGTCGGGTATGTTACTTGTTTCTGTGGGAATTGGCATTGAATCAGAATAGTGAAATTTGCCTACTGTTCGATTTCAGTGCAAAATCTGGAATTTTGAAGTAGATATTTTAAGGTGGATTCCAGCTCATTCCTGATTTTATGGCATTTGGTGCGATAATAATGTGGCATTTTCATATTTTTGCAAAGCAACATCAGGGTTTTGATGGCCTATCAAGACACTACCTTTGATGGTAGGAATTAGGGGTAGGATCTTATAAGTATGTCCGATTGAAGGAATTTCATATTTGGAGTCCAAGTTAAGTTAGGTGATCTGCAGATAAATACTTGCGAAACAATACTTAATTGACGTTTTTTTACATTGCTTCTATGGACTTCAGATATTTCCCACTATCTACTTTTCCTTCAGAATTGTGATTTTCTTGGGTAGCAAAATTATTTATTACTGAATATACACTTCTACTCCAATATACAGAATTTTCACTTTTGGTGAAGATGTATTTTACTATTCTATGGTCAAAAATGAAATTTCTTTTGTTACTATTTTATGTGCATTCTCATCTTACTAATTTATGGTATTACTCTATTCACAGCTTCCTCCATTACTCTTGTTTTCTGGAGCTAGTGCTGCTTTTGGAGGTATAGTTATACTTATTTCATAAAATTTCATATTATGTTTGCATATTTATACTGGTATACCACATGTCTGATTTTGGTGTGAATGAATTTTAGGGATTTTTTAGTGGTAATATTTATCTCAGAAGTCAAATGTAATGAAGTATTGTTGCTTTATTGAAACCGAAAGGTCATACTTATTGGCTGAGATGTTAGTCCTTTATTGAATAAAGTTATTCTTTTAAATAATAAACATGTTCCCCTGATTGCTTTATTGGCAACTTGTTTTGTAATATGCAACCTGTTTCTTGTAATTGGAATATTTTATTTCTGTTCTGTAGCGTGTTCCAGCCATAACAATTGTAATTACTTGTCCACAAAATTTAAGATAAATAGAATTATTATTCTATATACTGCACAAGACATTGAGAGTTCTTCAAAACCAGACCAGAAGCTGAACCTATGTCTTCAAAACCAGACCAGATGCTGAACCAGAAAAGCATCCAGTCCGGTCAAATCTGATTTGACCAGTGGGTCAAACCAGTTGAACCAATATTGGATACCAATCCAATTCTAACATGATGTTTGAACCTAATGTATTATTATTGTTAGTTTTGAACAAAATTATTTAGTTCTATAATTGGTTAGGTTCTTTGTTAGTTTTATTGATTTTGCTGAGCTCAATTCTTAACAAAAACAACTTTTAAGATATCTTTGGGCATAAATAGGCATAAACTAAACAAGGTCAGTTCAAATAGTATCGGCTGGTTCATGTGAACCAAACTGTTTGATCATTGAACCATCCAGTTCGCTCGGTCCTTGACTAGTACCCAGTTCAATAGAGTTCCAAATTGAAGATTGATCTGGTGCTGGTTTAATCCGGTTCAAGCGGTGGTTAGTCCAGTTTTGAAAACTATGGTTATAGCTATCCTTTTTTAGGATGCTGGTTTCTCTCTTTTCTCTTCTTTTTCTTTTGTTGCTTGTCTTAAAATCACTAAATTGTACATTTGTTCCCAGATTTTGAAGCATTAAAAATTTGTTTGAATCTATGAGTTATAATTTCACCAAATAGTGTTAATGAACCCTTCTTAGAATGAAATGCAAATACATCAAGGGTCATTAGATAGTAAGAGTTAGAATAAGCCATCTTACTTTAGCTGTCTTAAGGTAATTACTATGAAAGATGATCATTTAAAAAAAACTTGGTACTTCAGAATCCAAAATACCAAAACTTGGCCACACTTGACTTCTAGAACAATGGTTACTATTTTTCTTCTCTCTCTACACCATGTAACATTTTAAGCATTTAAATTTTCTGCCTGTTATGATGTGTGTTTTATTTTGGTATTGTGCAGCGTGGGCTGTCCCAAAATTTGCCCAACTTTCTGTGACATCTTACTATACTGCATATAGTGCATCACACTATGCAATATCACAAGCCACAAGACATGTTGAAGAAGCCCATACTTCCTGCAGTTTCCGTGAGAAAGCTAGATGAATCTTTTGTAGGCAAATTGCAGCTGAAAGTCTGAAAGTCCCAAGAATTTATGGACTGCACTCAATATAACAGTCACACTTTCTTTATAAGGCAGCTGTACCAGTTGCGGAGTGGAAGATGGGATGTGACTGATAAAATTTTGCAGCCTGCCAGATAGAATTGAGTTGTAATTGTTATTTCCATGTATTATGTTGACTTATTACAGTTGACCTTTATATGTTGAGAATAAGTATTACAATTGTTCGATGACATAAATTTTTTCATATCTAACACTTAGTTGCAAATTGATGTGTTCAAGATATTCTGAAGTAAATTTTGTTAACACAAGGCTCTCACTCTGAAAAAAAGGACTTCGTTTTGATTATTGGGATTTTAGCTAAAAATTCTCCTATATTCATGTGTTTCTGCATTCTCAATACAAGCAAAAAAAATTTTTGTGTCGAATTTTTCCTAAAAGCATTGTGCTAGGTTTTTTTTAGTTAATTTCATATAATATTTTGAAATTTTATTAAATTATATATTTCTCCTCCACACTTAACAAATTGTATATGACTTTTTGAAATGTTGTCAAATTACATTTATCTCCTTCAAATTAAAAAATATTTTTAAGTTATTAAGTATATTGCAAAAGGCACTTTGGGTGTAGATTTAACATTACAATAAGAAATATTCATAAAATATACTGTTTGACAACATTTAAATTAAAGCAAAATAAGGATAATGTCATTAATTTGGTTAGAGGTAGTGTAATAGAGAACACAAGTAAAAATGAATCTAGATCTAGTCCATATGGGACTCCAAATATGGTCCAGATCGAAGTATAACGAGTTTAATTAGACTAAAAATAAAATTATTATTTTATATCTCGAATTAAAATTTAATATGAGATAAACTTCTTAACTAGATAGGAGAGAGGTTTTTACAGTGACAACAAACCGCCAAAACCTCATCTAATCAAGTTAGGGATAATTTTATTTTTTTGTTTTAACCTAAATGACATCAAATAGTATATTTTCTTAATATTCTTGATTATAACATTCAATCTACACTTGAATTGTTTTTTACAATATATCTAGTAACCTAAAAAAAATATAATTTTTAAAATGTGCAGAAAAAATATGCAATTTGACAATATTTCAAAAAGTTATATGTAGTTTATTAAATTTAAGGGAGAAATATATAATTTGACAATATTTCAATGAGTTACATGAAATTTTTAAGTTTGAAGTAAAAATATGAAATTTGGCAAGATTTTAAGGAGTCATATGCAATCAAACTTTTTTTGATATGAAAAGAGAAGCCTTATTTAATTATCCAAATGCATATTTTCGATGGTACTTAAAAGGACAAATCTTTGCTAGGTATTTCCATCACATCATCGAGATAGCTATTCAATCAGTCAATAATATTATTCTTTTATATGTTTGGACCTTTCATAGTTGAGATCCAATTCACAATTGCATTTTCCTCTTGATATTGATGAGAAACCCTTGAGGAAGAAAGAGGTGATAATTTTAGAACACTAACTATAAAGGAGGTTCCCAATTTGGTCTTTTAACATTGTATGGAGTAATAACAATTAAGAGTGGATTCCATAGAAAAGCTTCTCCCTTCTCACCGTCCTCCATCCCGTCCTACTATATTGTCCCAATCCTTGCCTCCTTTGCTTCTTCCCCTTGACCCCTTAACCAAAAGATTTAGCATTCCCTATGCAAGTCACATTGGAGAAACCAAAAGAATCCATCATGGAGGTAATTGAGGATCACAAAGAACTAGAGAAGTTGTTCCTACTTAGATGGAGGTGCAACTCCCCCAATCCACATTAAATGCAAAGGAGACAAAGCAACATAAGTCTTCTACATCAAACCATAGAATAGCTATCTGTTATGCTCAAGCAATCCAGATCACGTGGACAAGGGAGAAATAATAACCAACCTCAAAAGAAGAGTTGGAAAATCTTATAAACACAATCAAGGATAGAGTCTTGATATCAAGGGAGGAGATAGATCTATGCAAGTCATTTGCGCAAAAGCTCCTCTACAAGTCATGTGCAGGGTTGTGACAAAGAAGTGGACTATATCAGCACCGATGCATGTAGCAGACATGACAAATGGGTACTTTGTCTTTAGGTTGCAAAACCATGAGAATATGAGGAAAGTGTGGGAAGAAAGTCCTTGGAGCTTTGTTGATAAAGCTCTAATTCTACAAATATGAAAGACAAATTTGCACTTGGAGAAAGAAGAGATGAAGTTCTCTTCGATGTGGATAAGAGTTCATGGGCTTGCACATGAGTATTTGAAACCTAAATATCTCTATGTTAGTCCATATAGTAACTTTTGAAGGGGAGATTTGATATGAGAAATAAAATATAAAATATAATTATAAACATGATTGAGTCCTAATATGAATTTCAAAATAATGACATTCAAGTTAAATTAATTTGAATCAATCCTCAATCAACCACAAGTGCAAATAAGTAAAATAAGTAAAAAGAGAGCACACCGTAATTTTTACGTGGTTTAAATACCAACTGTTCCTACTCCATGGCCCCTACCTCACTTTTAAGGACTTGAATTACTTCACTAGTGATATCGCTTCTTGAGGTAAAATCAAGTTTTTACAAATTACTTCAAACTAGAGTGTCACTTCCTTTGTATAAAGCCAAGCCCATTGCTTCATTATGGTGAAGCCACGCCTGTACAAACCAATCTTTCTTCCATCGAGAATATCTACTACACACTGAAGCATTTATACTTTTATACTCTTAACACTTAGGAGTATTTACAAGTGAAAAAAGTAAAAGATAATATATTTTAACCCTCACTATAATATCATTCAAAGGTTGAGAACAAGGACAATGAGGATTTACTTTAAGACTAGAAAGTTTAGAAAAGTTTTTGGCTAAAAGGCATGGGATCTTGATCTCTTTTCCAAATAATAAATGGAGTTATAAAACTAGTTAAGAGAAGTCCAATCATGCCTATTTATCTTTGAGGTCAAAATAAGTCATTGGGAGTGAAATCCCACGATTTAGTTCATTCCAACGGTCAAAAAACTAGCCATTAGTCACACAGATTTCACAAATTAAATGTCCATTTCAGACAACTAGATGTTTGGTAGTAGTTTTATAAAGTTCGTTCAAAGTCCTACTAAATGCCAAAGCTAGTTCACTAGAATAACAACTCTCTACCATGCTAGCAAATCTCTCAAGGAAATGAGCTTGCTCAAGGTTCATCGGATGACAAAGATTAGGGTCAAGCATTTAATGCGAAGAACCAAAAATGTAGCCCACAACAAAGGTCATTAGACCAAGAGGAGCAGAGATCTCAATTCTAAGAGCTTGCTAATTTGAAGAAGGCTTGATGAAGGCCCAAGAAAGAATTCTTTGATCCTAGGATGGGTGCAAGGACCAAGGATTCAAGGAGCATCCTCGTATGATCCATTCAATGGGAAGGGAATGCATAGCTATTGAGGAAGTGAGAAAAGAGGAAGAATTTAATTTGGACCATAACAAATGAATCCAATTTAGCATGATGATATGGATAACACTAGGCTCTTGGACAAATTCAATTTTGGGTTATCTGGGTGACATGCATTCCTCCTAGAACACCTGAATTGGATTCACAAAAGAGATAAAGGGATATGAGGGAGAAAAGTTAGATTTTCTTTGAACTTTTAAGAAACACCCTCTCTAAGATGGCCACAATCAATGTCGATGTGAAAAGGGTGAGTAGGGATCTCTCTTGGGCCAAAATTATTGAGACTACTTTCCAAGCCGTGAGAAGTAGGCCCACTAGATTTCACAAATATGACCAAATGCAATAATTCTAAGATGTCCACCCCAACCAACAAACTACTTTCCAATCAACTACTCATTGAGGATACATCTAAGATGTCCACCCCAACAAACAAACCAAAAGGCATGGGAGGTAACCCAAAAATTCCATCACTAGCTCGTCTAATAGATTATGAAGAATATTTTGGAACTATCAAGGTTTTCTAAAAAAGAAGGCCGAGCAATATCTTTAAGTTCATTCTTTATAAATACTCTCTTGACATGGTATGCTTGTAGGAATTGCATATATCAAAGAATAATCTCTAAGTTTGCTAAAGAAGGTTGGGTCGCAGATGGGAATTCTCCTTTGTTCCTTCTCATGGTAGATTAGGAGGCATTTTGTGCTTATGGAGACCCAATCATTTTATTATTGACTTTTTTTTGTATTTTTACAAGCTATCCATTTTTAAATTTCCTTCCAAATTGGTGTTTCTTTGGTGGTATCTAATTTTATGGGGATAACCGTTATGTTAGTTGTAGATAAATTTGGGATGAACTCTGCATATTAACTCTTTTGATTTGGCTTGTATCTCTGTGAGTGATTTCAATTGTGTCATGATTCATGAAGAGAAAACTGGAGATTTTCCTTTTGTGTTCAACAAAAATATTTGAGAATTCAACTAGCTAGTGCAATATTATAGTGTTTTTGATGTTCCAATAAATGGTTCTACATTTAGCTAAACAAACAAGCAACATTGAGGATGTCTTATTGTAGAAAAATTAGTTCATGCATATATAAATGAGTAGTGGCTACAAGCTTTTTTAGTAACTTGAGTATCTCAATTGATTAGAATGCCTTCAGATCATGCTCCTTTGATAATTTTTTTAGAAGACAAGGAACCTTGATATAAAAAACCATCTAGATTTGAAAAAAATTTGGCTTGAATACCCATTGAGTACTGAGATTCTATCAAAATTTTGGAATAATTTTAACAATCAATATGCATATTTTCATAGAAAAATGGTGAAGCTAAAAAGGAGTCTCATCAAATGGAACAAGCAACTTGTGAGCAACATATTCATGGTTTCCTACTCTTTCCGAGAATAAATTGTTGAATTGCAAGCAAAGGAGATCAATGGTGAACTCACAAAGGTACAACAATAACAACTTGAAGAGGCCACCAAGCAGTTCTACATGTATGTTAGGCTAAAAAAAACTTGTTGGGCTCAAAAAGCAAAAATAAGAGTGGTTAGAAAGAGGGGACACAAACATTGAATTTTTAAAAAATGGTTCACAGACAGAAAATCACATTAGAATGTTAAGAGGAGTGATCTCACAGTTACTCCTTTTAGACTCGATATTCAAAAGGCATGTAATGTTCATGTTCAAAATCTATGGTGCAATGAGTAGCTATAGTTTTTATGAATATGATATTAAGAATTAACCAGTATCAAATCAAATGAACACTAGACTGATAGCCATACTTGCTATGGAAATCAAAGAAGTAGTATGCTTTTTAGGTGTAGCGAAAGCTCCTAGATCATACAGTTATACCAGGAAGTTCTATCAAGCTATGTGGCAAATAATGGAGGGTTTACAACAAAAGTGCAAGATGTCTTATTGTAGAAAAATTAGCTCATGCATATATAAATGAGTAGTGGCTACAAGCTTTTTTAGTAACTTGAGTATCTCAATTGATTAGAATGCCTTCAGATCATGCTCCTTTGATAATTTTTTTAGAAGACAAGGAACCTTGATATAAAAAACCATCTAGATTTGAAAAAAATTTGGCTTGAATACCCATTGAGTACTGAGATTCTATCAAAATTTTGGAATAATTTTAGCAATCAATATGCATATTTTCATAGAAAAATGGTGAAGCTAAAAAGGAGTCTCATCAAATGGAACAAGCAACTTGTGAGCAACATATTCATGGTTTCCTACTCTTTCCGAGAATAAATTGTTGAATTGCAAGCAAAGGAGATCAATGGTGAACTCACAAAGGTACAACAATAACAACTTGAAGAGGCCACCAAGCAGTTCTACATGTATGTTAGGCTAAAAAAAACTTGTTGGGCTCAAAAAGCAAAAATAAGAGTGGTTAGAAAGAGGGGACACAAACATTGAATTTTTAAAAAATGGTTCACAGACAGAAAATCACATTAGAATGTTAAGAGGAGTGATCTCACAGTTACTCCTTTTAGACTCGATATTCAAAAGGCATGTAATGTTCATGTTCAAAATCTATGGTGCAATGAGTAGCTATAGTTTTTATGAATATGATATTAAGAATTAACCAGTATCAAATCAAATGAACACTAGACTGATAGCCATACTTGCTATGGAAATCAAAGAAGTAGTACGCTTTTTAGGTGTAGCGAAAGCTCCTAGATCATACAGTTATACCAGGAAGTTCTATCAAGCTATGTGGCAAATAATGGAGGGTTTACAACAAAAGTGCAAGATTTCTTCATTAAGGGTTGTATGAATCAAAATTTGAACCAAACATTTATCACTGTGACTCCAAAATCTCAAAGCCATGAACATGCATCAAACTACATGCCAATAGGCCTATGTAATTTTAGTTATAAAGTGGTGGCAAAAATTCTAGCTAATTGAGAAAAAATGGATTTGAAGAACATCATCTCTAAGGAGAAAACATCAATCTTGGAGGGAAGATAAATCAGTGATAATGTGATGCTATCTCAAGAGCTATCTCAAACCATCCATTTGCAAATACTAGAAGACCTCTCATGGCAATAAAAATTGATCCAACGAAGGGATATGATAGTGTAGATTGGGATTTTACAAACTTCCTACTTTGGGGCCACAGCTTTCATAATAAATTTGTGCAATGGATCATGCAATGCATTACTATGGTCTCGTATTCAAGTCTTGTTAATCGATGCATGGGTGATTGGTCTAAGTCAAAAGAGGAATTCATTAAGGTGATATGTTATTGCCCTATAATTTTCTAACACAAGGGAAAACCTTATCAGATCTCCTCAATTAATATGATTGATGTGAAAATCGATGGCATACACATAGAAGGTAATAGTAGAAGTTGTTGATAGCGTGTGCAAATGAGTTCTTGTTATTTATTGAAGTTGATTTCCCAAATGAAAGAGTATTCAAAAAGGTGTTGAATGACTTTCAAAGCATATCTAGTTCATGTGTTAATGATAATAGAAGCAATGCATTCATTTCTCCAAAAAGCCACATCACAATTATAGAAAAGAATGGCAAGGATTTTAAGAGTGCCTATTCAATGAGGCACTTGTGAATACTTAGTGTACCCCTTACTACAAGAAGCTAAAAACAATGGAATACCATTTTCATATATCTAAGATAAGTAGGAAAATTTAGCCCTTATATAGGAGGAGAAACCCAAGCACCAAGCATAATTCAAAGTACTATTATGGCATAAAGAGGCCTTAAGGGAAACCCTAAAATCAAGTTCTGAAGATTCACAAGAATGGAAAGAGGAATATTTCAGATTTGAGCTCTAAGCAATCATGGAGTCTAAGCTTCTTGACTTTCCCATCAAAGGAGGCCTTGATTTAAGTGCCCAACAATACTTTTAAAAGTTGACACTCACATTCTAGCACCTAAAAATTCTAGGCACCAAAAGTTTTGGCAGCCCATAAAAAAGGTCTTGAATTTTTCAGGCTACCAAAACATGGCATCCAAAAACTTCGGTACCAAACTTTGGGTGCTCCCAAGATGGTAGAGAGAGAAAATGCCAAAAGATCCAAAAGAATACTAGAAAAGTTTTGAAAAGATGTCAAAGGATTCTCAAAAAATTTCAAAGAACTCAAAGAAAAGGAAAAATGGATATGTATCCTATAGAATGCAAGACTTTTCAATGCAACCATCCAATCTCTATCATTAGTCAAATCTACCCACATTCTCCAATTTCACCAACATCACCACTAGAAGAGTGCAAGCAACATAGACAACACTCCACCTAGAGTTGATTATCACTATTTTTTATTTAGAGATGGTCAAGGCAATTTGCAATACCACTTCTTCATAAGGAATTCTTGATCAAGGCAATAATTGAAAACCTTGTTTTCTTTCAAAACTTGCATTTTAGAGCCATCCACTTTCTTGTATTACCCTAGCTTGCAATTTCTTATGATATGCAAGTGCTCCAATAGAAATAGGCTAGAACTCCATTTAGTCTTGTGATCCTAGTCAACTTGAAATGCTTCAAACTTGTGGAGCCATGATTGATCACCAAGAATAACTAAAGACATCGAAAAATAATTTCAAAATAATAAATAAATTTGAGTGTGCAATAAAAAATTAGAGAAATATGATTTTCAAAAGGCACAAATTTTTATTGTTAATTACCCTAAAAATTATTCAGAACCTCTTAAGATGAGAAATCTAACTAATAAAATAGATACACAAAGAAGAAAATTAATTAATTAATTAATTTAAGAAATGGTCAATTGCATATAACTCGTTAAAACCTTAATGAATTGCATATTTCTCCTTCAAAATTAAAGAATTACATATTTCTCCTTAAAATTTCATCATCATTGTGGAAAACTCCTTTTCGTCAAATTAAAGGTTTAACTTGAGTTAAATTTTAACCTAAAATTATAATTTTATCCCTCGGTCAATCAGGGCCTATATAAGCCCAATGTAGGTCCTATTTGGGCCCAATCTAGGCCAATACGGAGCAAATTTGGGCATGATCTTAAGCCCAATTTAGACTAGACCTAGCCTATTGCCTTCCCTATATGCCGCCTCCATTGTCTGACTTAGCAAGTGTAATAAATCCTAAATCTCAGCCATCTCCATCTTCTTCTCCATCTCCACCCTCACTACACCTAGCACCTCCTAGACCTAGCCTCTTGCCTTTCTCGCACACTATCTCAGTCATTTGGCTTAGTAATCGCAATGAACCCTAAATCTCAGCCATCTCCATCTCCATCTTCGTCATCTTGCTCCATCCTCACCATCACTCAATGTCACCTCAACCCATGTTCTTGCTCTCGGTGGTTCGAACAAGTCATTGCCTTGTGCTCCACCATCACCTGACATCATTGCTTTATCCTTATTTGGGAAAAAGTTGTCTTAGAAACTACATGTTGTGACAATAATCACATAGGTTGTTCTTTTAATAGGAAAAAAAAAATGAAATTTTCAATAGATGTAAGTGGTGCATCTAATAAGGACTTGGCTTCTGCATACTAAATTGGTAGACATCTTTAGTGGAATCATAATTTGGATTTAATCGTGAACTAATTTTGTTCAAACATCTGCATTGGATGGACTAACAGATCTAAAGACAAGAGTTATTCCATTAATTTATGTTAGGCTTGCATATGAACAATTACATAGGATCAAGGTACTGAAATTTTCAATATATGAAAACTTTTGCTTAATGTATTGTTTTATTTTGTGTATATTCAAATGGACAGGGTGTAATTGAATGTCCCAACCCTAATAGAGATATAAGAAGATTTGATGCTAATTTGCGTTTGTTCCCTCCCTTTATTGATAGATCTATATTCCTTAACAATCAATAACATATTTCTTTAGTCATGCTATTTGAGGAACACTGAGTAAGCTTATGGAGTTGTTATACACACAGGAAAGTTATTATTCTAATCAATTAATATTATTGGTTAACATAACGGACTATGTCTAATAACACAAAATAATATCTTTTGTCTCTTTCTTTTGTTTGGTTCTTATCATTTCATGTCATATTAGAATATCTTGGTTATGAACACTTGGTTATATTTGACACCACCATTTCATTTTTGTGTCTATTTGAAATGAGTATATCTTATTCCAAGTTCCAAATATTCCTTTTTACCCTTAGCTTTATTGCTTGATATTAAGATAGCATGATGTAATTTCACTGTTGTATATCTGTCTTGCAAGATTGTGATTTTTTTTGTCAAATATATAAGTGCATATCCACCATTTATGCATTTTAAAGTATCGTCGCACAATTTTTTGTTCTTAAAATTTAATTTTGCATGAGTGGTGCTAGTTAGAATTATAGCAAATAGTCCTCTAAGTTTGTTATAAGTTATGGCTTTGATATTATTATTGCATGACACCGGTTTGTAAATTTTGAAGAGAAAAAATAATCAAATTATTTACCTAATTATTAATGTAGGGCATTACTCATGTCCACGTCTATTTTCAGTTGAACTGACATCATACATAAGATTCCATTGTCATCGCACGGTATTTTATATGCAATTTTTTCATTAAGGCTATAATTAAAAGGTTATGTGGAAGCTAAGATTTTGTTAATATAGTGAATAGTACAAAACGTGTTGGGAAAAAGGTTGAGGAGAAATCCTAAACCAATAAAATGGTAAAATTAAAGTTTACTTTACTCAATCAAATTGAATAAAGATTTTTCTTAACAACTCAATGCAAAAACTAGAGGAATGGGAAGTTATCTAAAACATCTCCATCTTCACTAAATCTAAGAAGCTAACTTTTGTAGTTTGGAAAGTGAAAGCTAATTTTTTATAATTTTATTGACCAAATTGTCAATCTTTTTTTTTTTTTGTAATTTGAAAGCTAGCTCCATTGAATATTGTGATGAAGATTGGGCCTATTGATAGTGGGGAAAGATATATTTTAATTTGTTTTGTTCATTTAATTACATGTATGTATGAAAGAAATTTAGTTCTTATGTACTGCTCATATGTTAAAGATGTTGTTTTAGTAAATTTGTTGGGTATATGATTCCCATGTTTCAGAAATAAGTAATTGTTATTTATGTTAATAAATGATCTTCTAATTAAGTTGATTATTTAAAAGGTTTATTATATAACATTGAAGATTAAGTCGATTATTTGTGGGTTAATCAATAATCTTCTATGAATAAGTAATTATATTTGTGCATGAGTTTTTTAGTTTTGTGTTCAATTTAACAAGTAATTAAAGTTCATGTGTAGTTAAATCATGTTTCAATTAAGTAATTAGGATTTTTTATTGTAGATTTTTTTCCATGAGTAATTCATTACATTTGGGTATGATTTCTTTAATTTTGTATTCAGTTTAGTAAGTAGTTAAAGTTTATGCTGAGTTAAACCATATTCTAATTAAGTTAAATAATTAATATTTATACCTAAATATGTGTAATTATTTTTGACCTTTTGACCATTATGTTGTATAAGTTATGCTAATATTGTTTTGCAAAGTTAACTATTAGTTATTTTGTTTTTATTTCATAGGTCAAAAAATGTGTGTCGACATATTATTCTCAAGTATGGAGGATTTTGGAAATATATTTCAAGATCCAAATAAGTCAAGTATGAGTGTAGAAGACAGAAAAAATTCACTATAGAGTTAGGAAATACATCATTGAAAAAGTTTAGGCTGGATACAGAGATCTATATCCCAAGACCTTTTGGGCTCAATCTTCGTCTCTATTACTCTAGACCAATTGTTAGCCCAATGAACTATGTTGCACTAAGTACAGAGGTAGAGTATATATTTATGCTAACTATGCATGGCCCAACCACTACTGAGGAAATGTTTGCTACAAGTTCTGATACATCAACTTTGAACATAGGCATTGATGCATCTAGGAATAGAAATGGGACATGGATGAAAACATGTGGGGTAGAAGGGGAAGAGGATGTAGATGTATCAGACAAGAAGATATTGGAGGTAGAGGATGAGACTAGAGTATTTGTAGAAGACAAAGATATTTTTGAAGATGATGATGATGATGATGATGATTGTTATTTAGTGGATGGGTACTACTCAGGGGCATCATCACATGAAAACTCTAAGGTAGAAGTCAAAAACATGGAGGCTTATGACTGTGATATATCAAGCAATGGAAGTGCTAAAGGGATTGAGTTTAGAAGAAGATATGACTTGGTAGAAGATTTTGAAATTTGTTTAAGGAATTATTTCATTATCAATAGCTTTGAAGTTCACTATAAGAGAAATGACCCAACTAGGGTTTTTGCCAGATGTCGCCTATGGTACATGCATGAATCTCGATTGCCAAATAGGAAGACCTTTTAGGTGAAAAAAATGATAAATGAACATACATGCCTTGGTGTTAACAAAGAAGAAACTCACTGACTTCCCAAACTTGGATTGTAGATAGGTTACAGAGGTATTGATTCTACTAATAAGGTTGTCCATGGGAGCATAAAAGAAAGCTTCAAGTATGTGTCTTCATTAATGGTCGAGATAGAAGGATAGGATCCATCAATCATCATAAAGTATGTGGTAGATGAAGAGAGAAGATTCAAAAGATTATTTGTAGCATTTGGCCCCTCTCTACAAGGATTCAAGGCAGGTTGTAGACCCTTCTTAGGGTTGGATGGATGTCATTTAAGGGGTAAGTTCTTAGGAAATTTCTTGTCTATAGTGGCCCTGGATGGAAACAATGAACTCTTTCCTGTTGCTTTTATTGTTGTTGAGAATGAATGTAGAAATACTTGACCTTGGTTTATTTAGTTATTGGACAAAGCATTGGACATGGACCATAGCATGCTAACTTTCATGAGTGACATGGAGAAGGGATTATTAGAAGGACTTGTTGTGCACATGCATGGTGTGGAGCATAGAATTTGTTTGAGGCATTTCTATAAGAACTTTAAGAAATTATGGCCAAGAGATCTTGAAAGGCTTGTATGGAATAGTGGAAGAGGATTCATCGAGAGTGGTTTTAGGTATATTTTGTTAGAACTTAGTGTCATGCAATGCTCATTCATATGAGCATATCTTATATTATTACTCATTTAACTTATTTTTTTGATGTGATGTTTTTACATGTTATGTTGGAGTTGAGGAGTACCTCACAAGAGTCATCAAAATACTGGAGGGACTTAGTGGAAAATAGAGAAGGTCTCACTTTGGTGAGAATTGTAAACTTCATAATTTGGCGAATGTGGGATCAATTTTGGTGGCTCAGAAGTGGCAGAGACTTCAAGAGTGGCCTTGATGCACATATCAAAGTTTGTTTAATTTCAAGTGCACTATTAGGTATTGTGAAAATATTAAATTTTCAACAGGCACATCAAATAGATTTGAATCGAAATTAGGTTCTGAATATCAAATTAAATCAAATTGGACTTGAACTAAAATTAAGTATGGGTCAAGTCAAGTTTAAATCAATTGGGGTTAGTCAATAACAAGCTCAAAGTCATCAATAATACCTCATAACTTAATCAACACAAGCCTAAAAGGCCATCAATTATCAAATTAGAAATGGTCAATATAAGCCAAGTCCGCTAACCATTTCAAATCAAACTAAAGTAGACTTGAATTCACTTAGTTAGTGAGCTAAATATCATATTCAAAGGAATTCCACTGACAATAAATATATAACTATTGACCACACTTCAAGTCAACCAATGCAAACTCAGAAACTATTGGTGATACTTTATTGAAGGAAGGGACGTTGTGTATTGATGGGGTTGGTGGTTGCTTCATGCTGGAACCAGTTGGGCCTTTCAAATAATAAGAATCTTCAGAGACAATAGGGTTTTATATTCTTAATGGTCCCTCACCTATCTAGGGGTGATCATTCCCATATGCTAGCATAATACTAGTTCCACAAAATTATTCAGAGTCGGTCGATGGTGTAATATCTTAGTTCTTAGCATAACTTGTGGGACTCGACATCCTAGGAGCAGTCATAGCGTTTAAGGGACAATATGCCAGAGACTCAGAGACTTTATATGGTGTGATTGAGATGTGAAATCATGTCATTAATACCTTTCATACTTCATATGATGAGATCATTGTATCCTTATTGGATATAAAACAACTAGCTAGGATCCCCATCCTTGGGGATTTTTACGATGAATACATCCTTACTGACCATCATGCAAGCCTTGACTTTTGTTATACTCTATGTGACCTCCTCAGATTTTATGCGTGGTTGGTGGCACATTTTTCAAATAATCAGAAGAGGGTACATTTCAACCGTTGAATCAAAATTTTTTATGAAAGAAGTCTGACAAGTGAACCAACTAAATTTGACTAAATTATGCACAACATGGAAGACATCCTTCAAGAAATTGGCCTCGAGACTTATTTTTCTACCTTCAATAATTTATGGCTTTGTTGCTTCATCATGTCACACAGTGGGCAGTATATCCATTTAGAGATATTTGTGATGGCCTTTAAGATGGCTCATCGGCAGAGGGTTGCCTTGGCCCCTACGGTGCTAGGTTTGATATATGTCAGTCTCAAAGTAATGGTGAATAGTCCTACAGGACCAAGTGATTCCTTGGTTTGGCTCCCCATTTATTTTCTTTATGCTTGAATTTATACTCACTTTAAGAGGATGTATATTGAGTTAGAGTCTAGTAATGAAATCAAAAGGCTATGTCATTCACATTGGTCTTCATCCCCGAGATGATTCAGATCATGGATACAATTGCCTCTACTTTCTTCCCCAAAGAGCCTAGGATGCATGTGTGGGATCTCTGAAATTTTGAGTGGCAAGCTTTTCCCTTCACTCTTCATGATTCTAACATGTTAGTGGATGTGGCTCATCTTCCCTTATCTTCAGAGACTTATAAATATATTATCTTTTTGTTGCATGGCATGCTTCTACTTCTTTTTAGAGAGCATTTAGCTGCAAAGTTTTATAATCCATATCAATCTTGTAGAAAATTAGGGTATGATTAGGATTTTTCGGAGAACATTCTTGCACCTTCACCACCATCATGTTTTGGCCAATTAGCAAGCTATTGGCTGTATCTCACTCATGTCCAAGATGATTCAGATTATTATATTTCTAACATTGAGCATGAAGTCAAGGTACTTCGTTCCTATGCTATAGTATGGTTTGACAATATAGGTGGTTATTTTCACATTAATTTTGAGTTTCTATTCCAAAATAAGTCTAATTTGGGTAGGAAAGAAAATCAAGTAGGAAGCAATAAAGGGTCAACACGACAAATGACTCAAGAGGCACAAAAGGTTCTGACTCGTAAATTTGCTCACCCTAGATCTAGTGGAGAGAGACCTATCTCTTCTTACAAAGTTAGTGATGGCCATTTTAGGGTAATGCAGGTCCCAAATTGAGCCTGAGGCTGGGGGTGCCTAGACCCATATATAATCGCCGTGTGATCATTGCTCCAAGGCACCCAGTGTGACATGCAGGCTCGTCTACAAGAGAGAGCATGGGAGAGGATTCACATATACCATCTTGGGACTCGATTTCTTCATTTTCCATTATTGACATGGATGTAGGATCAGGGGTGACCCTTCCTTCACCAACACTAGTATGCCAATCTCTTGATATACATTCAAATGAAGTAGTTTGACTAGCTTTCCCATCACCTGCGTTAGCTGACCATTCATCAGATGTGAGTATCCCTAAATGCTAGTTTTTTTTTCTTTTCTCTCCTTCTTTTTGGTTGAGAATCTCTTTCCTTTTAGGTGAACGAGGATTTTGGAGGCCCTTTTGATAATATTCTAGACTTTGATAGTAAGGGATATTCAAACTCTACCAAAATTTTCAGTTGTGTATGTACTAATTTTTCCCTTGTTACAGACATGGTTCCTTGGTCGTACTTTAGTTGAGGGATATTTGCATCCATGAGAATTCATTCACCATCACCAACATCAGGTAATGACCCACTATTCCCTTCTTTCTGAAAATTTTCCATCTTCTAATGTATCACTTGTTCCTTTAGATAATGATGAAGAAGCATAAGCAAGTGACTACTAAGTTACCATGATTATCAGAAGCATTATTTAGGCTTTATGTATCTTAAGATTATTCTTATCCTATTTATCTTGGGACCTTTGCTTGTTTTGGTCTTTTTTATTTAGGAATATCATTATTGTTTTATGGCATTTCTTTGCTTTGCATCAGATTTGGTCTTGCAACATCATATATCCTCCTTTTTTTCTCTTTTGCACCCTAGCCACATGAAATGAGTTCTAATTTCTCTATTGATTAATGAGTGTGATAATGGACTTACCACATGAGGATAGGTTTGAGTTGCCATAATGTGTAAACTTGATTGCCACAAGGAGTAGATTTAATTTGCCACGTAAAAATAGACTTGGTCTACCACATAGAAGTGGACTTAGTTTACCATATAAAAGTGGACTTGATTTGCGATATAGAAATAGACTTAATTTATCTAGTGAATGTGGACTTAGTTTGTCATGTAGAAGTGAACTTGTTTGCTATGTGAAAGTGAACTGGATTCACCTCATGGGAGCGGGCTTGGTTTGCCATGAAGGTGCGAGTTTAATCACCATGAAAAATGAGCTTGGCTTGCCATCACAAAATAGATGGGGTTTTATGTTCATGTTTTGCCTTGAGAACTATTAAGTGCATGTTTGATCAGACATTCCCTTTTGAGGAAGTCAAATATTCTATTATAGATAAAATATAGACACTTTTGGTTATTATTATTATTGCCCCAAGGGCTTAGGTATATAACCTTTTGAGGAATCAATTATTGATTAGTGGCATAGGCCTTTCCTCTTGTCATTGATTAGTTGATAGGATCCTTCTTCAAATATCCTTTCGATGATATAAGGGTCTTCCCAAATAAGATTGAACTTGCCTTTCTTATTTCAGTTTGGGATTGTAGGTTTTCTTAGGACTAAGACAATTTCTTTCTTCTAGAAGGACCTAAGTTGAGTTATTTTATTGTAAACCTTGGACATTTGTACTCTATATATTTTCAAGTTTTGCTGGTCAAATAGACTTCTCTCGTCCAAGAAGTCTAGCTCATCAAGACAAAAATGAATATTGTATTCTTTCATGATTTCTTGTTACAAAGTAATCCTTAGAGAGGGGATTTGCACTTTCAATGGCAAAACTATCTCTATCTCAAACACCAATGCATAGGACATTAATTAAGTAGGGGTTCGATGTGTGGTGCGTGTTGAAAGATCTCGTAAATAATTGTGATTATGTACCATATTTGTTATATTCTATATTTAGAGGTTTATGAGCTGTATTAGTAATCTTAGGAATCACTATTTATTTTCTTCTATATTAGGGTAGTTAGTTGACTAGTATATTTCTCCTTAATTAGGGAGATTAGCTACCTTTTTTGTTCCTAGTTAAGCTCTTTAAATAGCTGTACATCAATATAGAAAAATTATTCAGCCTTCTTATATTTTTTGTTCACTGTTTGTATGGTATTAGAGCAAAAAATCCTAGGTTTGCATCTTTTTCTTTTTATCTCTAAAATGTCTGAAGTCACGTCTAGGACAAGCCAGCCTCTTCAGCCATCTTAGTCCGAACCTCAGAGAAATACATCTGAAAACCATCACATTCAAATTAGTACAATCCGACTAAATTGTGATAATTTTCTTCGATGGTCACAATTTGTTCGCATGTATCTCCGAGGAAGAGGAAAGATTGGCTATATCACAGGTGATACTAAGCAGCCTGACGTGAATGACAAAACTTATGCCATTTGGGATGCTGAAAACTCAATGGTAATGACATGGTTGGTCAATTCCATGACTGAAGAGATAAGTGCAAACTACCTGTGTTACTCTACAACCAAGGAATTATGGGACAATGTTTTAGAAATGTACTCTAATCTTGGAAATCAATCCCAAGTTTATGAGTTGACCCTACGACTTGGGGAAATTTGCCAAGGTGAGGATTATGTGACAAAGTATTTCAATTCTCTTAAACGAATTTGGCAGGACCTGGACTTATTCAATGATTATGAGTGGAAATCAAATGATGACTGCAACCAGTACAAGAAGATAGTGGATACTGGCCGAATCTTCAAATTTCTTGCAGGTCTAAATGTTGAATATGATGAGGTCCATGGCCGAATAATTGGAAGAAATCCCCTGCCTCCAATTGGTGAAGTTTTTGCGGAGGTAAGGAGAGAAGAGAGTCGGAGACACGTGATGTTGGGAAAGAAGACTGCAGGTTCAACCGCATCCATGGAAGGATCAGCGCTGGCTATTCCTGAAGCTCAAGTAAGCAATAAAACTTCTCACAACCAGCATGCAGAAGACAAAAACAACCTGCAATGTGACTACTATGGAAAGCCATGCCATACTCACGAAAAATGCTGGAAGTTGCATGGTAAACCACCTAATGTTAAGGGAAAAAAATCTGGTGAACATAACACACCGATAGCAAATGAGGCTGAGTCATCTCCATTTAGTAAAGAGCAATTAAGTCATCTTCTTAAACTGCTGAAATCTTACTCATCATCTAATGCTCCTATCGGTTCTATGGCACAAACAGGTAGTAATTCTTTGGCTTTATTTGTTCTAGGCAGTACTACTCCTTGGATCATAGATTCAGGAGCCTCTGATCATATGACAAGCTGTTCTCAATTGTTTGATTCGTATTATCCATGTTCCGGTTTTGAAAAAATCAGAATAGTTGATGGCAGTTTTTCACCTATTGCAGGCAAAGGAAATATTAAAATTTCAGAAAAAATCTCTTTGAAATCAGTTTTACATGTTCCAAAACTTGCATGTAATCTTCTTTCCATTAGCAAATTGTCTAAAGACTCTGATTATTCCATTCTTTTTTCTCCTTCCAATTGTGTTTTTCAGGACCGGACCTCGGGGAAGATGATTGGAACTACAAGAGAAATAAATGGGCTGTACTACTATGATGGAATTGGTTCTGGGAATAAAACAGCTCATGGATTAGGTAGTACAAGTTCAAGCTTTGTCTATGATCAAGTTATGTTATGGCATAAAAGATTAGGGCATCCTAGCTTTCCATATCTCAAATCTTTATTTCCTGAATTATTTAAAGGTATTGATTGTTCAAAACTTCATTGTGAAGCTTGTAATTTAGCTAAAAGTCATAGTGTTTCGTTTCCAATAAAACCATATTTTGCTTCAAAACCATTTTATTTGTTGCATAGTGATGTTTGGGGCCCATCCAAAGTTAACACACTTTCTGGAAAAAAATGGTTTGTAACATTTATTGATGATCACACACGAGTTTATTGGGTTTATTTGTTGGAAGAGAAATCTGAAGTTGAACAACGATTTAAAGATTTTTTCCACATGGTTGAAAATCAATTTCAAACAAAAATTGGCAATCTAAGAATGGATAATGGGACTGAATATTTCAACAAATATTTGAGAACATTCATTTTGGAAAAAGGTATTCTGCATCAATCCACTTGTCGTGACACACCACAACAAAATGGTATTGTTGAAAGAAAAAATAGGCATTTACTTGAAGTTGCTCAGGCACTTATGTTTTCCATGAATGTTCCTAAATATCTTTGGGGTAATGCACTCCTAACCTCTTGTTATTTAATAAACAGAATGCTATCTCGAGTTCTGAAATTTCAAACACCTTTACAAGTTTTGAAAAATTATTTTTCCACATCTAAGATAATAGCAGATCTCCCTTTAAAGGTTTTTGGATGTGTTTGCTATGTGCATATCCCTAATGTGTTTCGCTCAAAACTTGATCCCAAAGCTGAAAAATGTGTTTTTATTGGTTATGCTTCTAATAAACGTGGGTACAAGTGTTTTAATCCAGTCACAAAGAAATTTTTTGAGAGCATGGATTTCAAAAAACTTTTCTTTAGGGGGAGAACTTAGTTGAAGAAAATAATTTTTAGGAAACTTTACCAATTTCTTTAACTAATTCTGATACGGAAAATAGGGTTAGCACTATTAATCCTACTTTGCCAGATGTTACTTTATCAGAGACAGGGGGAGAAGTACTTCCAACGGATCATAATCTAGTGGATCATAATCCTCAACATGAGCTGCAGGTTTATACTAGGAAGAAATTCCATAAAGTTACTACAGCCCCAGTTATTCCTTCAGCAGATGTTCAATCAGCTTTGCCGAATAATGGCCCTACAACTCAGAGTAACCTTCCCTCTACTTCCACTCCTTCTAATCTTGATCTTCCAATTGCTTTAAGAAAAGGAATCCGAACATGCACTAAACATCCTATCGCACACTACTTGTCATATGAAAAACTGTCAAAAAATCATAGAGCATTTGTGTCTAGGATTTCTAATATGTTTGTTCCAAGAACTGTTCAGGAAGCATTAGGTGACCCGAGTTGGAGATTAGCTGTGATGGAAGAAATAAATGCTCTTAAAAGAAATAACACTTGGACTGTCATTGATCTACCCAAAGACAAAAAGACGGTTGGGTGCAAATGGGTGTTCACGGTGAAGTTTAAAGCTGATGGAAGTGTGGAGAGATACAAAGCGAGACTAGTAGCAAAAGGATTTACTCAAACTCATGGCATTGATTACCAAGAGACTTTTGCTCCTGTTGCTAAAATTAACTCTATTAGAGTACTTCTTTCTCTTGCAGTTAACTTCAACTGGCCACTTCATCAATTTGATGTAAAGAATGCATTTTTAAATGGAGAATTGCAAGAAGAAGTATATATGGACCTGCCACCCGGATTTGAAGAAAAACTTGGAAAAGGCAAAGTGTGCAAATTAAAAAAGTCTCTATATGGATTAAAGCAGTCTCCTAGAGCTTGGTTTGAGCATTTTGGTGATGTTATAAAGAGACATGGTTTCTCTCCAAGCCAAGCTGATCACACCCTATTTTTCAAATATTCCATCAAAGGTAAAGTAGCTATTTTGATTGTGTATGTAGATGACATAATCATGACAAGGGATGATTCTCTTGAGATTAGCAACTTGAAGAGGAAACTTGAACCCGAATTTGATATTAAGGACTTGGGAAAGCTGAAATATTTCCTCGGGATGGAGTTTGCAAGGTCCAAGGAGGGAATTTTTGTCAACCAATGCAAGTATGTGCTTGATTTACTCAAAGAAACGGGAATGACAGGTTGTAAGGCAGCAGATATGCCAATCGAACCTAATGTAAAGTTGAAAACAGCAGCAACTAATGAGGTAATGGACAAAGAACATTATCAAAGATTGGTAGGGTGACTAATCTATTTGGCTTACAGTCGACCTAACATAGTTTTTGCAGTGAGTGTTGTGAGTCAATTCATGCATTCACCTAGACCTACTCACTTTGAAGCCGTATTCAGAATTTTGAGATACCTCAAGAGAACTCCTGGAAAAGGATTTTTGTTCAAAAAAGGAGAACATCTTCTGATAGAGGCCTACACAGATGCAGATAGGGCAGGAGATGTAAATGATAGAAGATCCATCTCAGGTTATTGTACCTTTGTAGGCGGAAATCTGGTTACTTGGAAAAGTAAAAAACAAAGTGTGGTGGCAAGGAGTAGTGCTGAAGCAGAATTCTGCTCTGTGGCACATGGATTCTGTGAAGTGTTATGGATAAAAAGACTCTTAGAAGAATTGAAGATTCCTATACCAGCACCTATTAAAGTTTACTGTGACAACAAGGCTGCAATCTCTATAGCTCATAATCTAGTTCTACATGACAGAACAAAACATGTAGAAGTTGACAAACATTTCATCAAGGAAAAGATAGATAGTGGTGTGATATGTATGTCCTATATACCCACTGCCAGCCAAACAGCAAATATACTAACAAAAGGTCTTCCCAAGGTGCAACACGAGAATCTAGTTAGCAAGCTTTCCATGAGTGACATCTTCATGCCAACTTGAGAGGGAGTGTTGAAAGATCTCATAAATAATTGTGATTATGTACCATATTTGTTATATTCTATATTTAGAGGTTTATGAGCTGTATTAGTAATCTTAGGAATCACTATTTATTTTCTTCTATATTAGGGTAGTTAGTTGACTAGTATATTTCTCCTTAATTAGGGAGATTAGTTGCCTTTTTTGTTCCTAGTTAAGCTCTTTAAATAGCTATACATCAATATAGAAAAATTATTTAGCCTTTTTATATTTTTTGTTCATTGTTTTTAGTGCGATAAGCCCATAGACCTCAGTAAGCTTTTGGTGCAAATATTTCTTATTTTTGTAATAACTTTTTTTAAGATTTTGGAAAGAGTATTGTTGAATGTCTCAGTGAGCCTGTTGGCTCTCACATTATAGATAGACAAATATCTCTAGTTTATCTTCTAATGATGCACAAATCATCCTACCTTGAAATTGCTAAAGGATGGTCCATTATCAGAAATGATCCTTCAAGAGACATCAAATTGGTGTAAGATATTTTCTTGATAGAAGTGGATAATAGTATTTGCTTTTACCTCTTTCAACGATTGCTACCAGTATGAAATGGTGGCCACTGGAAGAAAATGATTTGATTGGGCGATAATGTCTATGCCTCATACCTTGAATGGCCATAAGGACACTATTGGATGTAGAGGATTTGAGTATTGATAAATGAAGTCACCATGAATTTGGCGTAGGTGACATCTTCTCACATATTCAATGTAATCTCCTACTGTCGTGAGTTAATAGTAGCTCATATGTTTAATCTTTATCATCATTTTTAGGCTCGATTAATGAGCTCCATAGACCCCAAAATGCACTTCATACATAACTTCTTTGACCTCTTTGTCTGAGAGGCAGTGTAAAAGTAGTTGATCGAAGGATGATTTATAAAGAGTGTCATTGATAAGCAGAAAGTGTGTGACCTTCTTTCTGAGTTGTGTCCATGTTGATTTATTTTTTGAAAATTTTTCACTTTTGAGGTAATTGGTTAATGGTATTTTCCAATCTATGGCCTCTTCTACTAGTTGAAATTCAGTTTTCTTATATTTGATGCTAAAAATTGAGTTCCTTACTTGTCTACTATAGATTGTGATTAGAATTTCTCTTTGATCAGAGTCAGCCATTGTCTTGGCTAATTTAGCTAAGGAGTTGACTTTCGCATTAATAAATAGAAGAACCGTAGTTATTTGAACATGTAGGATTTGTCTTATGAGCTTTTAAGGCGTTTCATGGTATTTCAGGATCTTAGATTTATAGACTTTATTTTTTCCTTGAACTTAGATAACTAGTTACAAATTACCAAAAATATGTAGGTGTGATACTTACATATTGAGGATCATTTTTAGTCCTGCAATTAGGACATTGTATTCAACTTCATTGTTTGTGTATGGTTTTGAGAGAAAATAGGAATATCATAAAATATCCTCATTTGAAGTGACATAAATGAGTCCAGTGTCTGTTTTGATTTGCAAAAACTTAGGTTTGATCCTTGGTTTGATGGATGATACTCCATCAAAGTATAGCTTCTAGTAAGGTTCCTCTTCTTTGACCAGAAGGATTTTTTCATCAAGGAGCTCACAACTCAGAGAAGAATCATCTGATACCGTATGAGCTAGGAGAAAATCAGAGAGGACTTGCCTTTGATTGTCTTTTGGGGAGTGAATTTGATATTATATTCTATAAAGATTAAAGCTCACTTTGCTAGCCTCCTAGCGCGTGCAAGTCTAATTATCAGGTATATTATGGGATCAATCTTTGATATTAAAATGACTTGATGAGCAAGCAAATAGTTTCTCAATTTCTTGATAGTGAATATGAGCATCAAATAATATTTTTCAATAGGAAAGTAATTACTTTCTGCCCCGACTAGCATTCTACTCAAATAGCAGAGTGCATTTTCTTTGTCCTCTTTATTATTTTGGGTGAGAAGTGCCCCCAAGAATCCTTCCATTATCGTCGTTTAAAGGATAAGGGGTTTATCAGATAGAGGTACTGCCAAAATTGGTGGTTTTAAGAGATACTACTTGATCTCTTCAAAGGCATGTTGGCAGTCTTCATCCCAAATAAATGGAATATCCTTCATCAACTTAGAAAAAGGCTTGTATTTTCTAAGGAGGTTTGAAATGGATCTTCTTATATGTACCGGTCAGTCTTGGAACAACCTCAATTACTTTAAATTACTGGGTGGTGACATATCCAAGATAGCTTTGATCTTAGATGGATCAATTTTAACTCCTCAATGTCTGACAATAAAGGCTAGGAATTTTTCTAATGATACCCCAAAAACATACTTTGTAGGATTTATCTTTAAGTTTTATTTTTTAAGATGGTCGAATATCACTCTTAGGTCTTAGATTTGTCTTTCTTTGGACTTAATTTTGACCACCAAGTCATCAATATAATATTCCACTAATTGCTGTATGAGGTCATCAAATAATTGAGTCATAACCCTTTGATAAGTGGCGCCTGCATTCTTGAGCCCGAAGAGCATCATCTTGCAATAATAAATGCCAATTGGGGTCCTGAAGGCCGTATGTTTCTTACCTTTTGGATATATTTTATTCAAGTCCCTGTAGTCTACACAAAGACATATTTGACCATTCTTTTTCTTATTTAGCATGATGCTTGCCACCCAATAGGGATAAATTTTTCTCACTGATGAAGCCTGCTTCAATCTGTTTCTTTATTTCTTCTGTCACCTTCTATTTTAGATTGACTTTCACCTTCCTAAGTGCTTATTTGACAAGTGAAAGCTTAAGATTAATAGTCAGTTTGTGGACTCTAATTTCAGGATCTAATCCAGGCATCTCTTTATAGCTCCATGTAAAGCAGTCAATGTATTCTTAGAGCACTACTTTGAGCTAGGTTTGGCTTTCTTTTAAAAGTTGAGTACTAATGAAAGTCAACTTGGAGCCCTCCTTTGAGCCTAGGTTGATCTCCATCAGTTCACCACCTATAGCTTGTCCCCCATCCTCAAGTTCTGATGGAGCTTCTTTTGGTTTGAAGATTATTTCTTCACCAAATGATTCATTATATCGAGTGAGGTTTGGTGAAGATTTGTCTGAAGGCATTTTGACTGCATCATGCCCTTTTTTTTGTTCTAATAAAATTCCACCAAGGATGTCACTTTCTTGTGATGTCTAAAAAGTTGAGCCACCTTGGTGCACATGTCAAACAATATTGATATCATTTGGTCATCCTGAATATTAGAGAGAGATCCAATAGTGACAATAAGATATGTGTGGGCGTTTGAAGTAATACAGCCTAGTCCTTTGGTGTTTTTGTTTCCTCTTTTAGAAATATAAGCACGTTCTTAGAGTGAATCTCTTAGATTCTTGAAGAAATGACTCTCTTTTTTTGTTTGTGAACATCCACAACTAGATTTATTGATTATCTGATGAAGTTGATTTAAGAAATATTTAGGCATAATTACCGGTTGATGGTCACCATCATTCGCTAGATCTTCAGTCCCTAGGATTTCATGTATGCTTGGGGCATAAGGGAATGCCTTGTAAAATAGTATTTTCTTTTCTCCTTTGCATCATAGAGGAATATAGAAAGTCACTAATTCTTTCATAATATTGATGCTCAACTTATCTAACGGCCTAAATAAGTCTTTCAGAACTTTAGTAATAAGGAGAATATTTTCTATTTGACCTCTATTATTATCTATGTTAGAAGTATAACCATCCAGGTAGACTTACAAGGCATTTAGTCATTTTCTTCATAAGTTTTTTTAGCCTTTTTGAAATATAGATGTTCCATAAGTACCTTTGTTTGGGATACGTTGTGCTTCTTTCCCAAAGAGGATTTTAGCAAATGGTTCATGGTTTTCAAGTATTGTAATATGATTAATCTGCTCGATGGATATTTTGAATAGGGCTATCTTTAAGAGAGTTAGCTTGCCTTCTCGGTATTGCTTCTCAACCCAATCCTTGAATACATAACAGTCTTCAATGGTAATGCCCCAAAACTCTATGGTAAGGATAATAATTTGGGTGATCTATTTTGTTGGCCTAACCTAATCTCTTGGATTCTAGCAATTGAAGGCCTAACTTTAGGGCATCCTAAAAGATTAGTGAAACCAATGTGTTATCTTAATCCTAATAGATGTTCAATAAGCCCAGAAGCTAATTAGATGCTTGGCAAACCTATAAATTGGCTTTAGTCCAAATAGATGTTTAGAGAGTCCACAGGTTAGTTTTAGTCCGAATAGACGAACAGTGAGGGTACAAGTTAGACTTTAGTCCAAACTTAGTTTTTAAATGAACACGCAGACTAATCCAAAATCGTTTGACTTTTGGATGAGTTGGTATGCTAACTCTTGGTTAGAATGATTTTTGGATGAACTCAAATATTAACCCTAGAATGAAATTAGTGAATTGAATTGAAAAAAAATTCCTTTCTTTTTTTTCAGCAAGCTTTTTTTTTCCTCCTTCCCTATAGCTAACCACAACTATTTTTTTTTATGTTTTTATTTCCCCCCTCCATGTGCGAGGAGCAAAGCCTTTTGTTTTTTTTTTTTTTTGTTATTCCCTCTTTCCCCATATTCTTCTTTATTTCGTGTCTTCTCTTCTTTCATTCTCCTTGTCATAGCCAAATCTCTCATGCCCAAGCTGGTGTTTCTCTTGCCATCTTTCATCTTTGAGTCAGTGGCCAGATCCGGCCATGAACATCAACGGATGATGGCGACGGCACTCCTCTGCAATAGCAGGGGTAAGGCTAGAGCAGTGTAGCAAAGCCCGAATAGCCGGAGCATGGATCACTGGCATGGTGCAAAGCTCAGAAGCTAAGAGCTTGCTAGTGGGGGAGGAATGTAGCGCTAGTCCACGGGAGTGCTGGCCAGTAGGTTTGGAGTGCAAAAGTGCAAGCCATGGGGGAAGATGGCTGGGTATGGCCATCTCCGATCAAATTCAGCCCTCGGTGGAGATGGGTGGTCAGAGGAAAGCAAAGCAGGCAAAGCTTAGGGGTTGTGCAGGTACGGTGGTGCAAAAGGACTGGGAGCAAATATGGGCTCTGATTTTACCTTTTGATGTAAGACCTACGAGAAAAATGAGTTGAAAATTGAATTAAACAAATTTGCATACCTCAGGGCCTGACATAAAAAATGTTGAAATCTTCATCTGCAATTCTCAGCTGATTCATCTTGAACCTTTACTATTCTTTCATAAGGAAGAGTTGAAGAGGAGGAAAAATTTTCAAATAAAAAAAAAATCCTGAAGGTCCCTATGGACATTTGTCACTTGTTGCTTGAAAGGCTGTGGCAAAACGAGGTTATAAAAATAAACTAAGTGAAAGACTGACTTGAAGTATGAAAGAGTCTCCCTTAGGTTTATCTTGACCTCATGTTCACCGTAGGAGATGGCCCTTTCCGCCAGTGCCATCTCTAATGCTAGTCGTGCTCCTGGCCATTCGTGTCGATCATCCCTCTCTTTCAAAAGCATAGCTGCTGCTCCGGGCCTAAGTTCTCTTCTCTGTTCCGTGAATTCTCAATTAATTGACTGTGATTTGGCCTTTTTACAAAAAGACCCTCCAAGTTAATTATAATTACAAATCAAAGTTTCGTCATTACAAATAAGGCCAAATATTTACAAAAAGGTCCAAATCTCAAATAATTCAAATAAATTAATTTAAATTCAGATTTTCAATCAAATTCAGTCTTATAAAATCTATCCTCCTCCAACCAGATAATCTCAAGATAAGACCAGATGCTGGGTATACTATAAAACATTTCGACCCATCACGAAACACCCAAATGAGCACACACATATAAAAAATTTGACTTCGTCTATGCTGTCATCTATTATTATACAAATATCAATCAGGCAGTCAAACTTGAGTCAGTTACTGTATTTCCAAACTATCTAACTCGAATTATACAATCAAACTTATTTTAAAAATAAATTAATAAATAGTCTATAAGGCCACAAGACTTACAATCCCCCACTTGGCCTATAGATTTATTTATTTATACATATATAGGTAGATGTATACTGAAAATCATTTTTGAGAAAATAATTTTCACATAGGATGCCAACTATGCAATTCAGAGACAATGAGACATACTACACTTCCTCAATAATTCCCATATATGCCTAACCATGGATGAATGTATACTAATGATATACCAACTAATTTTATGTCAAAGAAAATAAAGTACTACATTAGTTGAGCTTAATAACATCAAACATAAGCATAGACAATGTACTCGTGGAACAAGCCTTACAATAAAATATAATAGTAGTGAGAATTCTCATGTCTTTTCTATTGACGGTCTACTCGCTTCATGTTTCTTTCAGAAACACGTCACTTAGATGCACAAATTTTACTAAGGATATTCCACAAGTGCTAATGTACTTTATCTAAGTGAGAGATATAAAACGGATATGATACCCATTATACCTTCACCTCAAGTATTTCAAGAATTACCTGCACATGATCACTATGTCCTCATGTAGGTGGTCATCACCAACCTACCTAGTCATCCATGGTATTCCCAAGAACTTCATCTTCCAAATTGGAAGATTAAAAATAAAACATATCAATGAAATTATTTCATATGGGGAAAGTAATATTATACTGAGAAATAAACTGTAACCAGATAAAAATACATGTAACGATCAAAACATGACATCATCTTTACCAACTATCCTCATATGATTGACATGATCTTTAAATATTTTCACCACAAGACCTTTAGTCATGGGTCAGCTAGATTATCTACAGAGGATATCCGTGAAATAATAATATTTTTTTTCTAAACTTTTTCACGGACATAATGAAATTACAGCTCAATATGTTTTGCTTTGAAATGACATCTAGCATCCTTAGTAAGAGATATAGCTGCATCATTATCACAGACTAGTTGCATTGGCTTGTCAACATAATCAACCACTTGGAGGTCAGAAAGGAAATATTTCAACCACATAGCATGTTTACTAGCTTCACAAAAAGCTATGTACTATACCTCCATAGTTGACAAAATAATAGTAGTCTATTTAATACTATGCCATGAAATAACTCCTTCTGCCAAAGTAAACATATATTCAGATATAAATGTCAAATTATCCTCATATCCTTTCCAATTAGAGTCTGTATATTCAAAACATTTAATGGTTATAACCATCAAATAAGAGCACATAATTTTCGGTTTTCTTCAGAAAACGAAAAACCTTCTTAACTGCTCTTCAATAAGTCATTCTTAGATTACTCTGATATCTGCCAAGAAGTCCCACAACAAAAGTAATATTTGGATCAGTACAGATTATTAAGTACATCAAACTGCCAACAGCTGAAGCATAGAAAATTTTCTGCATCTCTCATCTCTCAATTTCATTCTGAAGACATTGCTGAAGATTAAGTTTATAACCTTTAACTATAGGTGATTCTCTAGCTTTACAATTATCCATACCATATTTTTGAAGAATTTTAGCAATATATGTCTCCTAAAAAAGCTCAAGCAATCAACGCATTATGTCTTTGTATATTTTAATGCCTAAGACATATGTAGCATTGCCAATATTCTTTATTTCAAAAACTGTAGACAACATCTTTTCAGTTTTCTTGAGAAAATTTAGTTCATTACCTGCCAATAAGATATTATCAACATATAACATCAATATTTGAACTTTACCTTCACTGACCTTCAGATATACACAATTATCAGCCATATTCTCCCAAAAACTGAATTTTGTGATTGCCTCATGAAATTTAATATACCACTGTGGAGACATTTATTTTAAATCATAAATAGATTTATGTAGTCTATAGACTTTTGTTTCATTTCCTTTTCTAACAAATCCTTCCGGTTGAATCATATAAATTTCTTCTTCAAAATTATTTTTCAGAAATGTTGTTTTAACATCTATCTAAATGAGTTCATAGTCATAGTGTGCAACTAATATCATAAAAATTCTTAATGAATCTTTTCTAAAGATTGGAGAAAATGTCTTATCATAATCAATTCTTTCTCTTTAAGTGTATCCTTTAGCAACTAATCTTACTTTACACTTATCAATTTTACCATTGGCTTTCAATTTAGTCTTATAAACTCATTTACAGCCAATTGATTTATAGTTTATAAGAGTTTGCACTAGAGACCAAATCTCATTTTTTTGCATTGAGTCAATTTCTTCAATCATTGCATTCAACTAGAATTTTGCATTCGTAACGCTTATAGCTTGTAAAAAATTCAATGGATCATCATTTTTTATGATTAATGATACAGACATATCATCTAAATTATTTAAACTCTGAATATGCATATCTCCAATTTTTGCTAAATATGTAACGTAGTCATTTGATATAGCTTATTTACGAATTCCTCTGGGTCTTTCATCTGACTGGTCTAGCATAGTCATCGATACTTTATCTTGTTTAGCTCTATTTGACTCATCCTCAACTTCAAATTTTTTTCTCTTACTTCCTATGACAAATGTCCCATGTTCAATAAATTTGACATCTCTATTTTCAAATATAGAACCTTGAATAGGATTATATAACTTGTAACCTTTAGATTTTTCTAGAAAATCAATGAATTTACAGCTTAAACTCTGTGCTACAGTTTTTGGCATATTGGGTTTAGCAATTTTAGCTTCTGTATCACAGCTCCAGATTCTAAGATGATTCAGACTGGATTTTCTGCCAAGTTATAACTCAAAAGGAGTTTTAGAAATAGATTTGGATGGTACTCTATTTAAAATATATGTAGCCATTTTCAGTGCTTTGCCCCATAAAGAGTCTAGTAATTCACTGAAAACCAACATACAACGTACCATGTCCATCAAAGTCCTGTTCCTCCTTTGTACTACTCCATTTTACTTTTTATTTCCTAAAATAGTTATATTTGCAATGATTCCATGCTCCTGTAAGAAGTTTCAAAAAATATTTGAATTGTATTCACCTTCTCTATCTAACCTGATGACTTTAATTTTTTTTCGCTGTTGATTTTCAACTTCAACTCTATACATTTAAATATTTTAAAAACATCCGACTTTCTATGCAACAGATACACATATCCATATCGTGAATAGTCATAAATGAATATTACAAAATACTTCTGGCCATTCTTTGTAACTACCCCATTCGAACCACAAACTTCTATATGGATTAAATCTAATAAATTATTAGACTTTAATAGCTTTGGAAATGATGCTCTTGTCATCTTTCCTTTAATATAATCCACACAAATACCAAAATCATCAAAATTTATATTATGTAGAATTTTATCATGGTAGAGTCTCTCCAATCTATCTCTACCAATATAACTTAAACGATAATGTCATAGGAGATAAGAATTCTTATCCAACTGTACATTCAGATCATAAGAAAATATATGTCTGAAATCGATATTATAAAATGTACTAAGAGTCAACTTTCAGTTTTACATGTAATTTATATAAATCATCAAATACAGTACCAGTAGTAACAATAATACTATTATACATCAGAGATACACAATCTTTGCTAAAAATAAAATAGTAATCAGCTTCTGTAAGTCTAGAGACTAACAGTAAGTTACGCCTAATAGCTGGTGCAAAAACTGTATTTGATAGTAAAACAGTGTAACCATCATAGAGAACCAGAGTGTATATCCCAACATCAATGATCTCAGCTCGCTCATTGTTCCCAACGAAGACATACTTCTCATGATTATCTAGTTTCCTTAGGTCCAAGAATCCCTGCATAATAGTTGATATATGGACCGATGATCTCGAGTCCACAATCCTTGCATCAGGAGAAATATCAATATAATTTGACTCAAAGCAAACCAGACATTCCAACTCATGTCATTTGGAAAACATTATCAAAATATGTTTTCGAACATTCCCATGCTCTGCCAATTTTGTGTTGTGGAACTTATGGGTCAAAGATAATTTCTTGACTTTAGAGGACCCAACAAATATTTCATGAATACTCTGAAGTAATTCTTTGGAAGAATAAATATCTGGCAAACTAGTATGAATTATTTCAGAAACTATTCTTTTGATTATCAGTTTTGCTAATTTATCTGTTCTTTGCCATTTTTCAAACTAGTTAGACTCAATAGGCAGTTTAGTAGTATCAAGAGCAATGTCAAAATCTTGAAATACCAAATGAGCCTCTAGTTTACTTTTTCAAGTCGAGTAATTTGATCCATTCAAGATCTCAACCTTAAAAAGCTGACTACTGGATTTCATACTACAAATTTTGCAATGGATAGTTCAAATACACAACAAATGCATTTCAATAATAAATAATCCATGATTTTATTGATTCAACTAGATATTATTATTGTGATCTTATATTAACTACTTTGTGAGACAAACATAAACCACGATATCGCACAAATCACAAGCAAAACCAAAATTGAGATTAAATTATAATCTTATACTGCCTCCTTTAGGAGAATAATATAAATCACGAGATCCTGCAAATAAAATCCATAATAATCGCAACAAATAATAAAATTCCACTTTAACTTTCTTTTATTATCATAAATAAATTTTCAAAATATTCCATATTTATTTATTTTCTACATCAACTCAACTTTTGGGTCAAATTGAGTAGAGTTAAAAACAAATATAGAATAATAATATTTATAAATTAAAATGACCTCAAAATTTTTTGGGAAAATATTTGGTCATTTTAACTCATAAATGTAACCATGACTAAATAATAATGAAAATTTTTTTCATTAACTCAAATAGTCATTAACTTAATCAATTAAGATTAATTAATCTTGATTAACATAATCACAGTACCAAACCAAGATTGAATTCAAATTGCAATTTCATTATCAATCAAATTGAAATGAATTGTATTGAATTATGATTTTGTATAAAAGCCCTTCCAAAATTTTAATTTACAAAAAATTTTAAAAATTCAACAGATTCATGAAAACTCACATAAATCAAAATTTTGGAATCCAATCTCAAATTTTTCTTCATCAATAAAATTGTGGATACCAATAGATTATTTAATACTATTTTCAGTCAAAACTCGAGACAAAAACTCGATTTTCCCAAATTAGGTTTCGAGAAATTCAATAGAAAATAAATTAGAACTCGATTTTTCACGATCCAACCATCAAAAGTAGGCTCTGATATCAATTGTGAGTTCTGATTTTACCTTTTGATATAAAACCTGCGAGAAAAACGAATTTAGTACTAAATTAAATAAATTTACATACCTCAGGTTTTGAAATAAAAAAATACTTAAATCTTTATCTGTAATTCCCAACTGATCCACTTTGAATCTTTACCGCTCTTTGATAGGAAAAAGTTGAAGAGGAGAAAAGATTTTCAAATAAAAAAAAACCTTTCGAACGGGTGTGAGAACGAAGAGAAAACTAAGAGTTCTGCTCTCTGTTTCGTGAATTCTCAGTTAATTGATTTTGATTTGGCCTTTTTGTGAAAAGAGCTCCCAAGTTCATTATAATTATAAATAAGACCAACTATTTACAAAAAGACCTAAATATCAAATAATTCAAATAAATCAATTTAAATTTAGATTTTCAATCGGATTCAGTCTCATAAAATTTATCCTTCTTCAATCATACAACCTCAAGGTGAGAGTAGATGTTAGGTATACTGTAAAATATTTCGACCCATTATAAAATATTCAAATGAGTACATACATATATAAAATTTAATTCCGTTTATATTATCATCTATTATCATATAAATATTAATCAGATAATTAAATTTGAGTCATTCACCGTATTTCTAAATTGTCTAACTCGAAGTGCACAATCAAATTTATTTTAAAAATAAATTAATAAATAGTCTATAAAATCACGGGACTAATAGCAAATGCCCTTGATGGTGGCAATAACAGGTGGCCTGCACGTGTAGGTCGGGTGGAGTTAGCGAACCTAACAAAGGGCTTAGAGCGGGTAGTAGCCTCCCTTCCGTGCAGTGTAGGCGTGGCGGTCAGCACGACGGGATCTCCTTGGCTTGCCTCTGTAGGTGGTTATGTGCAGGCCATGAGTTCAAGTCGGAGATAGCCTGAGTGTGCATGGGCGGCGGTTCACTGGGTGAGGCTATAGTTTTCTTGGCCGGATCCGGTCGAACATGGCCAGACCCCGCCCCTTTTAGCGGTGGTAGACGACTCGAGAGGAGGAGTTTCAGAGGTGGTACCGCTGCTGGTGCTGAGATTTGGTGGAGCAACCGCCTGTGCGAAGGAGAGGAGGCCAGCAGAGAGTGGAGCTTTGGTGGTGGTCCGGTGAGGAAGGACTAGAGCGGGAGACAACAATATGTCAAAGAAAAGTAAAAGCTAAGTAGAAAGTGTTGACCTTGTTCTCTTCGTTGGAGCTTGTCTCTTTTTTTCTTCCGATTTGTTCTTTGTGCTCCATTTCTCTGTGATTTCTCTCTTTTATGATGCCTCTTCCCTCTCTTTTGCAGGTTTTCATTAATTTTTGGAGGGATGGAAAAGATTTGAAATCAAATTCTTATTGGTTTGATTTTAAATGTTATTGAATTGTGATTTATAATTAGATTGAATTCTCATTTTTTTTATTGATATATAATTTTTTAATTGGGATTTATTTACTTATGAAAAAATTTTAAAATTGTATTATTTTTTGGATATTAAATTGTTAAAGGGAATATTTACAGTTTTTTTTGGAAGATTTGGACTAAAATATGACTTTATAAATTTTGGGGTTTTTGTCGTAAACAATTTCCGACATGAATCTATTTATAAAATTTATTTGATATTATTAAAATCACCTTAAATAGATTTTTAATGGATTTTAAATTTAATCCTAATAGAATTTTTATCAGGTCCTTAATAGAAATAGATCTAATCCTAATTGTATTTTTATTGAATCTTGAATGAATCTTGAATTAAATACTGATTGGGTTCTTATTGGATTCTTAATGGATATTTGATCAACCGTAATTAGATTCCTATGAGATTTTTAATGGATCTTAGATTCAACTTTAATGAACCTAGGGTTTAAACCATGTTGGATTCATATTAGATTTAAGTTCAAACCATGTTAGTTTGGGTTTGACCCATCATAGTTTAAGTTCAAGTTCAAGCTGGTTCTGATTTTGATTTGACCTTGTTTTGGTTCAAGTTTGATCTGCTTCTGCTTTTGATTCAACCTAGTGCTAGCTTAGGGTTGACCTAATTTTAGATTTAGATTCGACCTAATTCTACTTCAAGCTTGACCTAATTTTGAATTAGATTTAACCTGATCTAGTTCAGATTTGATCTAGTTCTTGTTCAAGTTTAACTTAGTTATGATCCTAGTTCAATCTAGTTTAGGTCCAATCTAGTTCTGATTCAAATCTAGCTTAATTTAAATTTGATTTTAGTTCAAACTTAAGTTTGGTTTTAGTTTTGCTTCAGGTTTGAACCTAATTTTGATTTGAATTTGATTTTGGCTTAGACTGATTTTGGTTTTGGTTTACGGTTGAACCTAATTTTTGTTTAGGCTTAAGCCTAATTTTAATTTTAATCAATTTAATTTGATTTATTTGGTTCGTGGTCAAGTTTGCTAAAGAATCTCTTAGGCTAAGAATACGGGTAATTGTGTTTTCGAAAAAAACTTTTAGACTAAAAATACAATACTCGGATTTTCGAAAAAAATCTCTTAAGCTAGAAATACCATATTATGATTTTCAAAAGAATTTCTTGGGTTAGAAATATAATATTTGAATACTCAAAGAGATTTTTAGGCCGAAAAGTTAAATGGTCAGATTCCCGAAAAAATTTCTTAGACTTGAAAAACAGCGGTTGGATTTTTAAAAAATTTCTCGAGGCAAAAATATGACATACAAGTTTTCAAAAAGAATCTTTTTGGCCAAAAATATTGCATTCGGATTTCCGAAAGAATCCTTTAAAGCAAAAATATATTTGAGTTCTCAAAAGAATCTTTTAGGACAAAAATATAGCATCTGATTTTCCAAATAGTTCTTTAGGACTAAAAAATTATTACAGTCAAATTTTCGAAATAATCCTTTAGACCAAAAGTTAGGGGATCAATTTTCCAAAAAAATTTTTAGGTCTGAAAGAGAGATGATGGGATTCTCAAAAAAATCTCTTAGACCCAAGAGTTAAGCAGTCACATTTTCAAAAGGATTCCTTAGATTTGAAGATAATTGGTGCACATGACACATAAATCAAGGTAGAAGAAAAGAAATGAAATAAAAATATTTTTTTCCTCTTTTTTCCAGCAATTTTTTTGCTTTTTTAAAATTTTTCTTTTTCCATTTTTTGTTTTTTTGCGATTATTTTCATCTACAACTTTAATTACGATTGCGACTGGCTTGGGCCGGTGAGCAAAGAGGTTGACAGGCCCTGGGGCATGTGTACCGCATGAGCACGGGCCGACCATGCAAGGGAGGGAGTGGGTTGGAGTGGTGAGCGGCGAAAGCTGCCGACTGATGGGTCAGCTGTGGAGAATTCTTCGAAAGGCAGATCACAGGCTAGGTGGTGAGCGACAATGTGGAGTTGCAGCCCGAATAGCAAGTGGGACCTCCGACATAGCTTCGATCTGGTTGCCAGGAGTGAAGAAGAGGTTGTCAGAGTAGTCGCCGCGGGAGGCGTGGACGGCAGAGTGATTGTGGAGGCGTAGGGCTAAAAGCACGAGGAAAGTGCAGTGGGGCAGCGGGCGACCTCACAAAGATGGAGAGCAAACAGAGGGGTGCAAGATTAAGAGTAAAGAAAAGAGAACGAGGAAAAAGAGGACTCACTGTTCTTCAGCTAGATTTTTTTTTTAATTCTGAATCTTTCTGATCTTTGGCTGATCCCCGATCTTCTCCTGTATTCTTCTCAAGAATTCTTGTTAATTCATAATTTCTAATCTTCTCCTCTCTTTTTGCAGAATTAGAGGCCTTTTTTATAGTGATCCAGATCCCATTCGAATTTGGAATGAAAGATGTGAATAATAATTGGAGGATGATTGGATGATGATTTTCTGACGAAAATGAGATTTTCTATTTCGATTTGAATGAGGATGATGGATAAAAATTTAGTTCAAATTTTAGTCATGAATGAGATTGTTGATATCATTTGATTTGAGTTCAGAATCAGAATCAATATCAAAATTAACGAATCACTTTTATAAATTAATATTTTTTTATCAAAATTAACCCTACAATAATTTAAAGTTTAAAAAATTGTTTAATTTTTATAATAATTTAATTTAATAGTGGTGTAAAATAAGTAATTTGTAAAAAAAATTCTAAAATGAGCTGGTTCTGATTGTGATATCGAACCAAACAATGTCGTATTATTTTATGATATTATAAAATTATGCTCGTTATTTACAACATTTTTGAGAAATTTAGACCAATATATAATTTTTTAAAAAAATTTAAAAAAATTATAAAAAGGACTTATTTATAAAAATTTGAAATTCTTAAATTTTTTTTATAAGATTTTTTATGCAAACTAATGAAATTTGAAGTTATTCACAAATAAAAATTTTTGAGTAATTTATTTACAAGATATAGGAACCGATTCACAATTTTCAAGCTTTTATGGAATTTTTTATAGAATTTTTTATCTCAAAGACCTATTCGTTAGAAAAATCTAGTAAGAGTTTTTTTATAAAAATTTATTTGATACAGGAATCTCTTTGTAATAGTTTTATTTTCTTTCAGTTTGACCTAAATCTTTGATAAATTTTGTTCTGAAATTTGGCCCACTTAGCTCATTTAGATTGAATTCAATTTGAGCCCCAAAGGCCTGAATCGAGTTTAATTTTTGGTTAAATTCGATCATAATTCATGTCCAATTAAGACTCATATTCAAATCATAATGTAGAGGCATGTGATCTCTAATTTTAATCAAATTCTTATCAATCCTAATTTTGACAAAATTCACCCAAACAAAACCCAAATTACATCCTAATGGTAACAATTTTGAGATCACAAGTAAGCATCCTTCATGCTTCTTGACTTGTTCCCATTAAACACCCTTAAGTTCATCTAAATTACCTCTTTACAAAATAGTTATGGAAATGGTCAAGAGCCCTCAAGATTATACCTTGAACCACAATTAATAACTCATCACTCTTTTTGGCATGTTTCCGTAAACTGTTACACAAAACCATTCCATAGCTCATTTTGTTTATCACCTTCTTAAATTCGTTTGAAAACAACAAGCCAGCTTAAAATGTTGATTTAGTTTATCTTTAAAGATAGTTATTATTTTATTCTTAATTGATGCATCATTTCTTTTAAGGTCTTGTAAAGATAAGGGCATTATAGATACTTGTCATTTTATAACCTTTTGAACTCTCTTGTGTGACCTAAAATTGAGCCCAAACTCACACGCAAAGTTACCATGTAGCTAACCCTGTTGATCATAATTTGATTTTTTTTTTTTTACCCTCCACATAAATTCATGATATTTGAGAGTATTTACAAATTTGTTGCATTTTACATGATTTCTTATGTTTCAATTTTAATTTGTAAGAAAATAAGGGTTTGGTTTGCAAAATCAGACAAGGATTTATTCATAAATCTCTTATTTCTGAAGGCCTAATCATAAATTAGAATTCAGGGGTTTGTTTATGAATATGCTAAAGTTTCATATGTTCCTGTGTGATTGATTGATGCTTGATTTCCAAAATCTTGAAGATTTTCTCTCATAAAATCATGCTGTTACCTATTGGCAAAACTTTGGATTTCAAGGGTGTAAATGTAAAAATCTCAGTATTTTGTGAGACCTCAGTCAAGTTTTCCTTAAAACGATGCCTATTACCTCAATTTAAAAATCTGAAATCTTGATGCCTAAATCTGAAATCGATTTCAGATTTTTAAATCTTGATGCCTAAATCTCGATGCCTAAATCTTGAGGTAATAGGCATCAAATTTAAAAAACATCCGCATCGTTCTTCTCTCACTTCTCTTTCTCGTTATTGTCATTATCTTTTCTCTAATACTTTCTCACATTTAGATTAGAATTTTTACTTTAGATTCATTAAAAAAAATTGTATATAGACTTTTTTACTTTTAGACAAAACTAAAAGGAGATTAGGAATTATTTAATTTTTCAGAAGTAGATGAAAATATATAAAAAAATTTTCTTTATTTACAAATTATTTTTATAAGTGATTAGAAGTAATTCACTTCTAACCCAACGAAAAGTATATTTTGAAAGTATAATTATTTAGATAAAATATTTATTTATTTAATTTTTTTATTTAGAATATTATTTATTAAATTATTTTTATAAATAAAAAATTTTATGTAAAATATTATTTATTTATTTATTTTTGGGTCAATCGCATATAACTCCTTGAAAACTTACTAAATTATATATTTCTCAAAATTAAAAAATACAGATAACTCCTTGAAATCTTGCCAAATTACATACTTTTCCTTAAAATTTAAAAAATTGCATATAATTCCTCGAAATTATTTCAAATTGTTTACTTTTCCTCCAAATTTAAAAATTAAATATTTTTTATATTATTAGATATATTATAAAACTTTCATTATGTATATATTTATTATTAGAATTAGAAATATTTAAAAAATATATATATATATATAATTTAGTGTTATTCAGAGTGAATAAAAAGAAGAAGATATTCTTGATTTAGTTAGATAAGACTTTCGTAGTTATGTTATTATTATTAAAAACTTTCTCTTGTTCAATTGACTATTTTGCCCTTGGTTTAGTCTAAACTTATTTCAATCCGATCTCAAATTAAATTTAAACCTAAGATGTAAAATGATATTTCTTTTCTATGATTTAATTTAATCTTGTTTTAATTTGATTTTAAGTAAAAATAAGATTCAATTTAGACCATATCTAAAGTTCGATATAAATCAAATCTGGAGTTAATTCTTACTCATATTTTTCATTATGTTAATCTATACTTGATCAGAAGTATTTTTATTTTTTTATTTCAACTTAAACGATATCAAACGATATATATTTTCTAAATATTATTGATTATAATAATAAATTTACATCCAAAAAATTTTTCAAGATATTGAATAATCCAAGAAAAAATTATAATTTTTAACTTTAGAAGGGAAAGAATTTGAAAAATTTTCAAAGAGTTATATGCAATTTTTCAAGTTTTAAGAAAAAATATACAATTTAGCAAGATTTCAAAAAGTTATATGTAATTTTTTAAATTTAGAGGAGAAATATGCAATTTAGTGAGATTTTAAGGAGTTATATGCAATTGACCCTTTATTTTTCATGAATAATTTTTTAAAATATATTATTATTGTATGTAAAATTATTAATATTATTATAATTAAAATTTATTAGATTCACTTGTACATGTCACTTTGGATCAAAATATACTGAAATAAAATTTATTTTATTTTTTATTTTTAAATTGAAAGTACTTTTAAGTGAAATGAATTTCAAAAAATTACTGCTGAAAATCAAATAACAGAAATGAGAGAAAATAATCTCACCTTTAATCATTATTCCTACCTCCCTCAAATATACCTCATGCTTGGTAAGAGGAAATTTACAAAATCCTCCTAACCATATTTTATACTTTATTATAAACTGGGTGTACAAATCTCAAAAACACAGAGATGCATGCGAGCGTTGTTAGGCATCAAAATTAAATACAATCAAAATCAACATATTAAAATCCAAAATCCTAATTTTTTAGGAAGACATACAACTTCCCCTCAATGGCAAATTCTCCTTGGGCAAGGTCACACGTTGCTTTGCTCAATCTATCGAGAAGTAGAGTGTGACCGAAGATCTCTTGTTGCTCTGATTCAAGCTAGACACTCTTAAGAGAGGTTCCCCTGATCTGCCTAAGATAGCGAAGCCATGGTACCCCCTAAGGCCAACCTAGCTCAGATACGTCGTGCTGCAAATGGCCTGGGTTTAGGTCGAGCATATGCTCGAGCAAGGGAGAGGCAACGCACAAAGGGCCTTTCCTCTCGCACCAATCCCATGTCAGATCATCCCAGCAGTGAGCTACATCACCTTAACAGGTCCGTTCCGTCTGGCTTCACTCGTTTTCTCTAGTTCCAGTCCAACAAGTGAACTCCTACAACATCTAAGGAGGAGCTCTCTAGATCGGGCTCTGACATTCAAGTCAGCAGCGTTGTAAAAGAGAAAGATGAATGTTTTGGGGCATTCTAAGCTAGTAGTTCTTACTATCATTTCATAAGTTTTTATAGCTGTCCTCCTGATCAAGGACAGGGATTCTGACGTCGCACCTTCCTGCTTAGGCGGTTTGGGCTGGTGTTCAAGCCTGTGCTCGGCCTGGTGGTCCGGACATGGGCCAGTTGAGCCTAGGGTGGCCTTTTGCGGCTGACATGGCTGCCATACTGACGTGGCCCCCCTATGCTGACTAGGATCTGGTGGAATCCAACCTCATAAGAGGTATTTGGATAGGAAAAGTTTTTCCTAGCTTTAAAATAGTAGTGAACATCTCCTCGTCTCAAAAAATTACATAAATTTTGTTCTCCGTGAACAGCTACCAAAGATTCGCAAATTGCAAAAGGGAAACACACCATCGAAACCCAAAAAGCTTTAGGAAAGCACTTGACCAGCATGACACTCAGATGACAGGGCAATCATTGGACAAAACAATCCAAAAGCCAAACCCTGATAGATTCTCTCACTCAAATGCAACCTTAAGTTTTTGAGCATAGTAAGTTCTTCAGGTTATAACCTTCTTTTGAAATTACAAGATAGCACTGCCTTGCAGTCTTAGATCTGCTAACATTGTCAAGTGATACAACAACATAAACAACACATCAAAGCCAAGGATGAATTGCCACAGTTGAGCCGCTTCCTGTCTTCCACTGCATGACAGGAACCCGGTTGTGGGAGCCATTGCAAATGGCACTCCGAGCCCCTTGCATGAAATCTGGGGAGTAGCCAAGATGAGCCTGGCAATCGAGAGTGCCACTCTTTGAGATTGTGGTTGTGTCAAAGCCAGTTGGAGTGGTGGATGTGCCCATGGAGCTAATATTTGAGGAAAGAACCTCTGATCTTTTTCCAGTGCCACAACCCAGTTGCAAAAGAATGGTGGAGACATTTGGGCCATTCGTGTTGGCTGCTGGTTCGGGCTGCTGATCGGCTTTCTTCATGTTAAGGAATCGACCACCTGTTCCCCGTGCTCTCCTCAGTGCGTGAAGATGCCTAGACTCATGAAGATATGGCTGAAAGAAGAAGAGGTTACATAAGTAAACAGAAATCCTGGAAAACCATGGCATAGAGAATTCTAAAAATTAAGATCCCAATGTCTTAAAACACAATTATGTCAAATGATATTCCTGTAAGAACACAATAACAAGGATGAAACAAAACATATCTTCTGCTGATCAAATGATACCTTACGAGCTTTCACAAGCCTATTCTGAGCCTCCAGCTTTGCACGAAGCTGTCTCCTGCGGAGGATTCCATGATACTGCTTTGCATTGACATAAATGGGCTCATCAGCTGCAGGTTCCAGAGGCAGAGGTACACGACCAGAAGGCACACCTGCCACTTGTGGGTGAATCTGATCAAAGACAACCAACAAATTGCACAAAACTGTTAACAATATCCCGGCGAAATAAAGTTTCAAGATTTGAAATGGGTTCACTTAACTTTGTTACTGTCAACAAGAGAGCCTGTCTCTCAGTATTCCCTCTAAAGACAGGATTTGTCCAGAACTTCTAATAGCTGGTAGTAAGCACTCATATTCAAATAATTTTAATAAATAAAGCAAAAAAATCCACTCATCCATGACTAGTCCCTGTTCTTCATTCTTTTTTTTGCAGAAAAATACATGCCAAAATCCCAAGGCAATCTTACTGAAGATATTATGCTTCTGATTCTTTTG